>VXAC01014636.1:365327-628451 GCA_013399225.1 Rhipidura dahli
CTCACGTTCAGAAACAACTGGTGCCTATGATATGTCTACAATATGTGCACTTTTTTTTTGCCAGGATAAAAAGGGTATGTGCCAGAGCCTGAGGGCCAGAAGAGCCTCATAACCAGCTGCTGAGGCCACCCCCAGCTAATGGGGGCTGCCCACAAGCAGACATCTGTGCACAAGAAGCCACTGTGACCCTCAAGCTTGGTGAGAAAAAAGACAGTGAGTGGTGGAAACACAAGACAGCTGCCTTTGAACCCTCTTTCTCTTTGCAAAGCTTTCAGTAAGTGAAAGGAAGGAACACAAAAATCCCTAGCTTTGACTACAGAGTTGTTAAAATAACTTTGCTTTGGCTAATGATCTGTTCGGGTCAGATTTAACAGACTCTTTTTTTTTTTTTTTTTTAATTCTCTATTTTGCTTAACCTTTCATTTCAACTTCCACAATACCCCCAGTAAGATTTTCTCTCAGTGTCACATCGAGAGTGCCCCTTCTCCCTGTGTGCTGAGGAACCCAAGGCAGCACGTACAGGTCAAACCACCCGCCCTGGATCATCATCACATCACAGGGCCCTTTCTAACCAATGGAGTTGCTGTCCATCTCCCAACTCCTACAGGATGAGGAGCTTCCTAGACTGTCTCAGGGAGACAACAAAGCAAAAAATGTGGTGAGAAGGGGGAGAAGGCTGGCCAGGACAGACTTCTGCTACTTCTGTAAGCAACCTGAGGGATTGTTCTTTGTTAACTCACAAGTGCACAAAGCTCCTCAAGCTCCTTTCCCACTCTCCTCACTGACTAAACTCAAAATCTCAAACCCTTTCTGTTGATGTTGGTAGGAATGACTCCACTTTGCACCAACAAGGGGTGAATACTTCCCCATGTAGACTCTTGGACCATGCACCACACTTGTGAATCTCTGCAACTTTATTTCTTCACTTTCAAAAAAAGAAGGTTCAAATTACAGACTTGCGCACTAACTGAGCACTGAAGCTGTCTTTAATTATGACACTCAACACTGACAAATTAGTTGAGTTCTTGCAATGTACATGAGGTTTCATCAGAATATAGTTCAATATTCAATTACGAATTTTTTTGGGGGGAGGAGGCATCATGCAGAACTTTGAACACTGTGATCAATATATTAAAGAACAGGGAGCCTTTGAAGAAGAGCTGCTCTAATTAATCTACTTTATTTTGCATTTTGCATAACTCAGAAGATTATTCTTTCACTTCCAGTCTGTTCCCAGTATTGATAGCTGATCCTGCCCCAGCACGGGGGGACTGGATAAGCAACTCTTCCAGATGATACTCAACCCTCTGTTTCTGAGATTCTCTAATGAATGAGCCAACCTTTGAGCAGCAACCTGCAAGCAAAACCAAACATATTTGTCTCTTTTGCAAATGCATCCTGATTATTCTATATTTACAGGCATAAGCAACCCTTAGATTTGTCTGCTTTCTTTAAAGCACTTATTGATGTTGTACCAGCCAGGCCTTGATCTAGTGCAACATGCCAGGCTGGGAATCTACTACAACACAACCACTAAATTTATGCTAGTAGCAGATGTGCTCAGTGGCTTGGGAAAAATAGATGTTATATTTAATTATGTGACATAGTAAAACAAAGCAGAAAAAAAGTCACACATGCCGTTAATGAAGGGCAGGAAACTTAGATTATTAGATTAATTTATTAATTATTAGATTTATTTATTAATTATTAGATTTAAGAACACAATAGTAAGCACGTATTTTGCTCAGATGAGACAATTTGCTGAATTCAAGTCACTGCTAAACCTGAACAGTCTGTCTGGATCCTACACTTCTTAATAGTTAGAATCAGAGTCTAGAACATTAGGATCAGAGTGTCTGAGGTCAGATTTAAATACCTCCAGAGTGGAGTATAAACAAATGGTTTAAACCTGCAGCCATCTGTGGTGAGAGTTATCATCCCTTGACTCTAAAGAGAGATCAATTACCAGTAGCCCTCAGCAATTATGAAATGTAGGGTGATGTTTCCTTGCCACTGCAGGCTTCAGATACCATTACATAAACCTACAGGCCACTGCAATTATTGGATCCCCAAATTGCTGCACTGTCAGCCCTCAAACTCTTCCTGTGTAGCCTGTGAAAGGATGTCAGTGTACAAGGGAGGGCAGGAAGGGAGCACACACAGCCCCAGCACCAGCACTTTCCCAAGGAAGGCCCGGACCCCCCCTCCTCTTCCTGCTCTGTGTAGGGGCTGGGCACACCAGCAATGCTCAGGTCACAGTTGTGAGGACAAGAAATGGTGGACAAATAAGGGGTTGTCACTGCTTTCTGTGTACAAAGCCAAGGGATGCTTCTCCAGGGCATCAGTTCAGGCAGGACACTGCAGTATGGAGTAAGTGAAATGGGCACAGCAGCATTTCTGCCTCACCATCACACACATGGCAGAGGGTCTGTCCTGGTTGAAATGCCACAGAAGCATGCTGTGCTTTGTGTGGGCCCCAGCATACAAATGAAATGGTATTCCCCATCCATCGCCCTCACTGTTTTCCCCACCTTTCCCTGATTTTCCCTGCTCTGCAGCTGGATACAAAGCTAAGGGGTAAAAATGACTGTTGGATACCACTTTGACCTCAGAGCACAACCAGTTTTGTCCTTCTTGGTAAGACTGGGAGCTCTGAGAGAAAACCAGAGTGTGATTATGCCATTATTTGAAAGACCGTAGTGCAGCCTCACAAACACAAAATGCAAATCTTTGATTGTACAGGCAAATTTACCTTTGGCACTACATACAAGTGCTTTACCTTGCAGCTCTACCACTCATTCAACAGAGGTTTTGATGAAATCCTATTTAACATGAAAATTTTTTGGTACCTGAGGACAGATAGCTCAACAAATATTAATGAGAAAAAGTAAATAAAGAGAGCTATTAGTGAGAATAATACTCTTAGGCACATTGTCCTTCACCTGTCTGCAGTTTTGGGCATCATTGCATTTACTGTATTTCCAGCCTAGTACTCTGTTGCAAGATTTTGCTAAAAATTGACAACAGATAATACAATAAAAAAAATCATCTGTAAGATTTAAGGAGACTGTAAGGCTTAAAACAGAACAGAAGTCATCTTGAACTGAAGCAAAATTCCCAGGATGCCAGAGTAAGCCATAGTTATAGTGGAATTTCAACTAGCTCTCACTGTAATTTAAAAACATAAACAGAAGTGGATACTGTATATTCTGTGGTCATTATTTACCTCTAGAGATATCTAGAACTAAACAATTGGCCAGGAGCACCGTAATGTATCCATAATGAATTATCTTTGAGTAGCACTTTGCATCTAAATGATGCCAGTGTACTTTCGAGATTAAATACCTGGCTGTTGTAACTCCACTGCAGCTGGAGAGGTTTCAGAGAATCTGCACTTGTACTGAAGGATGCAATGATATTTTTCTTTTTATGCACGTTGACATTCAGCCATTAGTGAACAGCTGTCTACTAGCTAACAGCACTGCTCCATGTGACTTCAGATAATACTGGTCTGATGAAACCTGGAGGGAGCTGAGACAGACACAAATCATGAAATGAGAGGTTTGCATCTGAATAAAGCTGCTGGGCACCAATTAGCAGGACTATTATTGATTCACATGCTGGAACACGAGACAATTATTCAGCTCTTGATTTTTCCCCTATAAATCTGTCCAAGAACAGACAGTTTTTTACACAGACTTTTTGAGTCCTTCTGACACCTAATCGCCACCAGTCCCTTCACCAAACACTTCATGGTGGCTGTGAGATTCCCCCCATGTAGTTTCTTTGCACATCATAGTTCTCATATTCCTTTCACATGTGGCAGAAATCTTACAAGAAGTCAGGTAAAAATAAAAATAGAAGTGACTCAGACCCTTGTGATTAACCTTCAAGCAATTTATCTAGGATTGATCAGCTAACTCAAGTCAAATATTAATTACTCACATCCGTTTCTGAGGTAGCTGGGCCTGCCAGAGCCCTCCAGCAGCTGCATGCAGAAGGCAGCTTTCCCATGTTCCTGGGTGCTTGGCTCCAGTGTTTTGGCTGGGGTTTTGCCATCTCTCCTTTCTCGGACAGAATGCTGCGGTATTACAAATAGAAAACTCCATCTGCTGTATGGGAAGCCGAACTGCAGCTAATGCCGATGGATTTCTCTCGCCCGTGCTCAGGGAGGGCACTGCCATCCAGGCAGTACTGCCACAGGGCTGTGCAGGCTACCTGCGTGCCTCAGACTCCTTTCCACTAATATGTAGTAACAACAAAAGGGAAAGAGTTGGTCCTGCCATGGGCTCCATGAAGGTGGAGCTGCTTCCACCCAGGTAACCCACTGGGATCACCCCAGGGCTGTGTGGCCAAGCAGGGCTGTGGAGGGACTCCCATTGACTTCAGTAAGCTCTGGATCGGGTCTGAGTGCTCTGCAGCACTTTTCCAGCGATCCCAGTTTTCCACTGTGCTCGGCACAGCTCCAGTGCTCCCACAGATCCACCTGTGGGCTCACAGCCTGCAGCAGGCTCCTGCAAAGCCTCAAGCAGAGGTGGGGCCAGCCCTGCAGGAAGGCACAGGGCTCCCGAACAGTGGTTGAAGGAGACAAACAGCACACTGCAGAAAATCATTCGGGTGTTTAAGAGATGGCACTACAAAAGCTCCGAGATTTGCACTTCAAATAGCCAGTTCCCTGGTGCAACACAGTCCTTACCCCATGATAGCGTCTCATAGCAACTCCTCATTAATTGTCTAAATATTTTTCCTTTAATGAACTCCCAGCCTCTCCAACTCCTCTGCCTTGTATACACCTACACAGATCCCTTCCTGCAGAGGCAGGCATGATGGTGCTGTGACCTGGCAAGGCTGGTGGCAAGGAGCAAGGTGGCCATGACCACACAACCGAGCAGGACAGCCTGTCCCCTGCCCCAGGCAGCCAGGGGTGCCAGGCACAGGGGGCCAAGGAACCAGAAGGAGGTGATACTTCTGGAGTACTTGTGATGTGAACAGCATGCTGGGGCATCAGGAACAAAATCCTAATGTTGCAGGCATAATATTCCCTCAATAAATCTGTTAATAAAAAAGAAAAAACACTAGAAAGTTTGGTATTAAAATACAGAACTATGGAAAGACACCACAGTAGCAATTCCAGATGAAACCAAAGAAATCAGTAACTCTAGATGAGATTGACTAGGAAAAAGACCTTAGTACATGATGAAGAGGGAACGTGCAGCTCACATCTTATTCTTTTGCTGTGGGGTTTCAGAAAACTATCTGACATTTGGAAACTGCAAAACTTGAGAGATTTCAGAAACAGCAAAATACAATGAATGAACATTATCCAGTTGTCAAGATGTCAAAGTTGTTTTTTAATGAATTCCCAACACTTGAGCATTTGCCTCCAGTGGCTTAATATCTACTCCTGATACTTTTTTTATGGTACATATCAAGGAGGGGATCAGGATAACTGTGTTTGCATCACTGGGTTGGGAATGCTGTGATCCCAAATTAAAAAGCGTAAATTATTGTACTGAGCTCCGAAGGCTGTTCTCACACTTTACTGAATGCTGTCATTTGATGTCAGTGTATGCAGCCTCTAATCTGATCAAACTCATGGTAAAGGGTCACAGTGTGACACCTTCAGAGCCATCACGGCAACCCACTGAGCCACTGTGAACTCACTACTTTCAGAAGTCTACCTAAGTATCCAGCTACTGATGCCATGATGATTTTTTCTTTTCTTTTATACCCCTTTATACCTTTTTACAGCTTCTGTATTCTCAGTGATTTTTGCCTACATTCTTGGACTTGCTTGTTAAGCTGAGAGACTAAACATGTTAGAAGCTTTGTAGTTAGGGATCAGTGTGCCCAGAGCCCAAGATCCTCTCCAGAACACATTTTGTAAACTGAGATAGAACCATCCAGGGGAAGGTTCCTTGGGAAGGGGAGCTCATTTGAGCCTCTCATTGGGGAATTATAGATAGATATGGTAATTAGTGAAACCTAGAATATAAGACTAGACCTTGAGGAGGGGGATTGCGGTGGCCATTATGGGGTACATGGAGGTGCATTCGACCTGGACGTGGTGCACCTAAGGATCCTTAAAATAAACACCCAGGTAAAACCCCTTTTCCCCTTCTAACCTCTTGATTTTAAGACCAGGAAAAGGCATCACTACAAGACTGGGAGACACACTCAGCAAGCACTTTTTATTTTTCTGGGGCAGTAGTTTGCTCAAATGCCACTCAAGCTGTATGGCTTTTTGTTGGTCACTCTTCCAGAATTCATTGCCAGGAGACAGCACTTGAGAATTCAGAGTTTCCAACGATTTGTAAAGCAACCTGGAAAAAAACACCCACAGAACTAACTAATTAAAGCATTTAAAATAGATTTCAGAAAAAAATACTGCCCTGCTACAAGACTAGCATCTCCAAACTATTTTTATACACAGGATCCATCCTTGCCAGTTAGACTGTGTTAAATAATCTGTAAAAGAGAAATTTTTTGTGATCATTTAAGATTAATATCTTATATAGAGGTATGCTCTTATGTCTGCTCTTATGTCAGGCTGTGAGATAAAATGCTAAAGTAGAAATAAAACAAATACCAAGTTTCCTTTTTTGTCAGGTTTTAAGAAAAGGGTACTGAGTGCCCCAAAATAAATGCTCATTTTGTTACTTTTGTTAAAATAAGATTAGTGGAAAAATAGTTTAACACATAAAAATTTCCACTGCCATCTTAGATTAGTTGGCAGGCCCTGACAAAGAAAGAAGAGACATTCCTTTTATCTGATGGAAAACAATCTTTCTTCCTGGACTGAGCTATAGCAGCTTCATTCATTAGTATTTCCTTTTTTCCTGTAGAAAAATGCTGGTGGGTGAGGGAAGCAGACAATCTTTGGTAGGACATTATTAACCTAGACTTTGGGAAGCTGCAGTTTGCTGCTCCCTGCAGGCTGGGAAAATCGCTGAAATCCACACTCACACTGAAATAAATTCCCTGAAGGAGCTGGGACATTATCTCTCCATGCCACTGTTCACAATCTGGAAAATAAGGGTCAAGTATTTTGTTACTTTAAAGAAGACATGAAAGAATGACACTGCTTGACTTACAGGTAGTCTGGATACAGATATCCATTACTGAATTATAAAAAAAAGATTTATCTCTGAATTCCCTTTCTTCGGTCAAACAAAAGTGTCACCTGTAATAAGTAGAACATTTACCAGTTTGTACCGAAAAATATTTTAGCACATGCATAGTGAGATATAAGGAGACAGAA
The DNA here is from genome assembly GCA_013399225.1 of Rhipidura dahli. Taxonomy (NCBI): domain Eukaryota; kingdom Metazoa; phylum Chordata; class Aves; order Passeriformes; family Rhipiduridae; genus Rhipidura; species Rhipidura dahli. Next base: position 372,589 of record VXAC01014636.1, read on the forward strand.
ACCTGTGCTTGGAGGATAAACTTCCCCAGGATGAAAGGAGGTTGGTGCCTTTCTGATCTATGGGATTTGGAGTCACAGACCACCTTCCTGTTTGGGGTTTGTACAGTCATCAGTGCAATAAGTGTCCTGATCTGTGACAGGTGCTCACAGGCTTTGCAGTGCCACAAACAACACTGACAAAGAACAGGCTCACAAACAATTTGAACAACCACTTATCTTCTGTGGGTTAAGACAGATCTGAGATTTAGAGATGTGATCATAATATATTGGCAGATTAGGGAATGTCAGTCCCTGAGCCTTTAAAGGCATGATCAAAATAAGCAAATACAGAGCAGAGGAATGCAATACATTTGTCAAGCGGGGTATCGTGATGTCTCCAGGAAGACAATTCTGTCAGTTGTGGCAGCTTCCTGAACACTGGTAGCGTAGTTTAATTAGAAATATCACCAGCTATAGGAGGAAAAAAACTCTTAGACTTGGGACCAAAAATTATTAACCAAAATTTTGGAAACCAATGCCATCTATAAGCCAAGCAGCCCGGGTTTGTGCATTGCCCAGCAAGGCTGATTCACAGAACAAGGCATCAAAAATTATGTAATATTTTAGCAAATGTCACTTCTGACACTGTCACTTCTACTAAATTGAGGAACTGTGGAGAAGGAGTTTTCTTTGGCAAGGCAAACCAATGCCTACTTTCAGCTACAGCCTGCCTTAGTGTTCGATGATAGGCGTTAGCACCTTCTTCCTTTGGTTTCTGCGCTAGCCATGAGCAATATCCCACATTGTGTAGTTCTCACTACCAACACCTTCCCACCCAGAGCATGACCATGGCAGCTCCTCCCAACAGTTATTCCTTGCACCACCTTCATATCTTTTTCAATAGCTTTTGATCAAAACAGCCTGGAAATTCTGGACACAGTGCAAGTTGTCAAGGCACACGTACCTTGAACAGTAACCATGGCATTGCTCTGCCACTGCTGTGCTTTTAAGCATCCAGCCTGGGCAAAACACGTGTGAAGTCTCCAGATGTACAACATAGTGCTCTAATGAGCTTCATGACAAAAACTGCCAAATTAACACCCTGTTCATGATTTAATCTGGCACTTGCACACTGAACTGAAACTGCATATCTTACAATGAAAACTAGATCAAGATTAATGTCTCAAATTACTTATTTAGGAAAACCTTCCAAATTTTTTCAGATGATAGATTGAAAATTTCCTTCTTTTTTCCATGTGAGGAGAGGCTGAAAGAGACAGGACGACTCAGCTAGGAGAAGACTTAGAGGCACCTGATCAATGGGTATTGATTAGAAACACCTGATGGGAGTGAAGGAAGGTGAGGAAGCCAGACTATTCTTAGTAGTGACCACTGATGGGACAAGAGGTAACAGACACAAATTAGAATATATGATATTCCAACTGCACACAAGAAAACAATTTTTTATCATAAGGGTTGTCAAAATCTGGCACAAGTTACCCAAGGAAGTTTTTTGAGTCTCCATCCTTGGAGACATGGCTGGACATGGTCCTGGGCAACCTGCTGTTAGGTGACCCTGTTTGAACAGGGGAGTTGAACCAACTCACACTGAGGATGAACAGATCAGAGCAGCCCTGCTGAGAAGGACTTGGGGGTGCAGGTGGACAAGAGGCTGGACATGACCCAGCCATGGGCACTCACAGCCCAGAGAGCCAAACGTGTCCTGGGCTGCATCCAAAGCAGCCTGGGCAGCAGGGGAGGGAGGGGATTCTGCCCCTCTGCTCTGCTCTGCTGAGACCCCACCTGCAGTGCTGCACCCAGCTCTGGGGTCCCAGCACAGGAAGGACATGGACCTGTTGGAGCAAGTCCAGAGGAGGCCACCAAGTTCATTAGAGGGATGGAGAACTTCTCCTATGAGGAAAGGCTGCGACAGCTGGAATTTTTCAGCCTGGAAAAGAGAAGACTTGGGGTGACCTAACTGTAACCTTTCAGTACCTGAAGGGAGCCTTGCAGAAAGATGGAGAGGAGCTTTTCACAAAGGCATGTAATGATAGGACAAGGGCTTTGGTTTTAAAGTGGAAGAAAGTAGGCTTATACTACTATAGATTAGGTAAAAATTCTTTATTCTGAGAGTGGTGAAGTACTGGAACAGTTTTCCCAAAGAAGTTGTGGACGTCCCATCCCTAGAAGTGTTGAAGGCCAGTTTGGATTGGGCTTTGAGCAACCTGGTCTAGTGTAAGGAGTCCCTGCCTATGGCAGGGGGGTTGGAAGTGCATCACCTTGAAGGTTTCTTCCAAACTAAGCCATTCTATGGTTCTATGATGACCTTCAAAAGTCCCTTCTGACCCTAATCATTCTGTGTTTCTTTGATTCTGTCTTACTCATGAAGCATTTCATCTCAGACGTGATGTGCACTGTAAAGGTTCCTGAGACAATGGATGATCCCAAACTGCTCTTGTAGGATTCATCACAACCAAAAGCCATGTATTCCAGACTATCTTATGGCGGCCACAGCCAGTCATCTAGCAAACTTCTGGAACTTAAAAAGGAAAAAATACAGTGCCATTCTGGACATGAAATACAAATGGTGGGTTACGGAAACTGGTATTTCTTGTAGGTGTTGATGGAAGTATTTTAAATTATTCTAGGGTTATAGCAGGTTATATGGTCTTGGAAATCTTATTTTCTCTGGACTCTCCTATTTAGCATATCAGGAAATTACTCTGCTTCTCAGACCCAGAAAGAGTTGTGGTTGCCCATTAGAAATCAGTTGATTTTCTGCAAGAGGATGTAACAGACTACTGAATGGTCAGGGACACGACTAGGCCGCACGTATTCGGATGGATCATGCTTCATATGTGATTCATGCTAAAAACTAAAAACTGAGACCAAGAGAAAGAAAATAGGGATTTTCCTGACACCCTTTCATCCTTCATTGCTGAAAATAACTCCATGTTTTTGGTCAAAGATAGTGAAGAAGGCTGAATAACAATGAGGAAACTAAGCAATATATCTAAGGGTTTGGGGCTCTGTTGCTGCAAATACTTCAACTGGTAATGAGTTTTCTTCTAATAGTTTCATTACCACTGGTTGTACTAATTATTTGCATGACTGGAAACATAAGTCAAGTTCCAGTCTATTAGTAAGGTGACCCTGAAGGCACAGACTTACCAGATAGGGATGGGGACCAAGATGGAATTTGGTTAACATGATTTCAATCTTCATTATATAATTCAATAAAATGAATCATGAATATATCTTCATTATATAGTTCACATTAAAATGTGAAACTACAGCCAATAAATGTAGTTCATTTGAAAATTTATGTCTAACCAAGCCTGATTATAGTGTAAGGCTGTTCACATCTTCTTAATGTTCTCTCCATCACATCTCAAACGCACAGGTATCCCTTTCTACTTTTTAAAAAACCAACATATGTCATAGTCTTGGATAACTTCACAATGACAGTGTAGAGTTACAACCACCAATTCTTTGAACCTGAACTGCAGCTTCGTAACAGAATATACACATTTTATGGGGAAAATGAAATGGAAACAGGCTAAATTAAAAAAAAAAAATCCACAAACAGTAGTTTTTCACTTTGGCTGTTTCCGTCGTGTCATCTACATAAAAGATTTGCAAGTGGTAAGCGAAATGTGGCATCTGGCTGTGAGTTAACAGTGTTTTTAATACATCTTAGAAACATATCTGTTACAAAGCAAGACATTCAGCTTTCTAATCTTACACTGAATAATTAGCCCAGTAGTGACAAACTGCTTCCTCATGAATAAGCTTTCAATAGGAAACAAACAAATTTCAGTGAAAATCTGATCATGGGAAAATTGCTCATAGAAAGAAATGGCTCAACACCTAATGCATCCCTTAAAAACAAGAACTCCTTGGTATTATCTCATTTAACATAGATGTTGCAAACAGTAAAAACCCCAAATGTTACTCATACTAAGCACTTTTGACTACTTGCAGTTTTCATCTTATTAAAATGCATTAAAATTGTAATTTAAATTCATCTAGAGTTAGAACTCTATTCCATGGTGGTTGGTTTTGGGGTTGGTTTTTTTTTTTTTTATCATTGCAATCTGGTTTTGTACTTCAAATTTGTATTTATGTTAGACAATAAATGACAGGCCTAGGAAAAACTGAAAGCTAATAATTTTTTTGTTTTGTTTTGCATGAAACACCTGTCTTTTTAATATTTTCCCCACTGTGGAATATATTTCTTGTCCTGTCTTAATCATAGGTAGTAAGGATGGGACCTTTTCTATGCAGGCAACAAGTGGAGGTTTCATCATTTTGCAATATATAGCAGCTACCATTGCTTTTAACAGGTAAGAGTTAGGGTTAAACACTTTTGCAGCTTTGGTCATTTCCCTTAGTTGCCTAATTGCCAAAATAACTCTTTGTAAAGACCTGCACTTCTCAGACTGAGTGGAAAAGGAAATATTGATGAAATGTTAGGAGTATTGATGGGATGCATGAAGGCAGTTGAAATGGAAATGCCTTCTAATTAAATATCTGGTTTAGGATTTGAAAATGTACATTGTAGATAGGCCATTGTTCTGAGACTATTGCTCCTGCAGAGCACTGTGTTTTGCAGGACAAGTTCTTGGGACAGGAAAGAAAGCATTTATTCATTAAGGATTTCAAATTGCTAGGCTATAAGGAATCCATTCCTCTTTCTCCTCCCACCTTCTTCAGGGCCCAGCTTCCCCTCTTCTCACACACCTACCCCCACCTAAAATCTTCACACATTAACAAATGAGATTCATTAGTCAAAATCCCCTGAACATTTTCAGAAACCACAGGAAAAAACCCCAGATGTATTTCATACTCTGTCTAAAAGGGATGAGGTTATCCTTGCTGACCTCTTTTTCTTCTCACCTACAGAAGACACCCTATTGCATTATCAGAAATCCCAAGGGTCTTGGCAATGGCTGCCAGACTCTGGGCTTGGCATGTGCCTTTTAGACAGGGTGGAGGAGGGCATGTCAGACGGGAAGGAAAACAGAGAAAATTTCCATTGGGAAAATTGCCTTTCTTCTGCTGAACCGACCCACAAACTGACACAATTCTACAGGATGTTTTGATTTCTTCCATACTGACATTTCTTGACAGAAATAAAAGTTTTTAAAAAAAATAAAAGAAAAAGAAGAAACAAGAAATATTTTCTCTGAAAACTTCCATGTGACTGTATTCCAGGCCTCATACAGCAGCATGTTTCTTGTTAAATCCAAAGAGTTAAAGGGAAGAGATCTAAACAGCCCAGTGATCAATAGTTAATGTTTGGCTGGTGTTAAAAAGTGTTCTGGAGATCTCTTGATAGTTTTGCTCAAAGCATACAGTGAATTGCTATAAATATCTTCACTGACATCAGGCAGTGCTGTTCCACTGTGGGAACTCAAAGCAAGCCCTCTGTCCTTAGCAAGCTCACCCTTCAACCACCACAAGCACCAGGGCAATTGCCACACCCCCACTTCTCTGTGTGGCCTCTTTCTGTAGGAGGATGAGCACTCACCTCCAAGTACAGGTTACCTACACATGCCACTTATCTGGAGTTGAGCAGATGAAGAAAGATTTTATCCAGGATCTGCCATGTTCACTAAATAATTCAACAAACTAGTTTTTCTTTAGTTTGCTGCCTGAAGGTACATGTATTCTGTGTTTGAGCACAGCACTGTTTATTTGGGTTCATTAAGTTCATACTGTTCAGCTGAACATGTCACAGGATTTGGGGTTCCAGGGGGGTTTCTGTGTTTGTTTTGTTTGGTTGGTTTTGTTTTGTATTTTGTTTTATTTGGGGGGCTTTTTTGAGCATAAGCATCATGATGAATCTTTTTTTCCCCAATTAGTATAAAGAAAGTCTCAAATGTTTAAATACAGGCCTGTTCCACCAAGACTGCTTTGAGGAAATAAGCTGTTATTTGATTTCCTGGTGGGATTAGTTCTTGTTAAATACATTTTTAATGTATGTCTGGTATCTAATGAATTATGTAGCATGCCCCTTTTTCTTCTGTCAAATGGGGTTTGGAAGAAATCAGGTCAAGTCCAATGGCAAAAAAAAATTATACAGTATTCTGAAATAACCCCTAGTCAGAGTGAAAGAATCATAGTGGTAGAAACTACTTCCTGATGAAAAAAGGCAAATATTACAAACACAAGCTAGACCTCCCTACTTTTGTGGCCACCTCTCCCCCCAAAATTTCTTCCAATAGGGCAGAGGCCAAGTACGTTTTTACAGGTCTTAAAGGAAGGTAATGAAAGCCAGGTTTGAAACTATCAAAAGAAGGTTATTTGTCCCTCAGTGTGTAGCAGGCCTGCGGCACTCCTAAAGAGGAGAAGTTTCTGTGGATATAAGTAAAACCTGGACACAACTTTGAAGAGAGAATCATTGCCAGTTATTAAATAGAACAAGCCTGGAATGCCCAGGAAATTCTCTGAGCACAAAAAGCTCTGATGCAGGAAGGGTAGTAGATAAAAGGTCATATGAGCTTGTTATGTTCCACCTCCTTCCTGGGCACCCATTATCATCATTGTTATGATTTTTGTGTTCCCATCTCCATTAAAGGGTAAAATCCTAGAACAAGAGAAAAGTTGCCAAAGTTGCTTTAGTTGTTTGGTCATATGTTTTTGTGATTTAATCCCAGCCAGATACTAATTACCATGCAGCTGCTCCCCCACCACCTCCCACCCCTGATGCCAGTGGGGTGGAGAATCAGAATGAAAAGATAAACCTTGTGGGCTGAGATAAGAACAATTTAATAATAATAATAATAATAATAATAATAATAATAATAATAATAATAATAATAATAATAATAATAATAATATCATAATAATAACAGTAATAGTACAATAAAGTAATAGAAATGGTAAGGAGAGAGTGAGAGCAATAGAACCCAAGGGAAACAAGGGCTGCCCAACACAGTTCCTCACCACCCACTGATCAACACCCAGACCAGCCCTTAGCAGTGATCACCCACCTTCCAGGTAACCGCCCCAGTTTACACTCTGAGCATGATATTCTGTGGGATGGGATACACATTTGGCCACATCAGGTCAGCTGTCCTGGCCATGCTCCCTCCTGGATTTTTGTGGAACTCCTCACCAATAAATCATGAGACACTGACAATTTCTTGTGTTAGGGTAACCAACACTCAGGAACAGCCAAAACATCAGGGTGTTATCAACATTGTTCTCATACTAAACCCAAAAAACAGCACTGTATCAGCTATTAAGAAGAAAATGAACCCTGTTCCTGGCAAAACCAGGACAAATGTACAAACTCAAAACCAATTCTTTTTAAGAAAGGGTTGACTATTATTTCAATGGAATAGCATTGTTAATGCAGCAAGGGTTTATGTGTTGCAACATGAGGTGTGGGGATAACTCCTAACATCTTCCTTCCCTTAGGTTTGCCTCTGTGATGCTGACACACTGATTCATCCCAGGATGAGTGATGGAATCTCTGTCTAGGACTGGAATTAAACGTGTGCATTCAGTAAAGCCGTTCTACTTATGTCAAATTTTCTGAGGTTTCCCAGCTCTTTTTCTTTTTTTTTTTTTTTTTTTTTTCTCTAGTCTACAACATTTTGGTTATTGTCATCAAAAACTGAGCAGGTACGTAATTTCTAATTAAACTTTGACCACTACCTCATTTGTTCAACTTTTTAAAAAATTGCACATTTGTAATTTTCCTGACAAGAATCAAATTAACAATTTTGAATTGCCTTGAGCTAATACTATTCTCAAAGTCCTGCACACTGATGTGGTCTATTTTGATTGGAATAACTGGCCTTTCCAGATCAGACTTGGAAGATTATTTGTCAGGTGAGTTTTACACTTAATTAAATATCAGATACCTTGCTTTTTGACTGAAACAATTTGAACTCAGATATTCTCTAGGGGATTCTGGAGCAGAAAATCATTCTTCTACCTCCCACTTACAATATGTTGATTTATTTTCTGAAATTTCAGTTCCTGAGGTAGACAGTGTAACATACACCTTAAAGAAAGGGCTTTTAGTTCCCCCCTACCCCCCAAATATTATTTTTTTCAATTTATTTTTCTTTTTCCTGGAAGTTGTCATTAATCACTGCTGAGAAAGGTTTTACTTAATCAAAACCTACTTTGACACAACGTCTGAAATTTACCTGTTAATATACAATCTCCTACAGTTACTCTGCTCTTCTTCCATCCATTCAAATTTCCTCTTGTGTGACTCAGAACTGGAACACAAACTTGGCTTATCCACCTCTCAGGAAAGTAGCTTTGTCAGCAGTTTAGACCATCTGAATCAGATTTCTCTTAATTTCTTCTTTTGAAGCTCTTCCCTTGGATACACTTAATTAAAAATTAATTTTTCCCAGAGGAAAAAAAAATGGGGAGAGGGTGACTTCTGCTGGGTGGAAAAGGGAAAGTTCCAATCTCTGCTCTGAAAAGTATGCAATTACACATGCAAAACAGAGCAGAGGGGTTTCTAGAGGGAAAAAAAAACCTTCTGGGCCACCCACAGGTGCAAAAATTCATCTTTTCACCATTTTGTCTCTTAGTGGAAATGTTCTCAGCAATGAAAGAACTGGAAGGTGGAGATGCAGCATTAACAGCATGTCTCCCTGGGACTGTTCTGCAGGACTAAGCATATCCTGAGACTGTTTACCTTGAGACAGCCTTGCACACAAATGTGGGCACAGAGGTGCGTGCTAAGCCACAAGCTAGCAAAACTGCAGTAGGTTTTTTTTGCATGTACACAGTTTGTGAGCGGCCCATTCAAGGTCCCAGGCACACATGACTTTATCACCCTGTGTGAGTAACAGCCCTTCAGCACCCCTGGGTAAAGGACACTGCAGGCACACTGTGAGCGTGGAAACCCACAGGGAATTTCATGTGTGACAAATGAGATGGGGTTTCCTCACCGGCACTACAGGCAAAGCCACCAATGTCTTTATCACATCTGACCTTGGTCTCTCAGAAGGGGCAATGAGAATTGCAAGACATCTGGACAGCAGATGTGAAATGCGATCCACCCTTGTCTCCTGCGTTAGTACCACGCTGCTGTGAGCAGAGCTCAGGGACATGCATCATTGTTGTAAATGACTACACAAAAACCCACCTCCAGATGGGCAAGGTACAGGACCAGAATAATCAGGCAAACAAGAGGGTGTAGGAGCAAGTCTGATAATTAATATATGAGAAGGAAAAAACTGTTAGTGTAATAAGAAGTAAATTGAGTGCCTTTGGACAAACCTTGCTAAAGTGATCACTGTCCATGATGTTTTGTACTCTTGTTTGTTTCTTGGCTTCTTGCTTCCCCTGGTGGCATAGGTGCAAAACTCTCGTGACCAGAGATTGTTTTTGGATGCTTGGAAACTTATGCAGTGATATGGCTGGGAGAAAGAACTGATGCCTCTCACTTGGGGCTGGCTGGGAGCAATGACAAATTCAGTAATGCAGCATGGGAAATTTAGATGCCCTAGCAACCTAAACTGTACACAGTGTAAAAACTGGTATCTGAAATAGGGCATTTTTAACTCTGGGTTGGAAATCCCAGTCCTTTGTTTCTTTTTAGCTAGGCACACAAGCCCCAGTAAGAGAACAATACCCCATCTTTCTGTCTGCTATCTAACCATGTATAGAGAGCTCTGCTTCAAAGAGATAACAATGAAAACATGAGATAAATGATGAGTAACAGAAAATTCACCAATGAACTCCATCTGACTCAAATCTTCCCTAGAGCACTTTCCCCACTGGAAAGTATATGGAAATACTGATTTAGAACAGTTTTGAGTTTATCAGATTGGCTTGGCCTCCTTAGAACTAAAATACAACTTCAAAACAAGTTAAAATGTGCCAGTTTGTCATTTTGCGTTTTTCCCCACTTTTTTTCAAAGTATTCTGAAATACTTTGTTTAATTTTGTTTTTCTTAGACATCAAGGTAATTTCAAGGAACACAAGCCCCTCTAATCACTGTCCTCCTGTAATTACCTGAAAATCCTTTTTCAGACAGAAACTAAGTTTTGTTTTGTCTTTGTTCAGAGCACTTAGAAAGCTGTAGGGTTTTTTCCTTTTTTTTTTTTTTTTTTAAATAAACTAATTTATAAAACTGAAAACTCAGTTGCTTACAGAGCTACAAACCAAGATGACCATGCTTCTATACCCCACAAGCCACCAGCAGCAGCCCAGCAGTGTTGATTGCTTAGCTGGTATCAGAAGAAATTAGCTTTCAAGAAATCTTAGAAGAAAAATGACAGTGATTACTGGGACTTTGGCATGGGAAGCCATGAGAGAACAGGATGGGAATTTAAGGGCTGACAGGATCATCAGGAAAACAGAGGAAAAGGGGGGCAGTTACAGGATATAAATGGATTATTAGAAGCTGTCTCTATGTAGCATCTCTGTTCTCTGCTCCTTAATAGCTTTCGTGTGTTGCCATTGATACCTGTCTTTCTGAGGAAGACCTTGAAAGGACTTGAAATCACTAAGTCCATAGGCACTTATAAGAAGATGAAATATACTTTTGTTATAATAATTTGATATAAGTATTGAGTATCACAACTGTTCAAGCTACCTGGCCCTATCTTCCATTCTGTCTTCCTATGAGGGGCTTCTGGGGAGGGTCTTTCACAAAATGCTGGAAAGCAAACCAGCAACAAAATGAGTTGTAATGTCATGTTTTATTGGCTTCCATGTGCCAACAGATTCAGCTGAATTCTCACATAGACAACATCTGGGGATAAGGGACAGAAGTTTTATATGACATTGCCTGTCATAAAAGTTTTAGAAATATAGGAGGAAATTCCCTATTTGTTATTATATATACTGCACTTTTAAACAAGCTGTTCAAAAGCATTCAAATAGTCTCATTTTTCATTTAAATGCCACATCTCTTCATACTGCTGATGTTATGTGTAATATCAGATCAGGCTCTACTCTAACACAGATTAAAAGTAGATAGCATAAGATATCTGAGAGTAGATAGAAGATTATCTGCATTCATTGTGCTTGTATCAGTAAAAGGAGTTTGCATTTAGCACCTCAGCCAAAGGATAAAGATCAAATTTATCTATTGAACTCAGTGAGTTATTAATCAGCAGATTTGATTCAACATGTTAAGCCAAATGAGAAAGGCAGATGTTATCCTGTCTACTACAACATATGTTTTAGAAGGATAAACAATTCACCTCCCTCCACCCAAAAAGCCCAAACAGCCTTCCAACAAGCCATTGGAGAAAAAAGTTTCAATTCCTAGGCAATTAGGCTTTTATTCACCAAGCAAATTTCCTTATATTAGTACCATTCAATAAACCACTTTTTCTGACTTTCTGTCTCTAGCAGGTACCAATACGGAACTCTGTCAGGAAAAAAATCCCCAAAATCTTGTAAAGCTATTTCCCAATGCTGTGTTAGGAAAGGTGTAGAAATCCTTCCTGACAGGTTTTTTTCACTTACATCCAAAACCATACAGCATTTTTTTCACTTGATAATCTACAGGAGCTTATAATGGACAGAAAACCATGTGAGAATGAATAGAGTGGATGGCAACTCTGCTTCAAAGTCAAGAAAGGCTGATTAGAATTCCCTGTGCAGCTTTCATGAAGCATCTTTCTGTGCGCTTTTTATGACATTGTCCCTCATTACATGCTCACACACAGCTCTTTTCACAGGGCACCAGTGCACTCTGTGACTCTCATGAGCAATGATCACTGACAGAGGAATTACTTCATGCTTTCTGCATTGCTCAGCATGCACAGCACATTTACTGCATCACACCAAGGCAGAAAGCATCTCTTCACTGCTCATTTCGGTCTGTCCTCTGCATCAGATTTCTTATCTCATCCATTCCTGACCCCACTTTTAGTCCTGCCATCTTAGTCTCAATTTTCTAAGTCAGGCTCAGCCTTATCTGGTCTCCAACTCCTGTACATCCATTCCAGGCTGACTGACATTGCAGTTGCTTCAAGCAGATGGAGCATTTGTTAAGGTAGCAGAGATAGCTTTAAGCTAATTAACATAGGGAGCATTAAGAGTGAAACCTGGACTGGAACCTGCTAAAGCCCTGAGCAAACTGTTGGTAGCCCCGCAGGGCTGAGCCCCCTGTCACCAGTGTTCAATGCTGGTACAGCAGTGCAGTGCCCAAGGGCTGCCTCTGCATTTACAGTGCCAACTGCTTTCAGCCTCCCTCTTAACATCAGTTTTCTCTTCCAATAATCAAACCAGTTTGGACTACTCTGCATACAAACTGGGATGGATGTCATCATGGGGTGGTCCTGAGATGTTATTTTCTTGACAGCAGCAGAAATGGCAGTAATATTGCTATTAACGTCTGTGTCTCCAAAACAGCTCTGATATCCCTTAATAGCAAGACTTCCACTTTACCTCAAGAGCAGAAATGTCGATCTGTTCAGTCTAGGTAATATTCACACATGCTGGGTCCTGGACACTAGCTCAAAGGCAAAAGCAAACCTGTTGTGTCACCTTGCCTTGACATTCTAGGGGACATAAATGCAGAGAGCAGATGCTTACAAAAGTCCATTCATCAGAGAAGAGCCCTATCACAGGCTGATTCTCAGCCTGCAGCTCTCAGCACTGCCCAGCTAACATGTACAGGGGCTTTCTGAAAAATGCAGCACAAACAGGAAAGCTTGGGGCGAGAGAATACATGATAATCAACATCAACGCACTAAATGCATGACGCACTATATTCTGCATGACATAAGATCATTTTACATTTGCTTACCCAAGACTTACTGTGTCAAAAGAAATACTGAAAGACAAATTTTTCCCCAGCTTTTTAATAAATTTCAGTTTCCAGCTTTTATTACTTTGCAATTAGTCATGCATGTTGTTTCATAAATGCTGTACCCAGGGAGAAAATTCCCTAAACGATCCTTAATTTAGTCCCTCAAAGGGAATTTGGCAGCCACCTCAGATGATTAAATGGTGATCAAGTAACTGCCTAAAACTGAGAAGCAAGATGTTGCTCTGCAGCCTCCCAAGTTTTCTGGTAAAGAGCTGAGACTTGTGTTGCCCCTGTTTCCCAGAAGGAAGTCAGTCTGCTGGATGGTGTTGAAAATAAGACTCTTCCTTTATCTTCCTACCTTGCAAATGCAATGTATATTTGGCTCCATGCTTTATTGCTTCCATTCTCATCCTGTAAGGAGCCCTGAGGCCTTATGCCTCTATCCTGCCATGTCTTACTGCGCAGCTGGGGCCAGTGCAGTTCAAGGGGCAGGTACTATCCTGGTGGCTTGCCTGAGCCTATTCTCACCTGAAGACTGACTTGAAAAGTTTCCAGCCACCTGTTTATCAGATTTGGGAGTCAATTAGCACTTTCATTTGTAGCATCTGCATCACTTAAAACTCGGTTTTGTTTGCTTATGTTTTTTCTTCTGGTCAGAAAAAATTTTGGCACGTTTCAGCCAAGCTTTGGGGGAAATTTTTCATAACCTTCTAACCAGATATTCAGATGTATGTCTAAACCTGCTAGTTTGGGTTCTTATTTTCAGGAGGAAACTGATAATGACCTCTGCATTCAGCAAGACACAGCACAGCACAGTTGAGATTATGGGGCTTTTTATTCCCACTTTTTTTTTTTTCCTCCATCTCTAATTTGAAAGTTGATATACTGTAAACTCTACTGAGATTGCTGATGTTTACTCCACTTTATGCTTGACCTGATGGAAGCAGCTGGGCCTCCTGTTTCTCCTCTGTCAAAACCACCAGGACTCCATCATGGACTGTCAGCATGAGTTCCAGCTGCACGGATAAGTCACTACGTGAAAGCAGAAATTTAATCCACAAACCAGCTGTAGGCAGTGTGTGACAGTGCAGCCTCTTCAAACTGGTGGTGACCATGTCTTCCAAGAACAAACCAGTTCAGAAATATGTTAAAGACGCAATCATGTGAGACAAAATAGCTCAAAGTCCATGATATTCTTTAGGAAGCATGCTGGGAAACATTCAGGAACACCATCAGGTTTCACAAGAAGATCAAAATGTCTGCCATGGTGGCAAGTAGAAGTCCTGGAAAAAGACTGTCCAAATGTTTTCTACTGCATTTATTCCTAAGTGTCAAGTTGCTTTCTGTACAGGTATTTGAGCACATGAAATGCCTTGATCTGCTCATTACTCTCTTCAGCAGTTTCATTGTTGGAATAGAACAAAATGCACTTAAATTGCAAATAAAAGTTTCTCTACTAAAGAAAAAAAACCCCACCTTTAAACTGAAAGAGTGGAGGTTTAGATTAAATATTAGGATGACATTCTTTACTATGAGAGTGGTGAGACACTGGAATAGGTTGCACAGAGAAGTTGTGGATGCCCCAAACCTGGAAGTGTTCAAGGCCAAGGCTGGATGGGGTTCTGAGCAATTCTGGTTTAGTAGAAAGTGTCCCTGCCCATGGAAGGGGAGGTGGAACTGGATGATCTTGAAAGTCCATTCTATGATTCTATGATTGATTCTATCATTGATTCTATGGTTTAAGAGTTATTTAATAACTGTGTGCTGTGAGAGGTTATTTGTGATCTCAGGCACAAGGTCATACAGACAGAAGTAGATGTTTATATACATATTTCTACATAGAAAGGAATTCTACTGACAGTTAAATGCTCAAATATCTGTTCCTGATTCTTCAATTTCTATTAACAGACAGTTCTTTTTTCAATCTCTAAACATGAGCTTGCTGTTTTCACACTATGATCTCCCTCTGCAGGCAGATAGAGGTTTCACATACAGCAGGACAGAACATGCAAACACTAAATAAACCTGAGTTTACAGCAATGTCAACATCAGTTTCTTTAATTTCCTTTGCAGGAACTTTATCTATGCAGGTTCTTCCTGCCTTCAATCAAGGAAAATATTGATCTGTGAAAGAATAAAAGAAATATTCACATTTCAAAGGTCAGAGATACAAAGGATTCACATATGCTCTTTAATCAGACATCAAGCACCTAAAAACTAAATAACTAAGTTTGCTACACCATTTTGACTGAGTATTCTGTTTTTAATCTGGACAGACTTTGTGAGGAAAAGCCTTGTGGCCTTGGTTTCTCTGCTGAACTTAGGAACTAAGATATTATACTGAAGCCAGTTATAATGTTATCATTTTCCATTGCTACCAGACATGCCTGGCCACTAGACACAAGTCAGAAACATTTGCTAGAGAGCATATAAGTGAATATAATTGACAGGAAAATATTCTTAGGTATGTGTGCTAGCTCTCTCAAGAAATCTTACTCTCTTATTCTCATCAGGGATGCGAGTGATGCTGGTTTGCTGCTGTGCTGTCTCTGCCTGGGGCTGTGGGGGCACAGCTGGTGGGCAGGGGAGCAGGTCAGCTGCAAGAAAGGCAGCAAGAGGGGAGGCCGGGGTCAGGGGCATGGTCAGGGGCTGGTACTTCAGCAGTGACTTCTGCAGAGTCCGTGGGAGAAAGGGCCTCCAGCACTTCCAGTCATGTTAGCCCGAATTAGCCTGAGTTTAGTTTAGTTTTACTCTTTCTTTGGGGGTTAGAGCTGTACAAAAGAGAAAGCAAAACTGAAGGAAATGGACCCCATCTGCAAAAATCTGCTGAGGAAGGGAAAATTTATTTTTATATCTTCACACTCAGAATGCTTCATCAAACAGATGGGAGGGCATCTGCTCTAGTTTAGACTTTGTGTCCTAAAATTCAGGCTGCGGAGACTAAGAATCCTTTAGCCAGCTCCTTCATAAAAGAGGTGGTGCAGCTTTACCTCAAAGTTCTGGCTGATGCCAGATTCCTCACAGTTTAAATACCTTTTGCTTAATATTGTGAAGGAAAGATACTGAGGTAGTGGGTGGGTACATTTTTCCTTAGGGATGTGACATAATGTGATCGGAGTACTTTTCAACTGACATTAGCTGTATAAGAGCTAGCTTGTCCTCAACAGAGAAAAACAATTTGCTTGAGAGAACAATTCACATTATTTTATGAGCAGATAAATGCAACCCAGTGGTTTTACTCTGTTTCCACTGACTATGACAGAGTCTAATTATTGGGATTTACAAAGGTAGGTGAGATGAATCCCACACAAGCTATCTCAACTTGAAAAATATACATGGGTTTTGTACAGCTCTTCAAATCTAAGATGCATCAGGAGGTGCTTGAAATGAGGCTGCAGGTTGAATATAGGCATGTTCCAGCATTTTTACAATAATTCCACAGCCATGCTTCCTAGAAAACTGAGTGTAAGATTCTTGCCTGTTATAAAATGCGTATGCTTAATTTCCCTGGTAATTTATGAAGTTCTCAGTCCTGTCTCTTGCTATGCCCAAAATGCTTGGGATTAGGATAAAGAAAATAAGTGCCATTTGTCTCTGAAATAGTCTTCCATTTCCGCAAAGCAGTGATAGCCCATGGATTAATGTTGGGCAATTTGGGAGAAGTGTGAAAAGTGCCAAAGAAAAGCACTCCTTACAGCGGGAATCGGTCATGATGCTTTCAAGCAGCATAACCCAACAGCAACTTCCAGTCCAGTTCTTCCCATTCCCTTTTCAATATCTACCCAGATGCCACTATGCTCTTGTGTGTCCTTTTCTCATCCTTCAGCTCTCCCAGCACAATTTTCATCTACTGTTAGTGACAGTGCTGGCAGAGCCCTGTCCTAAACAACTTCCTTTTGGCACATGGGACCCTCCTCCTAATGATCTGCTTCCCAGTTGCTTTGGAAAGACAAAAATTAGAGACTTGGATGAACCACACACACCAAGAATTACAGCAGTTTGAGAGTTTCAAACACACATTAAACTGAAATTACTTTCTGTAACAGCATAGTCTTGCCAAAGTTGGATTTTGTCTGCATGAGACACATCAGCATCTCTTAATACAAATGAGAGAGCTTTACATGACATCAAAATCACCCTTTCTAAACTCAAGAGTGTGCTCTGACTGAAGGTGGCATAAATCTCAAGTAATTTCATTGCTATAATTATTCTAGGTTTAAGGCAGTGTAATAGGGAATAAAATATATTCTAGAAAGCATTGCAAGTCCTTACTCTAACACCACATTTTAATTTTATGGATCATTTTAACTAATGCAATTGAAAGAGGAAGATGGAACTAGAATGTGGAAACAAGTCACTTTCAAATGAATGTATATATAATGGCTTCCTCTGAAGCAGCTTGGAAGTAATGCAACCACTCATCCAGAATGGGGTTATTTTTCTAACTTTAGCTAATGTTGATTTAAATAACATTTTAGTAACAGTGAAAGAAAATTAACGCTTGATTCCTTTTTATTGTGATTAATTATTTCAATATTTCTAAATATTTTCTAAATACTTCCTGTGTTAGATTCTAATATAACTTATATTTTATTTTCCATTACTTTCATTTCATTAGCCCCAAAGAAATTATTCCAGATATTTGCCATGATAATTTGGAACGTAAGCATTATTTAATTTTAAATAACCATTAAAAAGGGCATAATACAAATGTTACTCTTACCTCCTCTTATTTATTCTGAAAAAAGGACAAACCTAGAGACTCTGAGGAGCTGAACAGCATGCAAAGCATGATTTAAAAATGCAGATCTAAATAGGTCATTTTAATGTGGTTGAACAACCAGACCAAGAGAAGCCATCAGGACAACTCCATTCAAAAGAGGATTCCAGAAGGCTGGGTTAAGGCTTGACCATCAACCCTGGGATCACATAATTCCATTAACATCTAAAAAAGAAAAAAAAAACAAAAAGCTTAAATAACAGAAATTTGTAGACAGGACTGAGCACAGTGAATGCTTTGGGATATGCTTGATTCTGCAGCCTGCATTTACAGCTCTGAGACATCAGCTACTGATCTAGGAGCCTCCTTCATCTCAGCAGAGGTGCTGAGCTGAGCCTCCACAAACAAGTATTGTTTTCTTAGGAGTGATTAACTCTTTTCTCAGAAGTAAGCCTCTCCAAAATGTCCAGATGGCAACATTACCTAAGCAACATTCTAGACTGATGCCAAATTTATAAGGTGCCTACGGCAATGGATATGCAGAGAGACATCTGTGTTTCAATGATATTTCACCAATAGTTAGAATTATCAGCAATAACAAAACTGAAAAAATAATGTCCCCTTGTGGATATACCTCTCACTGATACTATACTGACATCCAGACTTCATTAAATGTACACTCTATATGCAAGTATGGAGACTCAAAGAGTTCTTTGGGTAACCTCTGCCAGAATGTGACCACCCTTATAGTAAAAAAAAAAAAATTTCCTGTGTGCAGTTGGAATATTGTGTGTTCTAGTTTGTGCCCGTGACCTCTTGTCCTATCAGTAGTCTTTCAGGTGGGTCAAACATACCATTTATGGAATATTAGAATGCTCAGACCTTCTTTCAGCAATGTTAGAATGCTCAGGCCATATTTCAAAGAATGTTAGAATGTTTTATCTTCTTTTCCCTAAGTTTATTTTCTGGTGTGACCTCCAGTTATTCAACACAGATTTATTTCTATGACTGGATTTCTCTGGCAATTCAATTGCCCACCAAATAGAGCTCTTACACACACCACTAACAACACAAGGTTGATAGATATGTTGCATGAGGAAAGAAGCAAATTTATTGAATTGTGGTAACAAAAAACCCCCAAACAAAACAGTTTACCTCTTCAGTCATTTTAGCAATAGTCTTTGCTGAAGTCTTACTAATTCACACACAGTGATTTTTATTTTTTGCTAAACCTTCTGTTGCTTGTGGAAGGCTTAAGAATTCACCACAGTACCCAATTGTTAATGTACCCATCTTTTCACTCTTTCCAATCCATCTCACCTATGAGATGCTTCACAGGATATTCCCACTAACAGCTTCCATTAGTATTGACTGCTGCCCACATCAAATGTTTAATGTGTGCTGTCAGGTTTAATCATGTGTTTGCTTGAACAAGATCCATTATTGTCTCTGCTTGTATTGCAGAGGCAGCTTAGTAGGGTTTCTCACTTCATGGATTATTGAATCTTTTTTTGATGAACTGTGCTGTTTGTAGCCTAATAACTACAAGCTTTTAATTATTAAGGATCTTGGAGAATTCTGAATGGAACAACATAAAGGTTTTTCAGTCAGCACCTTGGACTCTGACTTGCTCCAGCATCTCTTGCCTGCCCTGTGGAAAAAAATCTAAAATACACAACACATGGAAGTATCAATTACTGCCTGTGTAATACATCCATACATACACATATACATTCTTAGAGAGAGATCCCTGGAGCACCAGCTAAACTAGTTTTGGCTCAGGCAGTGTAGTGTGACAAATTTACACATGGACATTTGCTTCAAACACTTTCTGGACAAATTACCTCTGTTGAGCTCCATCACCAGTATGTTAAAGCACTTGTTAAGCGTGCATGTAGCCCTCTGGTGATTGTGTTGATGGATGATAGCTTTCTACTGTGGGAAGAGACTGAGTGCCTAGGGCTGATTCTTTCATGTGTTAGCCTTATTTTTTTGACCATGAAGTTTTGTTCATATGCCAGTATCTTAGCAACAGCAGACAGTCTGATTCTACTAAGTCCACTGTTTCCTCCCTGGGAAATTACCATGCTGATGACATCCCAGTTTAACCTTCTACTTGCCTTTTGGGGTATGGAATGTCAGTGTATTTAGTGCTGTGCACAGCAAAGCAACAGCTCTGGGAGCAATCAGCCCAGAAGGGTCTGAATAATGTTGCTGTGATTGGGACAGCAGTCATTATACCAGAATAAGCACCAGGAACACAAATACTTTGGCAGACTAAGTTTGCAACCTAAGAGTTTTAATGTCCTGAAATTAGGGACCAACAATAACAAGGTAACCTGCAACTTCATGAAATACCTTAAAATGCATCAGCAAGAAATTAAATGTTTCTGGAAATGATATATTACTTAGACTACAGAGGAAGAGACATAAACTCTGTGGGAGACTATATCTGTACAGCAGTAGGACTGCAGTCATGCTAGGCAAGGTACTCTTTGAATTCTTTGGAAGACAGGATTCATATACATATATCTCCCAATATTTTGTGCTTAAGCAAAGATTAGAAACCATTAGAAACCAAAGCATAGACTCCATTTCCTTCTGATGCTGCTGGCTCATCCTTTAAGGATATCTCTTATGGTATGGAAAGACATTGATAAAGTTAAATGAAAGAACAATACAACCTATTTAAACTAATTATTCCTTTAGGGTCCTGCTTTAAAAAACAGTTTTTTCCCTGCCTCTTTGTCATCAGTATCTAAATGTTCAAGGTTATGCTGCAAGGTATGCACTGAGAGCCCAGCTCTGCAGCCCTTATTTGCAAGTTGTAAAGAAGAAAGCTGAACAGTATCTGTGGGTGGCAGTGGTCTAATGTACAGGACAGGCAAAAAAACCCAAACCACATATTGATTACAGGCTGATAGGTTCTTTTTCAAACATGAATATGGTGCATAATTTACTTTTAATATTTGAACAGCAGTGTTCATCTATCTCCCTCTGTTCTTGTTCAGATTTTCCAGCTACCTCTAGAGCTTGGATGCACATAACTTGGTTGTACTCAGTTCTAGCACACCCTAACACTTTTGTGTGACTTTCAACAACACTGCTTGTCTCTGAAGTTAATGGAAGAATCTGGCTGTTTGGATACCTGCACAGTATGTGCTAACTGACCACAGCAAACCTGTATGGGAATGTGAGCCACATCAGCTTCATGAAAACTAATGTCTCTCCTCCTGAAACTACAACAAACACACATTTCATGCCTCCCTAGCTGTTAATTTGCTTCCAAATTGGACATTTGCACACTGAGATTGAAGAGCAATCACAAGAGGCCTTCATAGTGAACTGGCAACATTTTAAAATTGGAATTCTGAATGAAACGCGTTCATGGCCATCCTGAGACTACACACTGAAGAAAGGTTTAGCATAAGATGCAGAGTTTTAACAGAAGTGTTCATTTAAAGATTTTTACTTTCAAAAAAGTGTCGTGCTCATTCACTTGCCGAAAAACAGGAAAAAAGAGGTGGGACTTGGAAGAAAAATCCTTACTGTATTGGATTCAATATGTTTGAGGGTCTCTAAATGTTTTGGAAGACTGATTTCATTCCAGAGAAATGCTGTCATTAAGAGAAAACTGGCAAAATTTTATTTGCAATTATTTTTAGGAGTAAAAGTCAGATTAACAGGGGCCAATTGCAGAAAATAACAAGGACAATAGCAAAAGAAGGAATACATTTTTGAGGACAAAAATAATTTTAAATAGACTTTTCAAGCTCTTTAATGTTAAAATCATGTATCAATCAACAGTGTTTTCTTTGATTAACAGGAAAAATTGCTTAAGGCATCAAATTTTAGTCTCTAAAAAATTACTGTTACTCATACTGCTCAGGAGAATATTAATAATAGAAATCAACATTTCTGGTCTAGAATATTTTGTGAGGATCATAATTACATGTAAAGATAAAATGCCAGTCTGCAACGTTCAAACAAAATATAGTTAATTTGGAACAATTTTATGATTAACCTCTAAAGGTACTTGGGAAAAACATCCACTTGACTGATGCAATTGCTGCATGCATTTCCACACTGCTTAACAGAACATTTCAGTTGAACACAAAAATACGCTTTTTTATGAGCATGAGAACATTGCCTCATATCCAAGAGCACATTTTTTGCTTCTGTGGGGAATGAGATTCTGATTTTGTGCTGCTCCTATCCTTAGCCTACTACTTTCAAAATTATCATGGAACAATGTGTTCATGCTCAAAAAATGACAAAGGAAGGCAGTCCACAGTTTGACTTTCTGAGGCAAAGGAAAGACAAACAAGAACCCCATTGTTTACATATATTTAACTGACATGAAGCTACATGAAAATAGCGCAGTTTTCTTTTAGAAATGGGGATCAAGACATTGCCTTCACAATACGAGTAAAAACCAAAAGAACAACATTCTAGTACATACACATAAAGTTTTTATACAAGCAGAAGGACGGCATTTTCAACAGAGTGGATGTTACTTAGAAACGTCTCAGTAAAACCTTTGTTGTGATGTCTAATGATAATTACAGAGACAAAAAGCTTCCCATAAATACTTTTGAACAGAACACACTGCTACTTTACACTCATAATTCTTTAGCTAACATTCTCCTTTCTTCCCTCTGCTCCTTTTCATCTGCCTAGTCAATCATTTAGAAAAAGTACTAAAAGGACAAAACAGCAATTATTGTTTTCAGTTATGTCTTCCTGGATAGTTCTCAAATCTCACCTGTAATATCATAATTTTCCTAAATAAAGAAATACAAAATTATTATTAAAAATCCATCTTTGAGAATTAGGTATTCTAATCAGAACTATATTAGAAAACAGAGAGACATACATTTTCTGTCCCTATTGAAGAAGGAGCAGGCCACTCAGGAAGACTACAATGATATCATGAACTTATGCAGGGAGAAAATTAGAAACGCCAAAGCCTAACTAGAATGAAATCTATTAAGTCAGTAAAAGATGACGAAAAGAAAAAAATGTTTTTAAAAATACACTGGCAACAAAAGGAGGGCTAAGGAGTATCTCCATTCTTTTTTCTATGCAAGGGGAAACAGTGGCAAAGGACAAGGAACGGGCTGAGATACTTAATGCCTTCTTTGCCTCAGTCTGTATTAGTAAAGACCAGTTAGCCTCAGGGTACCTAGCCCTCTAAGCTGGAAGGCAGAGACAGGGAGCTGAATGAAGCCCCAATAATCTAAGGGGAAACGGCCAGTGACCTGCTACACCACTTACACTGGATGGGACACACACTTGGGGCTGGATGGGATCCACCCAAGTGTACTGACGGAGCTGGTGGAAGTGCTCACCAAACCTCTTTCAATAACTTTTCAGCAGTCCTGGCTAATGGGGGATATCCCACGTGCCTGGAGGTTAGCGGATGTGACATCCATGTACAGGAAGTGCAGAAGGAGTATCAGAAGGCCCCGCAGCCTGAGCTGGGTGCCAGGGAAGATCACAGAGCAGACCATCTTAAGGGCCACCATGTGGCACATGCAGGACAACCAGGGGATCAGCCCCAGCCACCACGGGTTTGTGAAAGGCAGGTCCTGCTTAACTAACCTAATCTATGACAAGGAGAATTGCTTAGTGGAAGAGGGAAAGAGTATGGATGATGTCTACCTGGATTTCCTTGAGCCTTTGGCACTGTCTCCCACAGCACTGTCCTGGAGAAAACGGCTGGGCAGGACTTGGATGGGTGCACAGTTCACTGAATACAAAACTGCCTGGATGGCCAGGTCCAGAGAGTGGGGGTGAATGGAGTTAAATCCAGCTGATGGCTGATCATTACTGGTGCTCCTCAGGCTCAGTACAGGGACCAGTCCTATTTAATACCTTTTTCAATAATTTGGATGAAGGAATTAATGCCACCTAACAGTGGGATAAGTAGCTTTCTCCACTCTGACCACTGAAAATACAACAAACAGCTAGGCATGGTGGTCACACACTGAAATCGAAGCAGACTCACTGCATTTAGGGTGAGAACCCACAATCCCCTGCTTTAAAGTTTTGCATGAGGTTACATGATTGGTTTTTGTTCTCCCCACCCTGATTTATGTATAAGAGTGTAAATATTCATTTCCCTTACTTAATACGTATAAGTTCTAGAAAGTTCTGTGGAACTCAACACCCCATTGGTTTTTCCCAACAACAAGGTGAACAAGTGACCTTAAGGGAGCACAGAAGATAAAAACCAGGATAGGGGTGTGGCAGAGAGGGAAAAGCCAAAAGCAACTAATTACCGTGAGTTTCAAGAAAGGCTAAGGTTCAGAAAACCATAAAGCCTACGGTTCCAGGGATATTGGGGCTGCAAAAGGCATGCCAAGTGGGGTGGCAGTGCACCAATGCAAATTTTGAGGGCTTTTGCCAGGAGCGCTGAATCACCCTAGACCTCTAGATTGCATTCTTCAAATGCATGGGAAGACCTGGGGTTTATCACTTCCTTTTCAGGTAACCACCCTCAGATATTCAAAGAGCACAAGCACTTTTCTTGAGGGTATTCACACTCTTTTGTGAAGCTATGCTGGAGCTGCAATAGGAAGCACAGGTGGCAGTTTCACAATGCAGGACAGGGACAACACTCAGGAGCCTTTAAGTGTTCTTGACTCTCACTCCCAACCCACAATACGACATGACATCCAGTTCCTTAGGAAACAGCAACTTCAATCAGGAAAAAAGTCAAATTTGCCTTCCAAAAGAGCAGTTCAATACTGAACCAATGCTTTCTGTTTGCTTTGCTGGATTAGTTTTCAGATGGATGCACTCCCCGGTCTGCATGGAGGAGGTGGAAACACAGCTGGGGACACGTTGTGGAGAGATCAGGCAGGTGTGGGCTTGTCCCTAGCTAAAGAGCTAAAGGTGGGCAGCACCACACAGGGACATAAACCTGCTTCAACTGGCTCAGTTTGCAGAAGAGCTCCATGATTAGCTGTGCTGGTACAACTAGGGGAAGAGTGTGTAGGGCCAGAAATAAGCAGTCATGGAGGGCAATAGAGGAGCAAAAACTCTTTTCAGCTGTGACTGCCACCCAACTGCCGAGGAACTGGTAGCATTCGCTGTCAATTCTGGAAACAAGAGAATATACTGGCTTGTTTAGGGTGGACAGAAAATCCCTGACCACTCTGGGAGGTGCCTCTGTTAACCAGCATGGTGTTAAAATGAACTTCTGCTTAGCTGAGATGGTCTTACCAGCACAAACCCTTCTGGAAGGCTTCGTTAGAATCCATCAGCAATTAAACCCCTCAGGCAATATATAGTAGACTTTTAAAGACAACTCTCCACAAAGCTTTGAAATACAGTTTTTTACTGCCTTGTACTTATGTCATCAATTCCTTTATAGATGGAATGGGTATTTCATGCTAGTGGATATTTACAACTCATAAGTAAATGTTCTAATTTGATATCATTTTTACTTACTTTACATACTTTAACTTCTGTGTACAAGACCAGAAATTACTCACTGGTCATTTACTATAATCTCTTTATCTTGGACCCCTAAACTTTACTACACACTAAGCTAAGTGATTTATTTGATCAAAGTGTAGGCTGTACTTGACAGCTGCCACAAAATCCTCTATATTCCTGCAGTTTGATGTCTTCCCCACTGCTTTATTGCCAGCACAGCAGTTTCCTTGCTGCCACCAGCAGACTTTTCTGCTTTCCCTGAGTTTTATAACACTCTCTCAGACTGCTCTGTACAGCTTCAGTGCAATTCACAAGTGCTGGGCATTTCCTAAGCTGAAATGCATTGTGGTTCAGAATCCCCACAGACTTGGTGTTCAGTTACGTGAAGTGTTAGTTAAGTGAAATTACATTTAACTCCCAAGCTGTTTACAATTCATCCAAAAAGATTTCTCTGTATAGCATCCAAAACCGACAAAGTTACAAGCACTTAAGCTTTTTGCACAAAGATCAAATATAAAAAAATCTCCCTCCCCATATATCCTTTGGTTGCAGTCTTCTGCATACCATACAGCTTAGCTTGTATCCACAGAGCCTCTTTTTATGTATCACATAAGATTTTACAAATAAGCTCACTCTTCTAATCCCCTAAGGGTTCCATAAAAATTCAGTCTTTTCCCTTTTAAACTTCTTAATTTCTTACTTATTCAGAAGATATTTCTACACTTCACTTCTTAAAGACTTGGAGATATAACTTTTTTCAGAATATCTCTTAAGCTTTGTACCTAAGTGGCCTATTAACAAATCTATGACTCATATAAAGAGCTAAATTCCACTCTTTCCCATTAACCTAAACCAGGTTTGACTGTACCCATAAAATGGCATAAGGTCTTGAAGGAGCACACTAAAAAATCTGCAGTTAGGTAAGTGGCAATCTAATTTATAAACCCTGTGTCCATTAAAATTTGTTCCAAATATTTTGGCTAACCACTTTTCTATCAGATCAAGCAGAAAGTGCCTGTATCAGAATTCCCCAGACTACCCCACAGGTCCTTTCAGGTCCCTTCCCAGTCCTTGACTCCTGAGCTCACAGCACCTGGCTGCAGCTATTTTTCTGCAAATGCAGGCTTGGACCCTGCTCCTTCTTTCCAGTCTCACCATAGTCAGCTCTCTTTCCATCACACATTGCATCTGCTTTCACCTTGGATGCCCTCTCTTGGATCAGGCTCTTCCGTTTTCCCTTGGGCCTTCTCCTGAATCACAGGTATTACATTCTATAATCCTGGCATTGCTGTGAAGCCAGAACCAAGCCTGGTGCAGAGCCAGACTTGCTGTAAGCAGCATTCCCTGGAAACAGCTTAGTGCACTGAGAAACTCGTGAGAGCGAGTAGGCAGGAGGGCAAAGCAATCTCTCCTGGCAATCAGACAGTGAGGAGCTTTGCTGCTGGCAGAACATCTCGGTATCCACGCTAAGCTGACCTGGAGCAATGCAGGAGGCAGGCTTGGCACAGCTCATACCGGGGACCATGTATGCTTGTGATAGCTCCAGTTCTGGCAGTGTGACCCTGCTGCAAGCTCCAGGACCTGGATCCTTTCCTCATGAGGAATACAAATGTAATTGCCACATGGACTGCAGGTTATAGCCCCCTTCCTATATTTATATTTTACAGAATCACACACTTGTTGAAGATGGAAAGGAACGCTGGAGAATATCTAGTCGAACCCCCTCTGCCAAGGCAGAGTCACCTAGAGCAGGTGACAAAGGCATGAGTCCAGATGAGTGAATGTGTCCAGAGAGGGAAGCTCCACAACCTCCCTGGGCAACCTGCTTCACTGCTCTGCCACTCACAATGTAAAAAAGCTCTTCCTCATGTTGAGGTGTAATTTTGTGTGTTTTAATTTATGGTCATTGCTCCTCTTCCTGCCACTGGGCACCACTGGAAAGAGTCTGGCACCATCCACTTGTCACCCACCTTTGGGATATTTATATACATTAACAAGATCCCTTCTCATTCTTCTCCTTTCTAGACAAAACAGTCCCAGCTCCTGAAGTCTCTCCTCATCTGAGAGATGCTCCAAATGTGTAATCATCTTTGTGGACGTCCTCTGTACCCTCTCCAGTAGTTCCTTTTCTTCCTTGAACTTTGGAGACCAGAGCTGAACACAGTCCTTCAGGTGTGGCCTCACTAGAGCCCAGTAGAGGGGGAGGATCACCTCTGTTGACCTGCTGGCCACACCTGTCCCAATGCACCCCAGGATATTCTTTGCTCTCCTGGCCACAAGGGCACTGCTGACTCATGGTCAGCTTGTCATCCACTAAAACTCCCAATTCTCTGCAGAGCTGCTCTCCAGTAGGTCAGCCCCAGCCTGTGCTGGGGTTATTCCTCCTCAGGTGCAGGATCTTACACTTGTCCTTGCTGAATTTCATTAGTTTCTCTCTGTCCAACTTTCCAGCCAATCAAGATTCCACTGAATGGCAGCCCAGCCTTCAGGTGTATTTGGAGCCATTCCTTCTCCACAAAGGAAAAGGAAGCATCCATGACAAAGGAGCACACTGCTATGGGGTGGGGAGAAAACCTTGAGAAAAACTGGACTATAGGTACCTAGGAACTCTTCAGTTGGGATGCATTCTAAAATAGACATTCATCCACCTTTTTCTGCCTTGTTTGGTCCATCTTCATGCTTTACACTTTTTTTAACATTCTGCTTTTATTTTACATACTAATTTCAATAAAGCCCTTAACAATACCCTTAAGTTTGGTATGTCTCTGCCCAACCTTCCTGAGGCTCTCAGCTCTTCACAGTCAGATAGGATATAAGAAAGAGCTGTCCATAACTGGCACTGCTGTTGCAAACAGGATTGGATGAGGTGGTATCACAAACAAAATAACCAGGAAAGAACAGAAAATCCAAGAAAAGAGAGAGAGAGAAACGAGGAAGGACCTGATTGCATAAACCAAACGACAAGTATTCATAGCTGCCCATACACACACACACTGCACCAATCAAATGCTCTGTGCAAAGGAAAGCTACCCCACACCACACTAGACCTTGTATGAGATTCTATCATGGACTACCTTCCTAGTGACAGGGAAATGCAGTGGCTGCAGCTGATGCTGGCACTTCCACAGCAGGTTCCCCTCAGGTACTTTGATGCCATCCAACAGCCATCTGCTCTCTCAGAAACACAGACACAGCAGATCTTTTTCATGAGCTGCTGATCAAACTCAGCTCTGAGCCTGAGGGACTCCCTCTCTTTTCCACAGACACACTGCAACTGCAGACACAAAAACTGAGCAGGAAGGTTGCCCATGAATGGTTTCATGAACTGTCAGAGTCACAGAGAAGTAACAACCTGCTGCAACACAGCACTTCTGTGGCTGCTGACAGACCCTGTTAACCTGCTTGCGTGGCTGGAGCTGTGGAGGATGTGGGCATTGCCTGCTTTTCCACGAGTCAGCAGTGATGCTGACAAATATACTGCACTGTAAAGTACTGCTGACAAAACACTGCTAGCCTGGACAAGGATGGGAGTGCACTACTTTATACATTCTTGCCACAGACTCTAAAAGTCAGAGACACCAAACTCCCTGTGCTCTAGCATGCTCCCCATTTTCAAAAGGAACTTGTCCATTAGATTTTTTCCTCACCCCTCATGTAAAGGAATAAATTTGCTTTTGCTAATAATGAACCCAGATACTTTTTTTTCCCCAAGTTGATTTTATTTTACGCCTACACCATGGCTTCTGGAAACTCATCTTACAGGTTGAAGCAATAAAGAAACCCTGCCTAAACTATCTTTATACCATCTGCCAAGAGCACTTTGCAAAGATCTCTGTGGTGTTCTGGAGCACAGGTGATGTCAATAGCACCCTGGATAAACATGAGGAACCTGATTTTACAGATCTTGGGAAAACAGCATGGAAGATGCCAAACTGCAACCTTTAAAAATTATATTGGTAATTGCAGAATAAGATTGCTACAGAGAAACAGGCAGCCAACATATTGTCTATTGGTTGTGTGATCACATTTGGTAGTGAACAGCCTCTTCCAAAACCTGGCACAGATGGTGCATACACTATCACAGAAATAAGGAGCCCTCTATGCACCATCCTCTTCACAGCTTACATTAGTGTTAAGATTTTCTGTCTATGTTTACTGCAGGCATAAAAATGTAAGTGGCAAGTAATAAATCCATTAATTTTCTACACCTCTGTAAGGACTTTGCAAAATTCAGTGGGACAAAAAGCCTAGTATTTCGCTTCCTTTCAATTAAGAAACCAGTTCATAAAGTTGCAGGTTTTCTTCCTTCTTCTGGGTTTCCTCCACCATTGTGGACTTTAAAGGGTTCTTGTTTACTGAACAGAGAAACTGTTACTGATAGCATCAGGCAGCACTGCTGTTGGCTATTCTGCCCAGTGTTTTTAAAAGGGCACATATAAAAACTGTGCATGTTTGTAAAGTCTTGCATTCATTGCTCATTACTGACACAAGTCTACTCTGTCTAATGTGAACCCTGTATTGCCGCATAGCTTCTTACCATTAATCATTATATGAAATGCTGAACTGTGAAACTAATACTAAGGAACATGAGCAGGGTATTCTTTCAAGCTCCCATTCTACCAGAGAAGCAACTGCAGAGGAAAAAAACCCCAAACAATAAAACCATCAATATGTACCTTAAAAGGAATGGGAAGCTGGAAAATGTGGATGTTCTAGTTTTTGACTAATAGCACATGAAGTGTGCATAGTGAGAGTAAAATACAACTTTTGAATCGCATTTCAAGTGGAATACTTTTTCATTCTATGATCCTTTAATTTTCACTCCCTGCACATACATGTATACTTCAGAGAGGGTGTGATCCTGCAGGACACTGGACAGGTAATCAGGTAATTGTAGATGCCATTAAAATGGAAATGCAGAGGAGACTATATGGCAACTTCAGCTTTCAAGGCTGACCTTAATTTTGGTCTTTATAGCTTTTACATTCTTGATTATGTAAGTTTAACACTTAAAAAAATTTAAATGCAACATCCCAAGAAAACAGTTATAATGCATGATCCCTAGTAATTACTTCTTCCCAGAGTCACTACCAAGGTCTGTTTCTACAACCTGTCAACAGACAAGAACATTGCTTGAGTAAAAAATATTAATTCAAACAATGCTGAATTAACGTAGTTCTTCCGTTTGTAACTTACTGAAAACTACTAAAAAGAATCAGAAACAAGAACAGAAAGAAATCAGAGACTCTTCCCAGTTCTACCCCAGATGGCCATCCTGGTTATGAAGTTTCACACTCTCTCAAAACAACTGAGGTGCAAAGAAAAACTGTATATTACGACAGGTAGGCCTTTATCACACCGCTTGGCTGAGGAAACAGTTGGATTTGTTTCATTTTAATGAGACGAATTTTTCGAGGAACAGGGGGGCAGAAAGCCCCAAACTTCCCGAACCAGTAGAACAAAACCAAGAGATGCTCAGCAGTGATGCTCAGCACCGCTAACAGCGCATCTTCACATATTTAGCGGCAATTTATGCCAACCCCGATTTCCATCAGAAAACTCCTTCCCAGCGTGCTGGGCGGGCTTCGGCTCAGACTCCAGCTCCGGCTCCGGCTCCTGCAGGCAGGAGCAGCTCCCTCGGCCCCGCCGCTCTGGGTTCCTGGAGCACCTGCTGCCTAGAGGGAGATGAGGAGAAAACCAGCCCAAACCACAGAGCTCAGGAGAACCAGCGGGCGATGTGCTGCCACGGATGTGCACGGCGGGTAGCGGAGGCACTGCCCAGGCTCCGGCCGGACACCGCAGGGCCGGCGAACGCCGCGGCCGCGGGCAGCGGGACATGCTCAGTGCGCGCGGCGGGCTCCGCCTCCGCCTGACCCGGATACAGACAGCGCTGCCTCGGCCGCGAGCGTGGAGCCGGCCCGGCGCTGCTGCAGCACTGGGAACGGAGCGTACCGGCCGTGCCATGGGATTGTGGTGACCGCCCGGCCCCGCCGTCCTCCCGCCCCGCGGCCATGGCCCCCATGGGCATCCGCCTCTCGCCGCTCGGCATGGCCGTGTTCTGCCTGCTGGGGCTGGGCGTCCTCTACCACCTCTACTCCGGCTTCCTGGCCGGCCGCTTCGCCTTCTTCATGCTGAGCGAGCCGGCGGCCGGCGGGCCCGAGACGCCCCACGGCCCCGTGCCCGGCGGCGCCGTGGACCTGCGGGAGCTGCTGGCCGTGTCCGTGCTGGCCGCCGTCAGGGGTGGGGAGGAGGTGAAGCGGGTCCGCGAGGGCAACGTCCTCAACGCCAAGGCGAAGGGGAAGACGCGGGAGGGGGCCGAGGAACAGCTGACCACCGGCGACCTCCTCTCCAACCGCAGGATGTTCTACCTGCTGAAGGGTGCTTTCCCCGCCGTGCAGGTGCGTGCCGGGCCCCTCCGCGGGGCGGGGGCTGCCGCGGGCCCGGCGCTGGGACCCCGGCGTGGAGCCCCGGCGCTGGGCTGCTGCACACCGGCGCCTCTCCGGTCTGTAACCGCCGGCGGGAAGCGCTGCCCTCGTTTGCGCTTTGCCTTCCCCTCCCGCTGAAGTTGTGGCAGTGCCACCTCATGCTTGTTTGTCGTGGGTGTTGGGTTGCAGGGGAAGGAGTTGGAGCGTGTTGCAAGCGAAGCCACGCGAGCTGAAACAGTATCGAACAGTACGGGCAGGGAGGGGTGGGGGGAACACCGAGTCTCGCTCTAGTGCATCGTGAGCTCTGTGGTTAAGGACACAGGTAACAACAGCACAGCGCAGATTCCGCGTACAGTTAAGATAAAGAGATGAGGAATGCCGTTGTTTTTGTAGTTATCCTTCCTGCCGTCAGTTATGGGGAGAGCCCGATGGACAGTTCGAGGCTTAGGAACACAGCGCTGCAGTAACCGAGTGTTTAGCGCTCGTGGCTGTGGGACAGCAGATAAGCATAGCTGTGTCAATACTGTGCGTCACTGCCTGCCTGAGCAAAATGAGTTTACTTTGCTTTCAGAGGTGTACACCCCCCCCTGCTCTCCCTCACTTCTGAAATCTAGGTCTAACTCTTTAAGCTCACACCCTAACCTTTGAACTATACTGTGAGGCTTTTTGGGATTTGTTGGCATCGTTTCAGCTTTCACTTCAGTAGATGAGAACTTCTGTCTCTTGATGTTAAATTCCTTAGCTTTTCACGGCCATTTGAAATGGATGAAAAGCCCCAAATTTGGATCTCAGGTGGTGATTGTATGCTTTTGTTGGACAGGTTGAGAGAAAAAGTAGCTAAGTCTGGTTTTTGGTTGTTGAGTTACTATTCAATTTTCAGTAGTCGTTTTGAAAGTTCCTTAGTTTTTTGTTTGTTGGCTTTTTCTGTTTTGTTTTGGTGGGGTTTTAAACTGTTGTAAAGAACTTACTGCATATGAAATCTAGAGGAAACAACAAATGCTTCAGTGTTTGAAATAAACTTGATCTGTGACTAGTCTTCCTCTACAGAAAGATTATGCAGGCAGGTTCTGTTCCAACGGTTTCCTGGTTTGTCTGTCGGTGACAAGCTGCCTTCACAGGCCCAGTGTTAATGGACGAAAAAGTATCGAACCCTGCTCTCTTGCATTATTCAGTGTCCTCATGGAGCTTGGCTTCACAGCTTAGCTGGCTTGAAACCTCTCTGTTTTCTCCTCTTTCACAGATGGAAGGACTTCGTTGATCTAGATGTAGGAGTTGCCTGTGCTTCTAGAGAAGGCTGGGGATTCGGTCTGGGCTTGAAGAGTACAGTAAACTGTGTGTTGCGTGTTCTGTGGTCATGTGTAAACTGCTCTGCAGCCTGGGATTCTTAGCAGTGACAGTCTGACTTGTGTCTTTCTGGCAGAGGGTGTTAACTTTGAACATCTGCTTTTAAAAAACTTTGGTACTCCCTTTCATTTTTCTCACAGATGATGTGTGCTGCTAGTCTTCAAGAACAGATGGTTTTTTTCAAAGGTGCAGATGTGTTCTCAAAAACAGTATGAAACCAAGAATGCGTGCATAGGACTGTGGAACTGGAAAATACCAGGCTTGTCTTTTTCCCCACTCCTCCTTAGATTGACTGAGCTTGAACACCAAGGATGTCTAGGATGAGTGTATTTGACAAATTTTTCAGGTGATCTGGAATTATTCAGTCTGACAGATCAGCTGGGGGATGTTCAGTATTCTAAGAACATGATGGGGATAATAACAGCTTATCTCATGTGGTGTTTAAAAAATATTCACTAAGCTGTGCAAAGGCATTTTGTCTCTTAAAGTCCGTGATGAAGATGTAGTCATAAACTAAACTAAAATAAAAGCCCAAACTAAAATAAAAGCTTTCTTTTACTAGTGTATACATACATGTGAGTTATAATCTCAATCTACTGATCCATCAAGGGTAATTTCAGAACAACCCATCTAAGACTGCTGAGAATTGAACAGACCTGCTGAGTTTTGGTGTGGATTATAGAGGATTTTCTGAGGCAGTATAAAATTGCGTAATGCAAGAAATGTCTTACTTTATGTCTGTAGTCTTATCCCCCCATACAGAGTGGCACTCCAGAATAAAAGATGCTGCTGAAATCAAATAAACCTCCTCTTCTCTCCTTGCTAGAGAAGATGATGCTAATAAAATCTGTCAAACAAAAACTAAAATAATTCCAAGAGTAAGCTTGTGCAAAATGCTGATTTTCTCACATCGTGAAGTTCTCGAGCTTAAAAGGGATACCTCAGTATTTAAATTGCTGCCAAATGCCACAGCCAGGAAGATGAACCAGCACAAAACCTAGGTGCTAAAATATGCCTGTGAAGCAAAAGAATCAGAGTTGTTCAGTCTGGAGAAGGCTCCTGTGAGACTTTATGGCGGCCTTTCAGTACCTGAAGGGGGCTGTAGGAGAGCTGGAAATGAACTTGGTACAAGGGCATGTATTGACAGGACAAGGGGAATGGCTTTCATCTGAAAGAGGGCAGGTTTAGATTGGACATTAGGACAAAATTCTTTACTGTGGGAGTGGTGAGGCACTGGACCAGGTTGCCCAGAGAAGTTGTGGATGACCCCTTGCTGGAAGTGTTCAAGGCCAGGTGGGAAAAGGCTTTGAGCAACCTGGTTTAGTGGAAGGTGTCCCAACACATGGCAGGGGGGTTGGAGTGATGTGATCTTGAAGGTCCCTTCCAGCCCCAACTATTCCATTACTCTGTGATTTTCTAAGAATAATCATGGCTTTCCAATGTTTCAAGATAACCAAGGGGAGAAGTCGCTCAACTGAAATAAACTGAAGTCAGTGAGCAGCGTTGGATTCCCTGTTTTGTGCTGCTGGATATGAAAAGGGAAAGCATGCAAACTGTCTGAAGCGGATCTGAGTCTGTCTGAACCACATCTTAAAAGTGTGGTTATTAAGAGGAGATAGAAGAATTAGGCTTCTCACTTGCAGAAGCTGAAATAACTCTGGAAAAATCTTATAATACTCAGAGCTGGGAGTTATAAAAAGAGCCCTTTCAAAATCTCGGGGGAAAAAAAATCCCACAGAAAATGTTTGCCTTTGTTCTGTTAAGTAAAGGTATTGTCAGTACAGAGGAACTCCACTGCTGACATCAGCTGCTCTGTTTGATATAAATAGATGCATTCACATCAGTTAAGACTTCTCAAGGCTATGTTAGGTAAGACCGAAGAGGTGCAGCTCAATTGTGTTTTATCACTGTGTAGTAGATTTAGTGGTGGTGTTTTTATATCCCTCAGAAAGAAGCCAGAGAAAGATAAGGGACTAAAAGGCAAGTCACTCACTGCTACCTTGGGTATTATTACCCAGTGTTGTCTAATGGCTCTCAACATCCAGCAGTAAATATTTGCATGTATATTCCATTAAGCATCTTTGTACGGTTGATTTTAAAATCTACTTAATGCTAAGACGCATGCATTGCTTTTTCTTGGTGAAGTTCTCGACTGCAGTTACAGACTTGAGGTGTTACTGCTCCTTCATTACCAATATGTTGTCCTCATTTATTTATCTTGCTAAGAGCAAGTTAAAGCTCTGATCTATCTGTAATCATCCCCTCTGCTTCTTTCATTTTTAATTTATTTAGTTTATCTTTTCTGGGTTACTTCTCTTCCTTCCTGGTTGGTTCTCTGTGCAGCCCTATTCATTCCTTGTGCTGGCACAGTGGTGGTGTGATAAGGACTGGGGTGGGAATTAGATGAGGATATTAAGGAGGTGCTTGACCCAGCCCTCTTGCTGGGACTGGGGAGGCATTCTTTCCAAATTCAGTGTTAGACTAGCCAGAAACACTGGTAGGTGCTGCTCAGAAGAGCTTTTGTGAAGAAATGATCTCATGATTCCAGGGTTTCAGCAGCATTACCTGCTAAAAGATCCCTCTCAGCATCATGCCTTGGAGTCTTTACTTTTTTAACATGGCTTGTCCAGGGATCAGTGTCAGGGTCATGATAACTGAATGTATCCTAAGTAAAAATTTAAAATAAAAGTTACTTAAATGAAATTAGTTATTTAGGAATACTCTGGTTCAGTTCCCATTACAGCCCATCTCCAGCACATCTGAAGGAGCAGCCCTACTTGGTCACAAAGGCAGGAATGATTGGCAGTGCCTTAAACTTGCACTTGGACCACATTACCTCTTGTCCTCTGTTTGAAAAAGCCAATTTTAAAGTGATCCACACAATTGTGCTGTTTTGCTGCTGTGCTGTACTAGAGTTATTTTCACAGGATGCAGACTTCAGTCATACTGGTCAGGTTGTATTCTGCCCTACATTCCCATTGTGGGCTGTTTTAGCTGGTTTTTGTTCTAGAGTTGCACCAGCTGTATGTCGTGTTTTCTAGTGTAAATACTGAATAGTTTCATCTTGTTTGCTCCTTTTTTTTTTTTTATTGTGACTGTGGTAGAAATCAATTCTTCTTCTGTCCCAGTGTTTCTCTTTGAGCATCTTTTTATGAGTCCTGACACTGTTCTGAATACAAATATTCTTGTTTCTCTTTCCCAGTTAAGACTGATGATAAATACTGCATTTCAAGCTTATGCATGGAATCAGCGTTTGAAATGAAAATTTAAGAACATGTCACTTTTACTTTGATTTTCTTCTAAATTAATCTGACTTTTGAAGATCAATGACTCCAAGCACTCCTTTTTTATCAGGCTGTCTGAAGTACTGTCTAGGTTTAAACTCACTGTTCACAGGCTTCTGACCACAGTGCCAACTACCATACCTAAAAAACTGGAATTTCATCTGATATGGCAAGCTCTGCAACTGATAATGATTCTGTGTGAAAGATATATATGTTAAAGAAGTAGGTGCACTTTAGTGAATAAGTTCAGTAATTTGTCTTTTCATGTTGTGAGAATGGCTTTCTCAGGTCTTAGGGCTTTTAATAAAATTAATGTTCTTCTGACCCACATGATCTTTGCAACTGCCAGTGGGTTTCTAAGTAAAACAAGAAGTGTGAATGTCAATCTGAAATCTCTGTAATAAGTATTGTCTGGAGTTGCATCTCCTAACATAGGTTCCAAATGATGCCAGATGACTTATGCCCACTCTCTTTGCATAAAAATGAAGTTAAAGACTGTAACTTTATGCTAATGAGTTCTGTGATTATCCCTTTGGATGCAATTAGAAGTCGTTCATTTGGCTTGTTTGTACACTGGGGATGTTTATCAGCTGAGCATCTGGAGAGTTGAATTTTTTAGTGTAGCCACTCACAAACAGTGGAAGTTTTCTGGATATTGTCTATTTTACAGATTTTTAATCTGTCCTTATTTGGATGTTTTCTTAAAATGGAAAGAAGTGTTGCAACTCCTGTGATGGGCAAGTTGTCCCTTTCTCTTTGTTGTACTTGGGTCTGTATAGAACTGTAATGGAGAATTTTGCTATCTACTGAAACTAATTATG
Organism: Rhipidura dahli; assembly: GCA_013399225.1. Lineage (NCBI taxonomy): Eukaryota > Metazoa > Chordata > Aves > Passeriformes > Rhipiduridae > Rhipidura > Rhipidura dahli. Next base: position 409,363 of record VXAC01014636.1, read on the forward strand.
TGAGCTAATGAGCAAGTGGCTTTATTCTCCTGGTCTAAAATTCTAGTTGTTTCTGCAGATTACTGGTGGAAATAGTGAAACCTGTGATCCATGCTGATTCCCTCAATTCCACTTTTGTTGTTTTCACCAATCCCATTCATCGTAAGGCTATAGAAGCAGAGTTGTCATTGGATATGTCTTTATCATTTCTTAAATCCTGTTTCTGTCAGTCTGCTTCCTGCTGGCTTAGTGGCCAAAGTTACCTAACAAGTTTTGATAAGCACTAATTGAGCTTCTTGACATTTAGGGTTGTCCAGATTCTTCTTTACACATTCTGTCACCTTGTTGTGGCATTAAGTGACTTCTTGTTTCTAAAATTAACAAAGATGTTGTTGATGGTAGAGGAAAACCTCTGTCTGTCTGGACTTAGGTGCCTTGAAAAATGCATGTGTCCATTTTCAGTGTTGTGGTATAATTATAGAAATACTTGTTTTCTGATCAAATGAATGACATGAGACCGGTGGGTTTATACCTCTTATTATTTCATACACTGGTATGATTTATATACCTTACTCATTTATATACAAATATACTTTATAGTTTTATACTTAATTAAAAGTTAGTTACCTTTTAATAAACATTTTTTTCTTTTAGAAAACCATGTTATTCAGCAAACCATGTTATTCCTTACAAAATCTGCCTTGCTAAAACTCTTTGTAAATTGACCCTTGGCAAGAGGAACATTTTTGAAAGGCACAAAGATCACCTGTAAAAGCTTATTTTTCCTTTCTAATATGTTGTGGTAATCTAAGGAGGAAAAGAACCTTTTCAAAAGCAAGCAGCTGGCTTTAAAAATGTCAGTGTATTGAAAAAAATTAGGGGTTTTTGTACTGTGCTGCTAAGGCTACTATTCAAATTTTTTAAAGCTTAAAGGCATTTTAAACTTACAAAAAGAAGTGGTACTTTGATTTCCCAGTTTGCATTCTTTTCAGAGTCAAGTAACCCAAGCTTTCAAGAAGCAGCTTTCATTCATAGTGAAAACTGCTACTCACCACCCCCAAATTCAGAAGTTGGAAGGGAGGGATCACAAATGGTCCTGGGTGCAGGTGAGCTAAGTCTTGGTGTGAATGCACACCCCTGCCTTTGTAACAGATTTTGTAACCAGGGTAGGTTAGATACTTTCCTCAGATACTGGAAATATGGTGCTTTGGCTGCTTTATGCTCTCCTTTTGAGCATATTTATATGTCCTGACTTGTCAAGTGGGTGTTTACATTCAGAAGTTTTGGCATCTGATTCCTTCACACAATTTGTGTATGTACAGATGCTGTGAGAAGCTGAGACAGCTTTCACCTCTGATACATTTGAGGAGAAAAACAGAAAAGCAGAGCCAATGGAGGTAGAAGAGTCTAACTTGCAGAAGGTATAGGGCTGCTCTGTGGTGCAGTGCAGCAGCAGTGGTTGAAGGGGTCTCTAAGTGGAGGACATACCAAAGACTGCTGGTTGAACTGCTCTCCCCTGAGCTGTGACATCTCTGAAGCACAATCAAATAAGAGCAAATAAAGTACAGTCCCATGCAGCATAAGCACTGACCTTCACACCTTTCAAGGTGTGTAGTTGTGGGTATCCCAGAGTCATAAAATTACTTTTGTTGGAAGGGACCTTAAAGATCCATCTTGTTCCAGCTACCCTGCTGCAGGCAGGAGTGCCTTACACTAGACAAAGTTGCTCAAAGCCCCATCCAGTCTGGTCTTGAACATTTTGAGGGCTGAGGCATCCACAGCTTCTCTGGGCAACCTGTTCCAGTGCCTCACCACCCTCAGAGTAAAGAATTTCTTCCTAAAATCTAAGCCAAATCTCTCCTCTTTTAGCTTAAAACCATTCCCCCTTGTCCTATCCCTATCTGCCCATGTAAAAGTTATTCTCCCTCTTTTTATAAGCACCTTATAAGCATTGGAAGGCTGCCTTAAGGTCTCCCAGCAGCCTCCTCTTTTCCAGGCTGAATAAACCCAGCTCTCAGCCATTCTTCATAGGAGGGGTGTTCATCCCTCTCATCATCTTTGTGGCCCTTCTCTGGACCAACTCTAACAGGTCCACATCATTATCCTGCTGAGGACTCCATACCTGGTTGCAGCACTCCAGGTGGGGTCTCACCAGGGCAGAGTAGAGGGGGAGAACTGCTTCCCTCCTCCTGCTGGCCACGCTGCTTTTTTGATGCATCCCAGGAGGTAGCTGGCCATCTGGGCTGTGAACACACATCCATGATAAACCCCAAGTCTGGCTACGTTATGCTGCTCTCAGTGAGTTCTCCCAGCCTGGGAATTCCCCATGCCAGGTGCACCATCTTGCACTTGGACTTTTTGAACTTCATGAGGTTCTTGTAAGCCAACTTCTCAAGTTTGTCCAGGTCCCTCAGGATTGTGTCCCTTCTATTGTGTCATGTGCACTGCTTGGCTTCATGGCATCTGCAAACTTGCTGAGGGTCCATTTGATCTTACTATTGTAAGGACATAATTATCAGATGAGGATATTGATGGTCTCGGGAATAAAGTGCTGCGTTTGAAAAACCTCATGTTTTTCAAGATACTGGATTATTTGCATATTAAAATGAAAAAGGAATATTGAGCTGGAGAAGTATGTGGGGAAGGAGAGGGAGTATGTAATTAAAAAAAAAAATCACATGCCACCAAACACTTTCTAAGAAAAGCATTGCGTTTGCATGTACTGATGTGTGGTTTAAAAACAGAAGCTTCTGTTTTGGGGTGGGAGTGGTGGTGGTGTTTCCATATATTTTTTCACTTTAATTTACCTTCGATGGGTGAATTCAAAGGCATAACTACAGTTGTGTTCCACTCTTTCAGACCAGGGAAAAAACCTGAAGTTGTGCACCATGCCAGGGACAGCTAGCTGGTATTCAAGTAGGCTTTTTGGTTGAAGAGCTGCCACAAAGACAGCCTGAAGTGCTGGTAGGGACTAAACCAGCACAGGACAAAGAGCCACTGTGAGTTTCCCTGAAGTCTTTAAGTGGTCAGGACTGTTGGCTGTTTGTAAGAGCACTGCATTTATCCAGACAAGTTCGTAGTACAGTGGAGTTGCTTCCTGTGTTCCTGAGCAGCTCTGTGTTCCTGTCACCAGTGTGCTGGAGGGGAACGTTCTCTGTGCAGAGGTTTCTGAAACCTGGAAACCCCTGGGTGTTTTGGAAGGCACACCATGGACTGATCCTGGTATTGGTGTTGGACCTCTGCTGCTGACTCCCATGAGCAGCATCCCTCATTTGTTATGGAATTCCTGTGCCTAACAGGCTGTTTTGAGGAAGCTCTGTACTGGTGAGATTGACTGCCTTGTTTATGAAATAATGGGTTTTGGGTTTTTATTTTACTTTTCAGCAGTATTCCATGCGCTGATATACATATATTTTATTAAACCTCTGTGTTTGATGCAGTTCTTTGTGAGGAGAGCTTTTGCTTCAAGCATAACTGGTGAATATTGCTGAAATGTAGTTAAGCATTGTGTCAGTGCTCAGCTTCCAGAACTTCCCCAGATGGGCTTTTACACCTTACAGCAGTTAGGCAATTAACCCCAGAGCATCTTGCTGAAATAAGGTCTAGTGTCTGCAATATTTGGCCTTGTGACTGTCTTTCCACCATAGCTACTCCTAATTGATGAGTGAGGATTTGGGATTGCAGTGATCTACATATCCATATCTCCTGAGAAAAGTTTTAAGTGTAAGGTCGTGGCCTCTGGAGGCTGCCAGCAAATGAGAATGGCAAATAGGAACATGGAATTAACACAGAGGCTTGTTTTCTAGGTATATTCTCCTGCATTAAAAAAAAAAAAAAAAAAAAAAAAAAAGAAAACAAAAACACCAAGAAAAAAGGAGGAATAAAAGAAGCTCTCAGTTTTCAGGGCTGCTGAGCCCCTCTCAGGCAAATATTTAGCCAAGGCTAAAGAGTAAATGGTCATATGAATGGAAGAAGGAGTGACCTGATTGGATGGGAGGGGGTGGTTGTGGGGTTTTTTTGTTTGTTTGGGGGGGGTTGTTTGTTTCTTTTGGTTTTGTTTGGGTTTTATTTTGTGATTGGGTTGTTTGTTTGTTTGTTTGTTTGTTTTACTTTCTCCATATGGCCATGCAACCTTCTCACTCTTTCCCCAGTTTTTTTCTAGTGGAATAATCATGTATGTTGAGAGAGACTCCTCACAATCATTATAAATGCTGCACAAAATCTGAACTAGTAGATGGTCTTTCTCTGAAAACAGTACCTTTCAGGTAGTTTCAGACTTTGAATTCTAGTGTACTGTAACAACAGGTTTAACAAGATATTCTTCCTTTTGAGCATGGGTTCCAACTCTTTAACTTTTTGGAGGCCCCTTTCTTCTCTTGAGGAAATGTTTTTTTATGATGGTATGTCATGTGCTGCAGTGGAACTTTGACTGCCCAGGGGCTGTGTTGAGGCTGCCAAGTCTGTGGAACTACTCATCTTGACTTCGCAGGACTGTTTTCCCTAGGGGAACATGCAGTTGTCAGGTTTATTGTACAGTGACAGATGTTTAATTTGTAAATGTCACGGCAACTTCAAGAGCTCCATGTTTGGCATATAATGCTTCAAATACTGGTTTTACATGAGGAGACAGCTATGATGTATGGCTGGAGTTGCTGCAGTTCTGCTTCCTTTTTTCTTTTTTAATTCTCTTGGAGAAAATGACCCTTTACTCTTGGCTAATAACCTGTAACAGTTGAGGTCTGTTGCATTCAAACATTGTCTGATAGCTCCTTCATTTTCCATGTCTTTCCATGTCACTTGCCTCCAACTTTTGTGACAACTGCATCTCTGATCATCCACAAATACTGTGCGACAGCAGTAACAAGGACGTTGTGTTGGGTTTTGCGGATCATTACTCCATTCAACAGCTTGGTGCTGTGTGTTCCATTACTGGGCCAAACTCCACTTGATGTACTGAAATGCCCTCTGGTGTGAAGTTCATTAAGCTGGGCAGCAGGTGACAGTGAGCTTAAACGTGACTTTTGACTGCTGTTTATTAATGTTCTTTATGAGCCATCTTAGGACCTTACCATGGGTATGGGGTGTTACTTGTTTCTGAAACAAATTTGTCTGACAGTTGTGTAGTGGTTAAATTCAACTGAGATGCTTAAATTTCTAGTTGTAACTCAATGCCAGCAGCAGGAATATGTGTACTAAGATTTCTTCTTGTCCAAGTCATGCACTGTCTACACAGTATCTGGTGATAGTACATCTGTACATTTCCATGGGCATCTACCAGCCTGTATAAATTGAATATTAGACCCCTTACTGTCTGTGTACTGTATGATTCTCCAGAGTCAAATGTTCTGCTGGTAGTCCTTAAAGAAACTGCATTTAAATATTGATTTTAAAAAATGTGATTCATACTGTGGGAATGTTCAGTAGGGAGAGCTGCAGCCAAAGCAACAGTGTCCAGCTGTGGTGTGGTTCACAGTAAAGCTCTAGATTGTGGTTTTGCATTGCTTGTCACATGACCATAATAGCCTGTGAGCTGCTGAAAAATTACTCATTCCTGCATTTGAGGTGAAGGAAGAAAGAGAAAACGTGAGCAAACCTGTAATTTTCCCAAGTGCTGCAGTTACTGTATCTGATTTGTTAATGCAACTACTTTGTCCTCTCACACAGATAAATTCTGAGGAGCGTGTTGACACAGCTGATCAGGAGACAGTCTCCTGGGATCGCAGTATTCCTGAAGAGATAAAGCAAAAAATACAGCCCAAAGAGGTGCCAGCAGAAAGTGTCACTGTCTGGATCGATCCATTAGATGCTACACAAGAATACACAGGTATCTGATTCTTGTTGACAAACCATGTGTGTAATTCTGATGTTTGCCTTTTACCCTGGAGACAAAATAGTGAGTACATAAATGACGTCTCTTGTTAAAGTGTCTCATATCAAAGCTAGCGTGATTTAATTGAACAAATTGCATAATGAAACCTCTGTAGTTCTCAAATTACGACATTTATATATTCCAACTCTGAAATTACTTTGGTATCCTTGCAACTAAGTAATTGCTGTAATAAATGGTGACTGTCAGTTATGGATTGTACTGGAATTACACGTTTCTTTATTTCAGTCATTACTGGGACAACACTAAGTATCTTAGATTTTTGGTTTTGTTTATTTGAAGGGAATGCTAAGTAAATATCCTATTTAACATGATACAAGAAAATTTGTGTTGTCATTTTTCAAAAAAGCATGCATAATTCCGTCTTCCCCCTTTTCAAATGTTTTTAGGATGTCACATAAGCAGTTCAAGGCAATCCAGCTAAAATTCTTGCTGATAAGTACTAAGGAACAACTGAAAAAGTGGGATTTTTTTGGTGACTATTTCATTGATACAGTTATCCTTTCCAGTGAATCTTGGTTGGGTTTTGAACTACCATGTTTGAACCGATAGAGGATAGGAAGTAAGGCAGAGAAGGGAGAATGCAGGGGCACAGATTTCCATGAAAACACATGTTGCGTAAGACACAGGTGTTAGCATTAGATCTGGTGGCAGTGTAGATTACATCTACTGAACAGGAAAAATTGCTGGAAAGCTGAAAAGTCTTTAAAGTCTTTTGAAAACTGAAAGGTTATTTGGTGATACGTCAAAGTTACATAACTGTAAAGAGGCAGAATGTAAACTGGTCTTCAGAGAACAATCTGAATAATCTCCTGTCTGTTTTACTTTTGTGTTCTTGGCATCTGATTGTAAGCTTGCTCACTTTGTTGTTTTGCCCACAGAGGATCTTCGACAGTATGTCACAACAATGGTTTGTGTGGCTGTCAATGGCAAACCAGTAATAGGAGTGATACACAAGCCCTTCTCATCATACACAGGTACCTTCGTGCCTTCACGTGTTTCCATCATGGGCAGTCATAGTGTTAATTGAAATGTGATGTTTGAGTGGGCATCTGTAGGAATAAATGAGAAAATAGCACTGGGGGCAACAGGGCACTTCAGCAGACCTCACAATTAGAGCTGCAGATGTGTTCTGTGCTATAAAACCACAAAGGAAAATGCTGCCCCTTGTTTAACATAAAAATGGTGCATTTAGAACAAACTAACTGAAAATATGTTTAAGAGCTAAGATCCCTTCAATCAGACTGCTTATAGTGAACAAAAAAAAAGTTAAACCTACAAATACTGAGCAGTTTCATGTGTGCTTTTAGTCTTTAGCATTTAGAAAAAAAGAGTACTTTGCTCATTTAGCAAAATAACTTGGGTCTGTGATAAATATACCCAGGAGCTGCTGTTTATTCGGTGTGAATAAAAAAAGATTGAATAAAGATCTTAATGGCAACTCTTTGTATGTAACAGGCAAGACTGTCTAGCATAGCCTTATTGATTATCTGACATGCTTTTAATGCCACAACTGTGAAGTAATTAGTTCTTTAGTATTAATGATGTATCAGCGAGCATTGCTGCAAGTTTGGCGATTTGCATGCACTTCTGAAAGCTTCAAAGCAGTTTAAGTATTCATGGCTTACTGTGTATTTAAAACAGGAATTTCTGTTTACATTTTCCCTTAGGCAATACTGACCTCTAGAGTTCTGAAGTTCTGTAGTAGCTCTGGCACAAAAACTAGGTCTAAATAAATGCATTTTGTATTTGTTCTCCTTTTTTGGCCCACTGAACACTCAACATTTTGTGCTAAATATTTTGCTGTCTATAAATACAGATTTAAATACCAGTCACTTAAGTATGTGCTATATTCTAATATGCTTCAAGAATCTTGGAGGTTCTGGAACATATTTTTTTAGGTATCAATACCTATCTCAAGAAATGGGTTTTTAGCATTGTAATGTTGAGAATTGATCTTCTTTAATAATAGTGAAGTGTGCAATGTTCAGACATGAAATCAGATGAGATGCAATGAATTCTGTCATTCTGTGTGACAAGTATTCATTTTCCAAGCTGGAAATACCAATATGTTTTGAGTCAGATTGTTCCTAATACTACCACACAAATACAAAGCAATAAAGGGCAGTCAGCATTGTTATTACACACAGCTCAGTCTGTTGCCAAACAATCTGGCTCTCTACTGAGATGAAATTGCTGGGTAGTTTACTAAGGAAATGCCAGATTAATGGTTAGGGGATGCCACCTACCAAGCTTGGCTTTGAACCTCGTGATGAAACAAGTGGGAAGTTGTGTATTCTAAATTCAGTTGTCTGAAGCACAACATCAAATATCTTTCTTTGTAGCTATCCTCTTGAGCTATTTCCTTCCTTAGCAGTAGTATCCTTCTGAAAAAAATGACCTCGTAGCATTTTTGGTATCTGCTTAAAGGGTAGTGGGGCTTTTTGTAGTTACATAAAAACATTGTTCAAGGAAATTTCTGACTAGGAGCCATCCTTTTAACTTTGGTTAAAAGGTTTCCAATTGCAAGTTCTGAATATTAACTACTTGGGATTTTTCCCTCTTTTTCTATGTTTTGGAAGTATCCCACAAGAACAGTCAGGCTTGGGATAATGCCATATGCACCAATGTGTGTGTGGCCTGTTTGTCTTCCCTTGTGCGCACGTGTGGGTATGCGCCGCATCCTCGCTTTCTCTGTTACAGTAGTGAGAGATATTAAGTCAGAGGTATCAATTACATATTCTTAGATAAGTACCCTTTTATCTTCACTCTTAACAGGGATTGTTCTTTTGTAAATCTTAGCAGAATTTTTGTTTCTCTTGTAGCTTGGGCAATGGTGGATGGCGGGTCAAATGTAAAAGCTCGTTCCTCCTACAATGAGAAGACTCCAAGGATTATTGTGTCCCGCTCCCATGCAGGAAAAGTTGAGCAGGTTGCACGGCAGACATTTGGAAATAAAACTGTGATAATCCCCGCTGGTGGAGCAGGTTTGGTTCTTTAAGCATTCTATTCAGTTTATTGCTTCTGAATGTTTTAATGGCGTAGCTGTCGCTAGGCAAAAGGATGTAACTGTGGTGTCTCCTCTTTTTCCTCTTGCCATTTGATCTTCACATCACTGAAAGCAAGCACTTGACACTAGGGACACAGTTTTTCCTGTGTTTAGGAGCCTGCATGCCAACTTGGTTCAGACTTCAGGTTGTTCACATGTTACTGAATCTAAGCGTGGGCCAGCAGTGTTGTTGTGGTCTTTTCACTGAAACACACTGATGTATATTCATTGAAGGCACTGATGCCTCAGTGGGAGAAAAAGGGTTGTGTGACCACAGGCAGAATCATGGAAGAGAATCTGTTGATCGTTTGTGAGCTGTTAGGATGGTTGATTAAAAAAAATTAAGAAAAAAGCCATTAAAGTTTGGTACTATTTATTGCATTTATGTCAAAAGAGAAAATTAGTGTCACTAAAGTCCATTTTATCTGCTTCATACTGATTTAAGGAAGTTTTAGAATAGTTTTTACTTATGCAATGTCCTTGTGCATGTTACTGACAATATAAATGTGAGGCACTAGTGTAAAGCGACAGAAGTTTTGAAGTCCCAGAAAAGCCATGCAAAATTTTATTTTTACAGAAATGTTTCTTTCTGTGTTTTTAATATGAAAAGCCAGAGCTCCCTTACAGATTTTTTAGTTAAGAAGGTCTTGCATTGTTTCTTTAGATAATGAATCTAAATGACAAATAAAGTGAAAGTGTAACTAATTATAACAGCTCTTGTCTAGAGCTTGACTCTGTTTAAGAAAATAAAGAAATTAACAGATTAATGAAACAAGAATATTGGTCAAAGAGTTGAAAAATTGAAAAAATTCCACAAAAGAAAGAATACTTTTTGAGCCATTACTTTGTGCTGCATAATGAATAATAAAGGGGAATGCCCTGGGATGCTTTGCTTTATTAAAGAGTGGTGTATACACCTTCCTTGTATTGTAACAAAAAAGCCAGGGAGAAAAGGATAGACTTGAGCATGATACAGGGAATGAGAAATGAGTGAATAAACATAAGAGCAGAACAATATTCGAGTTTCTGGTCTTGTTCTTTTAATGTGTTTTCAACAGGAAAGCTTGGTTTAATTTTTTTTTTCCCACCTCTGCCCATTTCTTCTAGGTTATAAAGTGTTGGCCCTCCTTGATGTGCCTGAAAAGAATCAAGAAGAAGCTGATGTATATATCCATGTCACCTACATTAAGAAATGGGACATATGTGCTGGAAATGCAGTGTTGAGAGCATTGGGTGGCCATATGACTACCCTGACTGGTGAAGAAATTAGTTACACTGGCTCAGATGGCAATGAAGGAGGACTTATAGCCAGTATCAACATGAACCATAAAGCACTAATTGAAAAACTTCCAGATCTGGAAAAAACATCACACAAATAAACATGACTGATGGAGAAGTACAAGTTGTGCTTTTGTAGCCTCCAGATGCTCTGTCTGAAGAAGCAGGCATGAAAACCTGCTGGAAAAGTGCACAGCAAAGCAAAGCAGTTTGGTGTGGGTTTGGGGACTATATTTTGCATTGGGTTTTGTCAGTGGTGGTATTTAAAAAGAACAAAATAATAATAATAATTAGAAGTAGGAAGGGGACGGATGGTCTCACACATCAGTTTCCATGTTTGATTTTTTTCAGACTGTTTACATGCAGTTCTTTTACTCAAGGTGCATTTACCATATATATTGGTGAACATAGGTGAACTAAAGAAAAATCCAAATTTTTTCATTAAATAACTTAGGTATTTCTCACAGGAGTCTCTTGAAATCTTTTACATCTTACTGTAGTTTTAGTGATTGCATAATGAAGTAGGTAGGAAGAAAAGCTTGATTTATATAGGCATCTGATAACTGTAAACAGTTTATCAGGAATCATGTCCTCATGTCTCGTGTCCCCTGAATGGAAAGCACAAGAAGGTTGATTCAAATCTATATGCAGCAACAGATTATCTTTGATAGTGTGGCACTCTTTCTGCTCTTTAAGAGAAAAAAAGAAATGTTCTGTATTATTTGGACTTCTTTCATGAAGATGTAAACCAGTTTTAGTTCAGGTGGGTTGTGAATATCGGTGTTTTATTAATCAGTGTAATTATTTCCTTATACCTTTTTAAAAGGTTCCCTTGTATAGTTTTTAGCAGTTACTTCTTGTCCTTGATTTCTACAGTGTTGAAGATGCATGCTAGATTTTTCTCTAATGCTTGTTCATCATGTGGTGTTTGTGCCTATAGAAGCAGCCTCTTCCTTCAGAACCTTCAGTTATTTTGTTTGCTTGGGTTTTCTTTCCATTGGACAGAGGGAATGAGTTTAACAGAAGTAGTAGGTTGACTGGTTATTTCCATTTCCAACACAAGATAGAAACCAGCAATTTTTCTACAACCCCAGGAATAGCTTTGTTGTTGTAGCTTGTAGCACACTCTTTTTGCAGAAAGCTCTTCAGCCATTCCAAACAGCTTGTGCTTATTTGGTTTGTGGTAATTTACAGAGAGAGACTATTTGAATTTGAACCTGCTTAAGCAAGTTTGAAAAACATGTGGCACTTGAAGTACAGCAGGGTCTGCAAAACTTTACTGAAAAATGTTCTTTGCAATCCAGTACATACAGAACAGAATGTGGGTCCTTTGCTATCAAATGACTGTTGTACCTTTATCTCCAGACATGTAACCATCTGAATTGTTGTTCTCTGCATCAGCCTGGAGGGTTTCAGAAGGTTCAAATGTACCTGTTATTTGAATCATCAGAAGATAAGCTGCCCACCTGTCCTCAAGAATTCTAAAATTCTCTGTTACTATAGGATGTTTTCTGTTCAAAGTTTATTCAGTGTGGGCTTAGGCTGCTTGATTCAAACCCTTAATTCTTTAATTTTAACTTCTTTCTTACTGTTAATGAGAACTGCTGTTCTGATTAAGGTCAGTAATGGAGAATGTTTAGATGCTGCTTTCAACTTCTAGCCGAAGTTCATGTTTCCAAAAGACCTCCCAGATGTAGCATAACTACAGATACAGACTTTTATTTCTTAAACTCACTGGCAAAGGAGACTGAAGCTTAATCCTATGAGCCTCTTGGTGCAGGTAGTTTTTGGAGAACTTCCTTTCAACATGGACACTATTGCTGCTCTTTCAAAATAACTTTTACACATGTAGATAATACACAAAGCAATTTAACTTTCAATTTTTAAATTTAATAAATGCTATATGCTATGACAAATAAGTGATCATGCCCTTTTTAAAAAGGATCTGATCTATTTCAAAAACTTGATGAGCTTCCAAACTTAAGTGAAAAATAAAAATTTGTCAAGGTTTTAGTAATATTGTAAAAGAAGACTGCAGTTTTTTGAGGCTGATTTAAATGTCTTAAAGGCTATTTTTTGAAAAAAGAATGCTCTTACGTTTATTTGTTAAAGAACATGCATTAAAATTTAAATATGAGAAATAGCCATAGTTAGCCTAGTATAAAAACTTGATTGTGTCACAGAGATCAAATGTGCAACATTTAAATGGGCAATTAAGATAAAATGTGTAGCAAGTTGTGGTTTTAGAACCAGCTTGAAATTTTTTGTAAACATACTTTATAAAAATGGGACTATTTTTATTTTGGGGAATGCTTCTATCACTTCCTTGCATAAGCTGTGATCAGATTTTCTTTATGGGAAATGAAAAATGTTATGTAATGTACAAGGGCCTAGTTGTATCTTAGTTGAAGGCACAGAATAGTGAACAAAAGTATTTCCATAAGTTATTTTTTCTTAGGAAAACAAGGTACCTTAGGAAAAGCCCTCTTACCCTTCCTCCCTCATGCTGGCTAAAATGCCTAGCCTTCCATTAGGAAGACTTGTGCTCGTTTAGACACATTAATATCCTAAATTGCTTTGTTGCAATGGATCACAGTGTTCAGTACCTTTCACAGGGGACCATTGTTGGCCTAATCTGACTCCTGATGAAACTGAAGAAGAGGTGAGTGTGGTGCCCAGTTTATCACTTGCAGAGCCTGAGCTCGTAGAGCTTTCCCATAGCTGAGGGCTAAGGTAGTGCCTGTGGTCTCCTGGTGTAATTTAAAGAGCAGCTGCATTGGTGTGAGAATAGGTGAGCAGCTGGTTAATATCAGTTTCAGATGTCATTTTGCAATAAATGTAACTCTTATGCAGACCAGCAAGTATTCACAAGTGCTTGCTCAGTGCACACATCCCAGTGCACTTTGTTTGTTTGTACAGTGTTAACACTCTGTGTATCATTTCTTTGACTGTGTTTACACTTCATTCTGAAACGTTCTGCTGTTCTAGCTTAAATATTTGTTTGGTCTCATCAGTGTGGATGTGACTAACCTTATGCCCAGAGGGGTAGGAAATCATACCATACCCACATTTCACTGCTGGGCTACAACAGTGTTCTTTACATCTTAGCCTTTTTCTCATAAAGCTGTCACACACCATTTTTAGAGATGCTACTTAAAACAATTGCATGTTGTAGGTGGGTCCTACAAAAGTATATATATTTTTAAAGATTTTAATTAAAAAAAAAAAGTGGTATAATTCTAGCTCCAAATAAAGGAATTAAGAGAATGTATTATTTTAGCATTGGTTTCCCAGTGGTGGATTTTTTTGAGTGGCTATTATGATTAAGGTAGTTGCAAGTGAAATTATTCTAAAACTGTATGTATTTTCTCTTTTTCATTCTGCTAAAAAGAGTGTATGGTAGCATAGATTACCTGGAACTGTACCAAGAGTCCCAGCTTTCATTCCTTGAATGAATGTTTTCTAAATAAATGGACACAGAAATAAATGGGTTGGATATTGTATTTAACTGGTTTGAGATTAACCTGTTTGCCAGACTTTTACAGATGGATTTAAGAGCTATTTGTTCTGATCTACATAGCATGTAATGAAAATGAAAACAGTTAGCAGATATGGCTTACTTGGATAGTGAATTAACCATATAGGTGAAGCTGCAAAATCATCTAGTGATATTTTTTCATACATTTACTTTTACTCCACAGTTGTTAGAGGGGGCAGATTTTCTAAATGGCTTCAGGCGTGAGGAAAGGTTTGATTTTTTTATTTTTATTTTTTTTTAAATGGTGAGTGGCTGAAGATCAGGGGCAGGGAGGGGAGTCAGTACTGGAATTCATCTCTGCTTTTTTTTTGTTTATAAATAAGTGTATTCCAATGTCCTTGTAGCATCCTTTTATTTGTTGGAATTGTACAACAGTGGTGCAGTATTATGTACTTCTGATTTAATGTGTGAAACAAGGAGTCCACATCTCCCAAGAACTGTGGGAAGTGACCAAGTGTTGCTCTGGACCTCTGCTGTGTTATGCCAGCAGAGAATGGCTGCTTCATTGTCTCATGGATGTCATTCCAGTAGCAGTTTCTCTCATAGAAAACTGCTTTTCTAGGCTACTGCCTCCCCAGTTATGCCCAGCCTCTTTGTAGATCTGTTTTCTGAAGTAAACTAGAGCAATGGAAAGAAGCAGATGGCTGTGCTGGAGAAGTTACAACAGAGGACACTCATTTCTGTTTCTTTATTGTTAAATTTCATGTATTGTTTAATTTCTCTTGTCTTTCAGGGGCTAGATAACGATACAGATAATATTCAATGGACAACAAATAAAAGGCTGTGGGATTTTAAGCCCAAGCAGGAAGAGGGCAGGAAGGACTGCCTCTAACCAAGGCAAACCAGAATGGCTGGTTTTCTGTCAGGCCAGTCATGCTGAGCCTTTCTTCAGTGTTTTAGTGGTTTAGGCCCTTTCACACAAACAGTTACAGATTTAATTTTGCCAAAATACCATTGATAGTCTTGTCTTCTACTCTGCTGTTCTCAGTGATAAAACTGCACTATAGCCACTTCACTGTAATGTAACTCAGAGAGACAAGAATGTGGTAACTCCAAGGACTCAATTGCTTGAATTGTGAACCACAGCTTCTGTTTGGCAGCTCTTGCAGTGATGTCCCAGTACCTGCTCTGGTCTTCCCACCCCACCAGCAGGTCATGCACCCACGTTTCATAATGAGAAGCTGTTGAAGCCTTATATGACATGGTTTTCAGATGCCACACCAGCTCTTTCAGCTCTTCTGTGAGAAGTGCTCATCCAGTTTGCTTCTGAGGCTCCCTCTGGAGCCAGAAATTAGTGGCCTCTTTTCCCTCTTTGCTCTTGCTCTCTGTTCTCTTCTGATCCTTGATCCTTTCTTAGTTGATGTGGACAAGAAAATGAGAGATCAGAGGTGAAGACAGTCCCAGAATGAGAGGGCCCCAGCAGTCAACTATCCAATTTATCCTGAAGCTGTTAATGTTTAGGACTAAGGTCTAAGGTACTGACTGATTCTACCAGAAGTGCAATAATTGCCAACAAAATAACTGGAACGTGGAGAAGTTCATGCAGTTAGGGATACTGAACATGCAGAAAAGATGCACGTGGACTAAGCAGAAGTTAAACACCCAAAAGGAAGGAGAAAAATGGTTTTTCAGTATAATGTTACAAGCATTTGGCATTTGTGGCCCCTCTGGGTGCAGAGCTTCATTGCTTATGAAGGAGGCTGCATTGGCCCTCTGTGAAAGGCCAGATTTTGTTGAACTCAAAGCAATATTCCCACTGAACTCAATGTGAGCAGAACCAAGCCAGATAAAACAGGAACAGTAAATTAAGCTAAATTCTGAAAAACTTAACTTCTTTCAATAAAGCAAACAACCTGGGTCGTGTTAAAGTTGCCTCTGACAGCTTCAGTCTGTATTTGGAAATGTCATCCCAGTGTCTTGAGGTTCTAAGTCTTTCAGGGATTTTTTATAGTCTACAGCTATAACATAGAGCCCACTTTCAGGTAACATTGTTTTCTACCCCAGTTGTTCCTTATTTGCAATTCTCATTTCATTTTTTCTCTTCAAAGGATCAGCAACAATCCAGCATTTTTCCTGTTATCCCACCAAATTGTATTAGCGTTTTCCAATGGTGTGCCAAATTGAAATAACAATTCTATAAATAAATTCTCTGAAAATACTGGTCTGTGACAGTGTTTTTCTGTATTTTGTCTTTCTGGAGGGTATTTACTCTTTCTTTGTGCTCCCGATACTATTTTTTTTTTTTTTTACAGTAATGCATGTCATGTTGCTTCAGTTGTGCTCTATCCATCATGTGTGTGAGACTTCCTGCCTGAGGAGTTAATGATAAGTCCAGCCAAGTTTATCATAAATATAGTTCCAGATCTCTGGTTTTGTTTTCATATCTGTGTTGCTGTGAAAGTTGGTCAGTTTGTGAAAGTGAGTGCTTAGAAATCCCCCGGATAGTGTTGCTCTTTGGATCTGAAGTAGTTTTCCTTCCAACATCATCTCTTTCTAATTATGTTACTTCATTCTGCTCGAGTCTCTTGTTTACACGAGAACAGTAGTAGCAGGGTAGTAACTGCACCATTATTTGCCCTTATTCTATTTATTTCCCACTCTTCCTAAGTGAAACCATGGAACAAGTTGAAAGATCCTTTAATGTCCTCTATCAATATGGCATTTTGGGCTGTTCTTGGAGGCAGCTTCAAATGTTTCTTCTCACACCTACCACTGTGTGCAAGAGTGGGTGTACAATGAAATTGTCATCCTGGACTTAGGCAACACATGCCACAGAGCTGTACACAGATCTTCTGAAAACCCTTGATCATATGTGATATAACAAGACAAGGAATTTGGAGTCTGTTTTATATCTGATCTAAAAATCAAAACCTTTCCAAATTGCCACTTCTTTTGCATGTATTGTGTCCCACACCTTCTGGGTTTTGTTTATTCTCTTCAGACAATCATGCTGTCCATGTGCAATTCATAAATGTGAACTAAGCTTGTTAAAATTGCAGTAAGTTTACTTTTTGTTGTGCATGCCTGAGAGTCAGTTGTATGTTTCTTTCTTTTTACAGTAGTAAGACTATCCTGAGTACACGTCTCATCTCTTGGTGATGCCTTTTCCTGGTCTTTAAATCAAGAGTCAAACACCATTAGAAGGGAAAAAGGGATTTTACCTTGGTATTTATTTTAAGGATCTTTAGGGCACCACGTCCAGGTTGAATGCGCCAAAATGCACACCTCAATGCACAACACAATTGAGATTGAGTGTATCATTATAGGTCTTACTAATTAGCATATCTGTCCAAAATTCCCTAATGAGAGGCTTGAATGAGATCCCCTCCCTCTCCCAAGGAACCTTCCCCTGGATGATTCTATCTCAGTTTACAAAATGTGTTCTGGAGAGGACCTTGGGCTCTTGGCACACTGATCCCTCACTATGAAGTTTCTAAAATATTTGGTCTCCTACCTTGACAAACAAGTCCAAGAATGCAGGCAAAAAGCACTGAGAATATAGGAGTTGTAAAAAGATATAACGGGTATAAGAGAAAAGGCAAAAAAATCATCATGGCATCGTTGGCACACTGGCATCCTGCGCACTAAGTCACAGAATATTCTGAGCTGGAAGGGACCCACAAAGATCATTGAGTCCAGCTCTTAAGTGAATGGCCCATACAGGGATCAAACCAACAACCTTGGCATTATTTGCAGAACTGTGCTCTAACCACCTGAGCTGAAGGCTTTTCAGTCACTAAAAGCCCTCTTATTCCAAAAGCCATTTCATTTGTGTTGCTACAATAATTAAAGTATTTTTCAGGATAATGCTGCACAGTCCTGCTTTAACTTGGTCTGGGCCCTAACTCAGTTGCTTAAAGGTGTTCTAGGAGTCTGTCAGTCAAAGAGGATTTCTGATCCCCTGGCAAAGGGCTGAACTTCTGCTGCAGAGAATGGAAGTTTGACCTGGCACCACCAGCGGGTACAGAAGCGGAGATTGTGCAGTCAGGCAGCTGGGAAGGGGCTGTGGGAATGCTTTGCAATCAGGGTAGACAAAACAGAGTGGCTTCCCGTCATCTCTGCTGAAGGCCCTTTACTTGTCATATATCTTAAGTAAAATGACTGCAGGAATTCTTCTAAATTAAGTGATGTGATCTAAAATAAAAGCACAACAAGCATTGTGCTAAGAGATAATAATTGTTAGGATATGCACAGAGGTGAAACCAGACAGATTTGGCTTCCACATTTCAAAACTGCTCATTTTTCTTCCAAAGGGGTGTTTTCATTCTAGAATTAAGGACGTGTCAAGTTTGCAGTCCTCTCAGCTGAACTCCACCCGGGCTGGGTGGGTATGGGGCATTTGTATTGCAGAGGGCCAATAACATCAATCACAGTCAGCTTCTGCAAGGGGATAGTGTTCAACTGAAATAAATAAAGTGGATAAAATACATATGAAATATGTACTAGGGGGAAGGCATGTACTTTAACCTGCTTCCCATAATACTCTGGAATCTTGATATCTGAACCTGCATGGAAATACTTGTATCAGCAGTAAAGATTTTAGTTTATTTTAGCAAAAATAAAGTATTTCTTGTATATAACATTTTCTGCTGAAACTGAACTGAACTAACCCAGATCTCCTTGCTATTCTGATAAGATCCTAATCTTCTCTTACAAAAATTGTTTTATGCAGGTGCAAAAATGGCTTTTGGAACCCAAATTGCACTCCATCCTAATAGATTTAGACCAAGAGGACTACGTATGGCACAAAAGCCTTTAGTGTTGACACTGGGATCTCTGAAGGGCTTGGAACAGGGGGGCACAGAGGCCAGTAGAGGGCTCTGTCTTTTCATGAATTCCCTGAAGAGCCACAAGAAGATCTCGGTGGCTATGAATTTACATGGCTGTTTCATTTTTTACAAAGAAAATTTTTTCACCATTTTTTTTCCTCACTTATGATGTGACTTCATCTAAGAGGGCACAACTGATACAATTAGATCTTCCTTCAAGATAGCAAAGAACAGGTTTCTTTTCTGGCCTTTCTTGCTCATGAGAGCAATTGTAACCATCTTTATCTGGAAATGTTACATCTTGAAGCAGCTCCATCATACATTTCCAGGCTCTTTTGGGCTATTGTGCCAACAAGAACACATTAATATTAGTGAGAACGCTAATATTTTATCAGCTTCTTGCTACTGAAGTTGTTTGGAGTTTATTTTTCTTATCTCTGTCGCTGACATTGTTGTCCTTTGTGTTCATTTCTCATATGGAGAAAAAAAACAGAGGTAATTTTCTCTTTCAGCCTTTTGCAGGAAGCTTGCTGTGCTTTCCTCCAGGATTGTCTTCCATTAAAAATGTGATATTATTGCTTGCTTTGCATTGCCTATAATTTGCACCACATGGACTTCTAGTGACTGTCACCTCCAGGCCTGTGGAACAGAGAAAAGAAGAAAGGTCCATGTGCCCCATGCTCCAGCTGCCCAGCTAAATCATGTGTGCATTGTTCTCCATGGACTCTCATTTAGTCAAACCTGAGGCAAGACAAGAGACAGGAGTAGCTCTGAAAAACACCCATTTGCTACAACCCAAACTTCATTCTCCTGCCAGGATTGTTGCTCCCCTGGTGAAAGCCAATGTAAAATGTGTCTTTGCCTGCCAGGGGGGTGGTACAGATACCAGAAAGTCTAACAACAACAGCAGAAAAAAGAACTGGAGAAAGATAGGCATCCTAATTTTAAACAGAGGGCTAATTTGGGAGTTGTTTATGTGTGCAAGGTTAATTCCTTCTGTTAATTATAGATAGCTGCATTTTTAAGCGCAATACTTAAAATGTGAAAATGAAGTTCCTTAGCTACTTTGGGAGATGCAAGAGAATTAAGAAAAGAAAGCTAGTGTTAAGATTTTCTTTAAAAAAGAAAAGAAAGCATTGTCTGTTTGTTTGAGCAGCTGTCCTCGCTACTAATTGAAATGCTTTGAATCACTGAGTCTTTCTTGGTCCACGTTCATCTCAGGCACTTTCTGCAGTGCAGTGTCTCTGCTGCAGGACTTGGCTGAGTTTTGCTGTGTGTCTTTGCTGTGAGGGTGGGGGTTCATTGTCCTACACATGGACTGGGGTCATCAGAGACCAGGTCATCAGCAAACTTGCTGAGGGTGCACTCAACCCTGCTGTGCCACTGATGAAGGTATTGAACAGCACTGGTCTCAGCGTGGACCCCCGAGGGACATTGCTCATCACCGAGCTCCATCTGACTTCTGCCCTCTGGATGGGACCATCCACCCAATTCCTCATCCACTGAACACTCCAACCATCAATTCCATACTTCTCCAACTCAGAGAGAAGGGTGATGTGAGGAACTCAAAGGTTCCAAGTCAGAGGTCACGCAAATCAAATATTTAGTCTGAAAATTTCATATCAAAATGACATGAAAAATCCTGATGATGACATATTGACAGCCAAGAAGAAAATTTCAATCACTGATATGTAATAAATCTTGCTTTTAAGCCAAAAGGGAAGAATTGCTTAGATGAGTTACTTAGGTTTTGGTTTGGTTTGTGGGTTTTTGTTCTTTCACTTGTTGTGGTTTTTTATGAACTAACATCCATTTAAGACCAAAATTAGTTAAAAATACAAAGTTCATTCTTTTATGTTTCAATATTTCAGTATGATATTGTAAATGCCTAACAGAAAAAGCACAGGGAGTTTGCTTGAAATGCTAATGAACAATTAATGCTTCAAAGATGTTTTCAGTGTTGGAGAACCCACTCATCTGTATTTGTCTGCCATGCCCTAGTTTGTGAGTGACACTAGTAAAAAATGGGACAAATAATGTAAGAAAAGATTTTCAGGATCAACAGTGCAGTCTTTTCAACATCTGTAGAAATATTTTTCTCTTAATGGAAGAACCTTTTATTTCACTATACTGAATATTAAAATTCTTGACAGTAACAGACTGCTCCTGTGTCCTCCCTTTTTAAGCCATCAAGGGATCTGGGGTTTTCACAGACAGAGATCTAAATAATATTACAGATATATTCTGTGCCTTTTGTTAACACTTCCACCTTCACAAGTGTGGAATAAAAATGGCAAGGGACTACCTCAGATCAATTTGATCATATGTTTCTTGTTTTAAGTGGTTCATTGTAGGAATCCTTCCCCTACGTCACCATTATGGTGCCCTTAGTTATAGAGTGGCCAGAACATCTGAGGCTCTTCAGATGATGAATTATATCCATTTCCTGCTGCTTCAGGACAGCTATTTTCCCTAAAAGTTTTGAGCATTAGCTGAAGGGCACAACTGTATTACTTTAGGTAGAAATTCAGATCATCCTCTCTGTAAGGACATGAGGTGGACTCAGACTCTGTTTCCTCCTTATAGCCCTAAGCAGAAGCCCTTAATATTTATGCAGGTGACAGTAGTTTTGTCTCAGGAGTTTTTCATGTCTTGAAGACTGTCCAAAGCATTTTATGATGGCGTTTGACTTAAATCTAAACTGCATTATTCAGCTGTTTGATACAGTGGAAGGGTTTGTGAGTCCTTAATCAGAACTGCAAATACTTGAGTGCTTTGAAAACCCTTCCAGGGTGAATTCCCACAGAACTCCCTCATAAGAAAACTCAGGATGGGAATTTAAAGGAAAATTAAATCATGAAGTTCTAGTTTTTGTCTCAGATGTATGACTGTTTTTGGCAAGAGTAACTTTTGAATTTCCCTTCTTTGTGTGGATGTTAGAATAGGTATGTTTCTGACCAGTTTTTATCAATAAAGCTGTTAGATGTGAAACTTCTGAGACAATGCTGCTTTTCTATTTCTCTTAGAGCCCTTGGTTGGGTCCAAATACTTTGTGCATGAAAAGGAAAAGGAACAAGTCTGCAGAACAATTTCTACAATGGTGGAAGCAGATTTGAAGACAAGATCTCTCCTGTTATAAGGCATTAAATTATTTATATCTGATCTAAAAATCGAAACCTTTCCAAATTGCCACTTCTTTTCTTTCCTTCTCAGTTCATAGTACATGACTGCATCCGAGTAAGCAGAACCTTATCCTGAGAGATTAAGTGGGAAAGGATTGGGCTGATGTTAGGTGAATTTGAGCAGTTCAAGGAACTTTCAGCTCCCCTGTGCTATAGACAGTAGAAGCAGAGGCAGGAGTGCATTTGTCTCGAGGTACAGAGTGTCCTTCACTTTGCACTGAAAGGGCTAAATTGTAGTGAATTAGCCACTTTCATCTTTGGGCTACATGTCTGGAGTCTGGGACAGACTTGGTTTCTGAGCTCATAGAGAAATTTGTTCTCCCCTCTCTCCATTTTGATTTAGAAAATCTTAAATTACATTTAGAAAATTTCTTTTAGAATGCAGAATAATGGCAACTTTAAAAATGAGCATGAATTTATACTTATGCCAATCTTACTAAGCATCTTGTCTTGGCCAGGCAATGAGGTTAAGGTTTACCTACATTTTTCCTGTTGCACTTTACTCTTTTTGAGAGTGCTTAGGTATCACATAGTCACTCAATAAGTGCTAAGGAGAAGTGTCAAAAAATTGGTGTTCCAATTCTTTTTTTTTAATTTTAAATCTGGTGAGTGAAAGAATAATCCTTTTTATAGAAAAGTAAGCTTGTGATGGACACCATAAAATGAGCCAGGATCACTGTCTCATTGCAAAAAAAGGCAAAACACATACAAGGTGTATCTTGGCCAGTAGATCAAAACAAATTATTACTATTAAAAAATTATATCTGTCCTTCTTATTATTACTGTTGCTTGGGCTTATAGCAGGGAGAAGAGAGCTAAGAGGCAATTCAGAAGCATCTTGAAGCACAGCTACAGAGATATGAGAGTTACACCCTTCTTGGCAGTTGCAGATGGTATAGCAAAAGACTTTTGCAAAAACTTCTCTGTGAGAGACTGTTGTGGCTGTGGAGTTTCCAGACCTGGAGGTTTTCAAGATCAAGCTGGACAAAACTATAAACAACCAGATCTAGAGCTGGTGGCAGTCGTGTTTGAGGAACCTCTGGGATGGCTGGACTACTGACTTTTGGAAATCCCTTCCTCTCGACATTTCTTGGGCAACTGAGATTAAAATTTTCCAAATTGTTGTGGGGAAAGCCCTCTGGCAGGACTTTTGGATCCTGTAGTATTACAGAAGGTTTCACATGGTTACCACACGGGTTTCACTGCTTCCTTCAAGCTCCTCAGAAGCTGTGAGTGTGCAGCATTTTTGCATATCCTGGTCAGCTTATCAGGGGATGGGTGTAGAATTAGGCAGCTCTTATTAAATGCAAGGCAAAAAGAGGTCTGAAACAAAACTGACCTCTAGGACTTCTAGTGATTTTTTTACTGGATTATTTTTTGACTTGTTTGCTGATATTTTTTATCACAAATTTCTCATCAGTTATTTAAACTGAGGTAGTGGAGGAACTTGAAAGTTCCTTTAGCTTGGGTGATGAGCAAAGGGGTTGTAACAATAATATAAAAACATGGCAAGGATCAGCCTCTTTCAGAGGTAAACCCCCTAGTGAGAGTCTCTGCAGCCCTGAGTTACTTCCTTAAACAGTAGCTAAGCCAAGTCAAGCACGGCAAACAAATCAGTGAGGAAGGAGAAAAGGCAAAACTGGGATTATTTCCATATTCAGCTGTTTCTTAGTGGAAAATTATGACATTTAGTAGACCTTTTTTTGTAGTGTAGAAAATATGTCCTGGGCAGAATAGCTCCAGTTTTTCAGGCACCAACTTGAGAAGGAAAATGTCCCAGCAGCTGAGAGGCTGCAAGGCTGACATTCATGGGAATATTTGCTCCTTTTTTTCTCTCTCCATTTTTATCAGGCAGATGTAACAGAGAAAACCTTCAGGAAAGTGTCCTCAGAGATCTCTCCAAATGCTTCAGGTCAGCTCCTAGCCACATAGAGGAAAAGATGATTTCAGAACCCCTCTTTTCTTTTCTCTTGTTACATCTCCTCCCCTCCCTTCCTCACTCTAACCTTGGTATCAGGCACTGCTCTGCTGTGGATTTCACTGTTATTGTCACAGCAGAACAAACCCATCTGACAACATCTGCTGCTACTCCGGCTTCTTCCTGCTTCGAGCACCCTTCTGACCCTGTGCAGAGCTGTCTAATCTCTCTGAGGCAACACAACAACTCACCTGGCAAAAATTGTAGGGAAACATTTCAGATCTGAGCTAAGCAGTCACTCAGGAGGAGAATGCAGGAGGCAGCAGCTGAATTGCACTTGCTTGACACAAAACTGCCAGCATGACTCTGACCCACTGTCACTTTGTGCTCACAGCTCATGAAATGCAGTTGTAAAATTGTATTATTTTTCTATTTCCAGTGAAGTGATGAAGCAATGTGTATTCTGGCACCTGTGTTATGTCAGTTTTGGAAAACGTTTCACCTTCATATTGCTTGACAGCAGAGTTCAATATACTGAAATTAGGAAAGGACCATGGATCATTTTTATGGCTTCATACCTAGTCTCATAAAAAGACTTATGGAAGATACTTGTGTGAGGAGGCTTCTGCAACCCTCACACGATGGTGCTTTGGAAAAATCTCAGGCTGGCTATCTGCTCCTTGAACATGTTGGTCCAAGATTTGTATTGTGATGTGGCAGCATTGGTGTCAGAAGGATCAGAGAAAGAAGCCTGGACTGCCCCTTCTCTCTCAGCTTCAGCTCTAACACTGGTATGATCCTGGGCACTGACCAAAATTCTGATTTTCACAGAGAAATCAAAACATGAACACCATGAGTTGCAGTTCTAGAGATTCCAATTTGTGCCCCTGCTTTGTGATTTGGGGCAAGTTTGCTACCCAGTACAATCAGTAATAGTTTCCTCTTCACCTCTCCCAACTCCGCAACATTGAGGGTGCCCAATTTGTCAGAATATTTTCTACATTTTACTATTGCTGGTGAGTTCAAATCTTTATTCCTTTGCCCTGTGACAGTCAATTTTAAGTGCTAGTTTTAAATCCATCCATATATAGTAAGTGTTCAGAGTACCATCCTGACCAACTCCTTATACACAGGTCAGTCCAAAAAGGAACTTCACCATAGAATAGTAGCCAGGAATGTCCCAAAATGTCCATTTTTAGTTAAGAGATCATAAACCAGAGTATTTCTGATGTCCCAGATTTGCTAATTTCTGACGAGGCTGTACAGACGTGTCCACTGTACTCTCTCGGTCTCATTTCCCACCATGCAGTGATAAAAATCAAGCCTCTTCTCCCCTCCTCTCACATCTGGTAGTGATTTCTTTAGCCAAGGATGACAGCTGCCTCTCCTGTTGCAACAGCAATGCAAGTGTGGTCCATTCTGGTCTGACAGATCCATGGTCTGGCTGGTTTTCAGGTTATCATTCCACCTGTTCAGATATGTGTCCATCCACATTGGGATTTAAGTAAGAAATGAAAGTTGTGAGCAATAACAGATGAAACAGCACATCTTATTTTGGAAATATGAGTCTAGTGCAGACAAGACTTAAAAAAAAGTGAAAATCGACAATACAGAAGAGTAGGAAATTAAGAAATGATCTGTATAGCAACAAAAACTATTCTATAAATCACTGTAATAAAGGCAATAAAATTACAGAGATTCACTGGTCAATAGTTTGAAAGCTTAGTTTTTAATTCTGTACTTGCATTCTTGGAAATAACAATATATTCTCTTTCTTGAGATACTGTAAGTTACCTTTTAAGATATGGTCATATGCATTGTCTGGAGACATGGAATACTTTCAGATTAATAGGAGAAATTTGATTCAATAAATTTTAGAGAATCTGCCCCCCCCCCAAAAAAAAAAAAATGTAGAGTCAGAGCCAGAAGAGACCAATGAAATTAAAATACAATTTTTTACATGTAAAAGGAATAAACAGAGGTCATACAAATGCATCATTTATTTACCTAAAGTTTAACACTAGAAACAACAAAAAATAAGCAGACAGTTGTTGCCAACGTGTTTGGTTTGGGTCCTACTTAATTACAGTATTTTTGGTCATCAGGTTTTACTCTGCCTTCTGTCTGTGGGTTGCTGGAGATTTCCTCATAAAGAGGAGTTGGTTGGTTGAGAGATTTAGCTGCCCCTGGAATGCACTGGCTTTTCTTGTGCAAGAAGGCAACTGCACAGCTGGCTGGAGCAGCCATTAAAGGCTCCAGCACAGACCCTGAGAAGCATCCTCGGGACTGCCTCCTTGTCCCTTCTGCCTGTGGCTCTGGCGGAGGACTGAGCTGAGGAGCGCAGCCGCTGCTCCAGGGCAGGGAGCTGCCGGCGGGTCCCTCCCCGCGGGTGCGGCTGTCCCCTGCCGCTGGCACGGCCCTGTCGCACGGATGTGCTGGCCCGGGCTCCACAGGGCACACGGGGACAGCAGTGCAGAACATGATCATCCCCACTCTTTAAGAGAGGTATCAGTCCCCGTTTTGTTTAGTTGTCTAGTTCCTTAGTTTGGTTACTAGGATGCTGAATATTCCAAAAAATGTTGTCTCAGACCATTTATGCAACTTCTTTCGCTAAAGAGAAAGCATTTTATTCTAGAAAAACACGTCTGCTGGACCATGACTCCAGAAGCATGACCAGAACATTGCTTATCTATTCCTACCTGCCAAAACAGAGCTGCCCTTTCAGCCCCCCACGAGTCCCGGGCGGGCTGAAGGGCCCCAGCCCCGGTGCAAAGCCCGCTCCCCAGCGCTCCTCTTCCTCACAGCCGCCAGCCTCACGCCTGGAAGCGCAGCCCCCGGGAGGTGAGCGGCCTTCCATTGCATCGCAATCCACGGGGACAAAAACTGTCTTGAAACAGGTGGAAGCTGGAAATAAAAATGAGTTACTATAATGAAAGAATGAAGGCCAAACTGTTTCTGATAATAATTCCTAATTTCCTTTTTTTTTTTTTTCTTTCTTTCTCATTCAAGTTCTTTAATAAGAACTACAAACCTCCTCCATTCCTTTCCATGTTGCTGCATGACTGGTGAGCTACCAAACTCTGCCACGGAGGGGAAGCAGAGTATCACTGTAAATCCACGCTGGTGCAAGCAGCGGCTCCAGCTTTCTGATAGAATTAAAGCCGTGCGAGTAAAAGACGAAATTTTGAACCTCTTTCTGCACTAACTTTTTTGCAGTGTTTCCCTTTCCTTAGTGTTTGTTATGAATGACGAAGAAACACCTGGAAACAGGATGCTCACATGTTGGTTCCTTTTTGGACTGTTTGGCTTCAGAAATACTTCCTTAGCCTTGTGCTGGGATGTCAGGATTGCAGCTTAAAATGAAAACAGGTATTTTAGAAGGCACTGATTACCTGTTAAGCAGGTTTGTTTTCTGAAATGGCTGACGAGGAACACAGAAGTTTAATGTCAGTGGAATAGAAGCATGATTTATGTCCCATGAGCAGGCTGAAAATTGTGATTGCATTATTGGATGATGTTGTTTATAGTCAGACCTTTGGGTGAGTATTTGCTAGAACAGTCATCTACAGAGGTGAATGTGACCTAGACCAAGCTCTCTCCATGCAGAACTTCTCTTAAATAAGTCTTTGAGGCAGTGGAGGAACCTCAAAGTTCCTTTAGCTCGGGTGATGTGCAAAGGGGTTGTAACAATGTGGAGACCCAGGTATGTGTGAGCTTGTTGCTTTCCATTTCCAATATTTATGTGTGCATGCTTCAGAGAGATTGAAAACCATCGAGGATATCAACACTCTGGAAGGTTACAAAGTGGAGCTCATTTGCCTTTTCCAAAGAAGAGGAGACTAAAAATACACACATGGCAAGAGGGATGAATAGAAAAGATAAAAATTACATAAGTTATTTCAAGTGATATCTGCTAGGAGGAAGCTGAATTTGGAAATTAGGTTCTTCTAATGCCATCAGATTTACTGATGCCATCAGATAAATGTTATTATTCTTTTAGAATTTCATGTGTATTGAAAGGGAAAGCTAATAATAGCCCTCCTGCCTCTTTAGGAACTGCTGTGTGCTCTCAGATAAGTACAACAAAATCAGTTCTGCAGCCCAAAGAAAATCTCATGTGTAAAACTGTCCCCACTGAAGCGAGTGAAAAGGATTGGGTTTGCACAGATGTTAACATGGCAGGACACTGTCCTCTGATTCAGGCCTGCTGCTGAGGGGTTTGCTAAGGGGAATCAAAAGCATGCTCTGAAAATTTGTTTTATAATTTGTTGTCTGGTGAAGGCTAATGAGAAAAGCCCAGATGTTGATCTGGGTGAGGCATTAATTACTTGGTTTTTTCTTCCTGACTGATATCAAATTGTGGAGTGCTTTGAGGGACCAAGAAAGAAATCCATCTTAAGAGAACAGAAAAAGGAGTCAGAACACAGTATCTGCAATGGTGAGACAGCAGAAGGACTGTACTCCAAGCCTTGAGTCTCCCAGGACTGTACCACCCAGGTGCTGGATTTGAGCTGCATGCTTTCCCCAGGCAGGGGATACAGGAAAGGGGTTGGTGGCAGATCTGAGCACCTGGTCAGGACTGAGCTCCTGCATTTCTGATTCACGTAGGGTTTGTTCCTGTAATGCCCAGAGTGTCTGAAAAGAGAATTGCCATTGTAGCATTCAGTGAAAACCATCTCAGTTGCTGACCTGGAGGCCTCAGGGATTTTAGTTCCCTTTAGAGGGTTCTGTTTCCACTGCTTTCCTTGATTGCTTCCTGCCCAAACTCTAATGCAGAATTCAGCACAAATTTGAAAAGGAATTACAAAATCCCACAAATCTTCAGAAATATAAGCTTGGGGTTCATTTTTCTCAGAAAACACTGAAGATTATTTTAATGGAATAAATTATTTAATGGAATAATTTATTCATAGCATGGGAAAATTTTTATTTTGGGGTAGAGGTTTTTAGTGATGGTCGTCTTTGTTTAAAAGAGAGAGCTTTTATTCTGTGGAACTAAATTCTTTAACTTCTCTACTTTAGACAGAGTTTTTAAATTTTTCTTAATGCAGACAAGCTGTTAGAAAAACAGTGGTGTAAAAACAGAATGTAAAATCAACTCTTTTTATAGTATTGGAAATCCCGTGCACTTCCTAAAGTAAAATTACTACAAAGGAGTGAGTTTTGAACAACTGTGATTCCAAAAGATAGCATGTATCAGAGTTTATTATGTCTATTATGAAAGTAATAAACTACAGATGACAATATTTGCTTTGAAACTTCTTAGCTTCATTATGATTCTAAATACAATGAGAGAAAACTTTCATTCCTGTGTGTCAGTTATTGAGTTTTTGTTTCTCTAGATCAACACCCATTTCTAGCAGAGCAGGTGACAGAACATCCAGATGTCAAGTGGATTTGTTTGTAGTCAAGGGTGACAAGGGTGCTTTAAAACAGAAATGCCAAACTGACGCAGGCCAGACGGTGGGATCTCTGTTAGAAAACAACATCCTTGGCATCTAATCTACCTGCCATAAATTACCTCTCTTCAAGTCAGACACGCCAGAAAGGTGACTTCACCATTGTTAGAAGGCAAGAGAACAGCTCTGTGGCTGGAAAAATAATGATGTTCAATCTCTATTTGTTTACTGAATAGACATATTACTAATTAGCATGTTTGCTACTCTATTGCCTGTCACCTTTGCCCAGGGGCTGCATTAATGCAGTGATTTCAGACAGACACGTTTGTATGCATGCTTGGTCAAGATTCTGTTTCACAGATAGCATTTCAGCTGGCAATGGTCATTTCTCTGCCACTTAGAGTCACCAATGCAGAAGAGCACTGGGAGAATAAAATTGATATATTCAACTACATATTTTCATTTCTTGGAAAACAAAGTACAAAATTGTCTCTGTAATTTTCATTGCTGCTACGAATTTTCAGGAAGAACTACCACTGTTTATTTTTGAGGCCTTCTCTGTCGCCTTTTGGTTGGTCATGAGGATTTGGACATCACCTCCGAGTTTACAGGTGACAAAGCTTTTACTGGAAGACCCCCAGAGCTGCATAACTGCCTGTTCCCTAAAATTTATCTCCACCTTTTTTTTCCCATTCTGTCCTTGTTTTAAGGAACATTTAAATTTTTAAAGTATTATTATCTTTTATTTGCTTATCTTTTTTATTTGGGGATATTTTCAAAAGAGGAAAAGCTGTAGGAATTTTAGGCGGGGGGATTGTGCATTACTGGAGAAAAGTGGTCTTTTATACTCTTGGAGGAAAGTAATTTGTGGTATTTGAGGTATTTGAGGAAGACATCAGACATTCAAGGTACACACACCTTAGGAGGAAATAAAACTCCTTTTCCTTTGTCTCAGGCTGATGAAGGCTAGCAGAATATTGTATGGCAAGCTTCAGTCCCCAGATATAAAGACTTTCAAATCAATGTCAAAAGTGAAAGAAAACCAACCAAAACTACTCCCAAAAAAGATATCCATCTAGCCTTTTCCAGACCAGGTGCAATTATAGCATCTGGTCCAAAATTAATCCAGGCATCCGGTTAAACTGATGACAAGTCACTTATAAATTGAACTGAAGACAATGTGCATTACTCAGAACTTTATTATTATTTATAATAACAACATCACTATTTTATTATATTTACTTTTCTCCCTGAGGCAACAACAGGATTTGGGAAGTATTTCAAACAGGCATTTGAAATCCTGCTCTTTAGGCATTCACCAGTATTGTCATTTTCCTGGAAGCATCTATGCAAAAAAAAGTTTCCATGGGAACAGCAGGTGATTCTGTCATGCCTTTAACCTCTCTAATCCCAGGGGTGGGAGACTGAACCAGAGTCTTCAGCTCTGGCAATTATACTTTTACTGGTGGTTTCCAGTCCAGAAGGGAATGTATTCAACAGGGAAAAAGGTGATTCACATAGATTAGTAAAGTAAGGTCTACCTTGAGGTATCATTTCCTGAAAAGCACCACCCTGCTCTACCAAAATGGTCAAAGACACACATTGGGACCCAGATTAGGAAGACATTTGCAAAAATATATATATATATAAGAAAAAAGGAAAAAAAAAAAGTTGTTCCTCTAGAATAAAACTGGCTTGTGTTTCCAACCTGAGCCCCTGCAATTAGTCTTCATCTTGATTAACTAGTGATTAATTACTCTCAGTTAACATTGAGAAAGAACATTTTATATCTCCTCATTATTTCTGCTTTATTTAGATCTGGTCCGTTAAAGGAAGTGTCTGTTTAAGTCCAAAGTACTTTGAACATATATTATAGGAATGATATGCAATGGAATAAAGGCTCATGCTGTAATTCTGCTAATTAGCAATCAAGTGAGAAGCCAGAAAGCAGAAAAAAACTCATCCTGAAGATAAATGCCATCAGTTCCATGTCTGATAAAAGAAATAAATTATTTTTGGTTTTAAAAACAATGAGGAGATCAAATGTGCTATTAAACCTCAGTCACTGATACTTTCTATAGAAATCTTGAAAGAAAACAAGATTAAAATGGGTAAACATAGAATTTCATCATTAATTTGGAAATATCTTGACTATAGTACACATTTATTTTATTTTAAAATGCTCTGACAAAGAAAAATCTTCAGTAGGATGAAGAAAGTCTTGTGTCTTTTTAAATCAGTATGTTAAAACAAAAGAGGTTATTGGGGAAAAAAAAGCTCTGTAAAAAACCCCATGTCACTAAATAACATAACAAAAAAATCTTTTTCAATTGCAAAGCCAAAATGAGCATTTGGAAATTACACTCTCAATCTCAGTAGTGCTTGCAAACCATGCTCTGTGCTCTCTGGCTAATATTGGAAAGTCCAAGTTGCTTATTATTTTCTTTCTTCTGAAAGGATGCTAAATACGTATTGCCTGAGCTGAAAGGAGCTAATCATACTGTGTTTAGTCAGTCCTGAATGAAAGGACAGCTCAGAAGTGTGGAAAGATGTGTATCTCAAAATGGTGGGTGGAAAAAAGAGACATTTCAAGTGGATCACAGTGTTTTTTTGTTCTTTCTACGTCATTCGTGGATTATTAGGTCACTAATTTTGGTCATTTTAATACTAAACACATGTATTTTGCCTTTGCACAGACTTTTCTATGGAGCTCATATTATTTTGTACCCAATTATTCTCAGATATCTTGCAGGAAAGTGTCCTGGCAGGAAATATGCACTAAGAGGTGCTAGAAAAAAAATTGCTGAGGCCCAGACACAAACAGCTTCCCAGAGCATAGAGACCTCAGGTAGAGTGGTTTGATTACAAAAGATGACACAAATAAAGTAGACCAAAGCAGGTCAGTATCAGCTGAAGAAACACAGAACAATTTATAACTCCAGCTCAGCCAGGTCTAGTAGGGAATTTGGAAATAATCAGATCTGTGTGAAATCTTGACTCACAGATGGTCCAAAAAATTGCTTGGACATGAAGGTTGAGTTTAGGTTAATAGTATTTCTCCTGCATTATCTTTAGATGTATTAAAAACCAGCTTCATCAGTCAGCCCTCCTTCTGTGGGTGACATTTTTCAGCTTGTTAGAGGATCAGTGTGCTCAGGGGCATGGTCACCTACAGGGGAACGAGGCTTTTGGGAAAAACATCCCAGGTTCTGACAGAGCTTAAGATCTAGCAGCAACAAGGTCTGTACCTGTGTATACACATGGGCACACATATGCATATAGATAGATAGATAGATAAATATATGTGTGTGTGTACATATATATAGGTATATATCTATACATTCATGCACATATATAATCCTAAACTTGGAGGTATACAAATTAGGAACTTAAATGTGAAAAATGAAGAAATAAAAAAAAAAAAAAGGTGACTGCATCCAGGGCAAGCTCACACAGCTGGTGTCTCTACTGCCAGGGCACTTTTTAGCTGCCATCCATGTTATTTCATGGTGCAGAAAGTTCTCTACAGACCCCCTGGCATATTTCTGGCATGTCAGGATTCCTTCCTGTGGCTTCAAAACACCCACATTCTGGGCATGGTTAGAGTTATTTTGCATCCCACCACCTTACATGTATCAGAGCTGTTGGAGCTCTAAGCTACAGCCTTCTCTGAATCTTGCCGAAGCAAATGCACCATGATATTCCAGAGGAGCCCTGGAGGCTGGGAGTATTCCTATGGATGCAACATTTCTTGGAAGAAGTAGCATAATTCTAATCATTTGGGAGCTGGAAAATAAAATACTGAAGCTCTCAAATCCGAAAGCGGCAAAACCAAAGTCTAGAATTTCCTTTCCTTTTAAGCTCCTTTAAGCTCCTTGATCTTGTTTTGCATTGAGCAAGTATGTATCATTTGGACACAGAACGCATGGATTTTCTTGCTGATTTGTTGTATTTCCCACCAAAGTTTCCAACAGAGAAAGTCACAAGTAGTAGCAAATATTTACCAACGCAATGCACTTTGGCTCCTTTTATGATCAAAGAATAAAGTGAAGACAAAACTTTGTCCAACAGCAATAATCATGATGACACACTCTGAAAAGCAAGTTTGCTAGAACTAGCCTCTCCTTTGAGGAAAGGCTGAGAGCTGGGGCTGTTCAGGCTGCAGAAGAGAAGACTTCATTTCAGCCTGCTGTAATAACTAACAATCCTGGCTTGTCTTATTTTTCCTTCTATGTATGCTTGCACAAACAATCTTAAAATAGGATTAGTTAAGAACAACAATCTTATAAGTCTTTATTAATGACATTACTTGTTTCTATTCTTTGTCACTGATTTTATTAAATCTTTGTGGGAAAACATCAGTAATTGTGAGCCCTCTGACTAAAACAGGCTGGGAAAGTGGTTCTCACACTGTCCTGCATTTATGCCATCTTCATAATAGGAAAAAGCATAACAAGAGGAAAAATCTGAAAGGTTAGGGAAAGATAAGGGAATTATTTTTTGGTGTCCAGCCTATTATTCCATTGAAATTCAGCCACTGAATTCAGTGACCTTCTGCATGGGCTGATTTTCAGGCCCATCTTGATTGCCAGTACAAGCACTTGTTGGAAGGAAAAATTTGCAAGACTGATGGTGATTTAACGTAAGGGAAGATTCAAATAGGCTTCGTTAAATTATGCTGATAATCACTTTGATCAATAACAGGATGAAGAAAATAAGTTTTTAATCCTCATTCCTTTCTTCTTTCCCCAACTGAATTTGCCAACAATAAATTGACTCATTTTGGGAATAGACTTTGTGTTCAAACCTGGGAAATTGTGCCCTTTAAGCCCACAGTTGCAGTCCAGGGTCTGTGTCTACGGTGAGTGACACAGCAGGAGCTGGTAATTTTTCTCAAAATTGTGGGAGTATTTTGAAAACAAGCTTCATTCTTTCCTTTTGAGAAACAGCTGCCAGGATATAATGGAATGTTGATGAACATTGTTTTAAACTTAAGACAGGTTTATCAAATTATTTTAGTTGAGAACAGGTTTTGTTGTTCTCTGTGTATGGAGATTGACAATTTCATTTTGTCTACGTTTGTATCTCGTACACAAATCCAAGTGATATGAATAATCTGTACTACACTGTAAACTGCAACCATTTCTATGTGAACATGGGAATACCTTGTCAAATAAATGGGCAGAAGATTGACATGATGCACAGAAGTGAATGAAACTTTACAGCTCAACTTTGACATTCAAAGCCACTTGCTTTACTCTTCATTTTCTGCTGTAGAAATATGAAATGCAAATAAAATACAAGTAAACTATGCTCAGGAGTGAACATCTTAGTCAAGGGGTCAGATTAAATGAAGAATGTCTTTCTCTGTTCTTGATCTATTTGTCCATTTGAGCCAAGAGTTTGGTGTATCTTTAGAGAAGCAGGATGCAATAGAAAATCCATATATAACTTCCCAAATAATTGCAATATTGTGTTATAGTTAGTAGTTTCCAAAAGTTACTCATATATGAGTTCAAAATGGGTTCTTGCATCCCAATTGCACTCTTGGCAGACATTTATCTGCATAGGCACTTGCTTCCCATGAAAAATGTATGATCTGTATTGTGAGAATAAATGAAGAGAAGCGAAGCAAAGAAGTTCCATTTTCAGCTAGTTGCTGTCTGTCAGACAGCACACTATTTCAGCTCTCAATTGTTCTTTGGTCTCTGTCAGTGATAATATTCATTTCTTCAAACATCCTTAAGCTTCACTGTGCACATTCAACCTTTCTGAGATGAACACGATAGGGGCCTTGCCCACAAAAGTTTTGCTGAAGTCAACGTGACTTTGTGCAACTAAGGAAGCAGCACAGAGTGACTCGATTGTATCTTCCTGAATGTAGTGGGGATTAAACTGGGCCAGGTGGTGTGGCAGCTTTTTCAACCTGCCTATCCAGCTCCTCTCTGGGCGCTGCCACCCCAACACTGTCATGGCTCCACGGAAGGTCTGTCAGCTCCAGAGCTCTCCAGGTCATAGTCAGTGAAGCAAAGCAAACCAAAACCATTGCCAGTTAACTTTAGACAACCTCCTACAGGAGCAGCCAGCCCAGAGGAGAAGTAGCAATCATAAATGTGAACTACTTCTGCTTTCCATGTTCCACATGTGAGCCCAGGTCCACAGAGTTTGTTAGGAGGTAAGTACACAACAAGGACTTCAAACTTGTGCATGAGAAAACATAATGTCTCACTTCAGGACAATTGTATCTCCAATTTGCTTATTTTCTTCTTTTTCTCTTCAATAGGTTGGGGGATGGATTCCATTCCACTCAGAATTCTGGGTTTTTAAACATCTCTTTAGTTTGTAGTAGTAGCAAGGGCCTTGGAAAACTGGAGGTGAAACATTGCTGGAATATGTAAAGTGCTCTCTGTTAAAAGAGATACTGAGTAATGGATGTGAAGACATATATCTACATCAATCATAGGTGAAACATCACCCATTTCCTCTGTTTCCCATTCCACCACACCCAGACATCTTAATGCCCACACTGTGAGGTTGTGCCTCTCTGGTACAGGTAAGGACAGTGTGTCAGGATGTGGCCAGTGGCTGTCAGGGAGGGACTCCACGGGGTGCAGACAGAGCCCTCTCAGCAGTCAGAAACCTTTCTTTGCCTTCAGCCCACACAGTTATTTCTTTTAATGCCTTGTACTGTTTGAAGGATAAATAGTTTCATATGCCAGGTATTATGTTCCCACACCTGAACAGTGCTTTGTTTAAAAAGAGAATCCAGGCACCCTGCCCCAGCCTTTAATTGCTGCTCAAAGAAGGGAGTGCATTTTCATCTCTTCCCCCTGCCAGAGAAAAAAGAAAGGCCATAAGATTTTTTGAGAATTATGTCCTGGTGTCTTCAAAATGCCCCACAGCTTTGGGGAATAGTTACTTTGCAGGCAATTTTCACACAATATTCCTAAGAAATTGTTTTGGTGCTATGTAGTAGGTTGTGCAGAAACTCTGTTCTGGGCATTTTTTGGACATTTTGCTGAATGGTATGTATGATAGCCCAAATGGGTTTATTATACTATGTTATAGTTGTACCATCCAGTAGCCATTTGGCTGATTCATTGATCACAGCTGAAATCAAGAAAGTAATTCTGACGTAAATATGTGTTGAACAGTCAGAAAGCATTTTTAAAACAATTCAGAACTTATTAAAACACTCTCTGTATCTTCTACGCCTCAGTAAAATGCCTATGAGTATAACTTTCAGAAAGAATAAACCTATCAGTTATTGAAAAACAATTGCTTAATTTTGCTGAAATTATGAACAAGTCACTCCTGTACAATGCAGTAAGGGCAGATAGGAAACTGAAAATCTTTCCAGTGCTTACATTTCCAGGCATATGTGGTTGTGACATCATCAGATTTTAACTTAGTTACTAGAATTACAGTAAAATGTAGCAGTGGTTAACTAATCTAAAGTAAAATTATAGAGATTTCTCTGCAAAAATTTGAAATAAAAATCCCAATTTTAAAAGGCCAAATCAAATATTTATTTGTATTTTTTTCTCTCATAGACCTAACACATTATTTTTAAATTCTGATTTATGAAATGAAAACTTCAAAATGAAATCTCAAAATGTTTGTGTCAGAGAAGAGATGTACTAATTTCTCTGACATTAGTCTCATCCCTCTCTGTAGCATATTTTTTTAACACTGTCCAAAAGCATACTTTCTGGTGAATAAACTTACTGAATAAAATAAACCAACTAAATAGAAGACCTCTTCCCATACTGATCCAAAGTTTGCTCTTCTGAGTTTCAGGAGTCATTGAGACAGCAAACTACTCTGTACCTAATAAAAGTGTAATATATACCTCCTTCCCAAGTTGTTTATATTTACAGTGCCCACATAATTAGCATTATGCTGGGGTGAAATCTGCTGAACAGTATTGTTTTGATGAGGACTTTATTTGTAGACTAGTAGCTTGATGTTTCCATGGCAGCAAAGTGATGGTGAATCTCTAAACTCTGTTGTTTAAAATCCTCATGCCTGCAAAAATAAGTTATTCATACTCAGAGATACCTTGGTGCTATTTCTAACTAGTTCTGCCAGAGTTTTCACCTTTTCTCCTGTCTGTTTTTATTCAGATGTGGTTTTAAAAACTTTCTTGGTTCCTGAATTTTGACAGGCTGATAGACACTTACACAGTAATCAGTGCAAGTTTTACAAGGTCCTCTCAGCATGCTGGAGCTTGCCTATACCACTACCATCAATTTTGTTCCAGAGATACGACATTATCAGGAGGTTGTTGGAGTCATTAGTCATCTGCCATGATTTCAGTGGACTTCCAGGAAGTCACATAATGAAAAGCCTCTGATTTCTAATATTTTAAAAAATTACTTTAGGTCTTAGAAATAAAGTAAGTGCTTGAATTTTTTAAGGCATTTTTAACAGCCATCATTTTCAAAAATGAAGTGCTAGCATATTAAATAAGAAAGATATTTAAAGCAGAGAAATCACAGTAAAACCATAAGTAATGAACTAGGCTGTCTTCCACATGCTGTTCAGATAATGTGTGGTACAGACACTCAGTGGTGCTGCCTGTAACTGCTTTGCTAGTCATGAAGGAAAAAGTCAGAAGGATTTCCTGCCATAAATGTGCCTCTGAAGCAAAACCAAACAGCATTAGAAGTTGGAACAATCCTTCCCAATCAAATGTTAAAAAAATTTTCTCCAGGTCAGGACAACTTAAAATGTGTGTGATTGCAACACGGAGGAGAATGAAGCCTGAGGTGGTTGATATGTCTTTGATGTGAAAACTGGTTTGCTGTAGTGTGAATGTTAAAGTTAGATGAAACAAGAAAAATTTATCTTCTTGAGCAAAGGTTTGAGATCA
Source organism: Rhipidura dahli (assembly GCA_013399225.1). NCBI lineage: Eukaryota > Metazoa > Chordata > Aves > Passeriformes > Rhipiduridae > Rhipidura > Rhipidura dahli. The sequence goes on from VXAC01014636.1 coordinate 447,237, forward strand.
CAAAACACTAGTAGAATGAAAAAAGATTTTTAGGCTGGAGCTTGGGAGTTTAAAATGGTTAACTAAATAAAAAATTCTGCCAGTTCAATTTTGTTCTACTTCCCTCCTTTATTTGCAGAAATTGCTGAAGAGAAGTCCCTAAATTACTGGTTCATAAGACTAAATACCTGTGTAAAAAATTACCAGAATCTCTGAGTAAATTCATCTTACTCAGCCATTTAGCCACAGGAACTGTACGTTCTTCTGAAAACACTAATGGTGCCATTCATCTCTTTCTGTCTCTGACTCCAAAATCATAGCAGGGATCAGGATTCATTTCTACCAATAAAAAAGGCTGAGGACAGACTTTTTTTTTTTTTCACTTTCATTCTTCTGAACAACTTTTCGGTTTTCCTTTTGTTTTACTACGTTAAAGTAAAAAGGCTCCCACAGAGACCAGTACTCACATGAGGACCTCAGCTGCACTGACTGATGCTGTTCTCACAGGACAAAGCTTGCTAAGATCCATGGTGAGCCCTCCCCGCTGTGTGTGAGCTCCCACAGCTCCTTCTGTGTCCCCCAACAAACACAACTGGTGCTTGTGGCAGGAGAGCCCCATGGCTGCATCCCAGGGATTTCCAGGGACAGAAAAATTCCTGAGATAACCAACATGTCAGGATGGGGCCAGAGAATGGACTGGGATGTTCTGATCCTGGTTTGAAGCAGAGTCCATGCCTGTGTTTATCTTTGGCCAGTTTACATGCAGGCTGCACAGGCTGGTTCCACCACTGTGCACTCGTTCTTCTCCCATGGCTTCATTTCACCACGCAGAGTTTTCAGTCATATTAGACTGTCACGTGCCAAAGACTGCACTGATCATTTCACACTTCAAAAGTCTGTTGCACATTAAGACACAGACTGCTATGTTTTGAATTTTAAGGGAAATGTTTTTCCTTTCTTCTACTGTGTGTTATTCATAGGTCAACTTGTTTCTCTTAACCTTATGAAGACAGATTGAAGAAGTACATTACAAAAAATAATAAAAGTAGTCTGCTGTGGTAAGCACAAATGAAACAAACAGACCAACAAATGACAGCAGTGCGCTGCTCATCAAAGCTGCAGTGGCAATAGCAGCAAAAACCACTAAATATCTTCCATATTCCAAGGTAGGACAATGACACAGAGTATGGTAGTTCTGTGTCACACTTCAAAAGTTAAGTTTGTCTCCATTAGCCATTCCCATGGGTACAGTTCCTCTTTGCATAAAACATTTTTGTCTGAGGCTGCTTATATTTTAACATGAATGCTTTGTTGACAGCTTATAGGATGGAAGGAATTGTGGGCATGTCTGGATACCCTCTTGGACCATCCCTAACAGGCTCAGAAGAGACAAAGTTGCTTGACTCCTAGTTTGGCACTGAATAGAGAAATATGGACAGGGTCGTCTCGGTCCCTATCCCAGGTGCCAAAGTCCTTGAAGGCCCAATCAAGGCCAGACCATTTCCTTGGAGCATCCCACTGAGCAGCAAAGTGTACGAGGTCAGCTTCCCGCCCTCTCTGGGTAATGGATTTCATCTGGAGAGAGAAAGATGTGGAAGTGAGATCAGGCTGAGACAACTGGCTCGTATAGATGAGGGAAGGAGAGGACCTGAAGCAGCAGCTCAGAGAAAAGACAACCTACTCTCTGCTCTTGGCACTCCAGGAACACCCCTGGTAGCCAGAACCTGAGATCCAATGACAACTGGAGTTGGGGTGGCCAGTTAAGTGTCATGACCAGGTTAGTGACATGACCAGGTGGCTAATGATGTGACCAACTCACCCCCACTACTGCTTGTTAGTCATATTTTACTTCTGCTAACTGGATGGGGACATTTCAAACAGCAAATGACAATAAGTCAACAGTGGGTGTGTACTGAGCGCTGTTAGACCATCTATGCTTACCTGCAGGAAGATTGGTAGGGAACTTGGGCCTTTCCTACGAAAATATCCAGTAGTCCGCTATCCCTGATGATTTATAGGAAAACATATGGGCCATAAATTCCCTAGACTTTTTCCTTTGGTGACGTCCCTTTTTTGTGTCCTCTCCCTCAAGGAGCAGTTCAAAATTAGGGAGGAGTTCATCAAGGACAGAAGAATGCAACTTTGGAGCTTGATTCAACATCTGCAGAGATCCTCAGAATCCCCATAATGAACTCAAAATAATTACAGTGTTTGCTGACTTTGTGCTGTTTTCCTCCTATAGGTTTTTTCTCCTAGAGAATGTTTTAAAAGACTGTAAGGGCACCGATAAAAGTACAGAGAAGAGCAAGGACATTCAACATTAGTGACAAACATCGAGGCTGACACTCCATTATTAACATTTGCCTTTTGTCCCTTTCTTAATGCTGTCAGGAGCAATGAGAGAGTGATGGAGGGATTTCAGCCCTGTCTGGGCTTGTTTGTGCTTCGACCTTCAAGTGCGTTTTCATTAGGCAGAAATTAAATATTTTCCAATGAGTTAATGGGAAATGTATTTCAAAATAAAAATAGCAACTGAAATTTTACTTTTAAATGCTATCAAGACAAGCCATTAATATGAAAGGGTTGATCGAGACTTTCATTTTTCCTAATATAGTGACCTGAAAAATGAAGGAAAAAGCAAGATAATCTTAACATTTCTGAAGCCCATTCCAAAATCTATCAGCTTAAAAGAACATGATACCAGCATTTTCTTTCCTACATAGAAATGTGATTAGTCTTTTGAACTTATTAAGTCCAAGCAGAGGCAAGTTGTGACCATTTGTCTGCTAAATAGTTTCTATTTTTCAAAGGAACCTATCCCTTGAGACAGAAGTGTGGCTATAAAAAAGAGCTAAAATTTATTTTTAGAGAAAGTATGGGAAGTTTGCTAAGATTTTCAGCTACATAATTTGGTACTTTAGCAACATAAACTAATTGGTTAGTATCTAGGATTAAAACACATAGACACTTAAAATATTTTCCTTACTGTGTTGCCCTAGCTTTTGTATTCCACACCTGCATCCCTTTCCGAATATTTCAGAGGTCCCATTAATTTGAATAAATGAAATCAACAGACCCTAGAAAGCCCTCAGAGAGCTGAGGTTGCAGACATCAAGTCTGACATTTGAAAACTGAACTGAAATGTATGTGATATGCTCAGTAATGAAAGATATTTTCAATGTTTTAAACAATAACTGGGGTTTGAAAATGCGGAAAATATAGTATTTGAAATGCATGTACTTTTAAAACAAACACAGAGATGAGTTGGTTGTAATTTGGGAAAAGATATTTTTAGAACAAGAGCCTGATGGAGAATCATTTTCTATTTGCTAAATTTGAAAGAGGCAGTGGACAAGCTTCTCTGGGAGATAATTTATATCTGGTTTCATCTGGGTTCAGTTAATATTTACCTTTGCTCTTGACAAATTTAAATGAAAGCTGTTAGTAAATAAAAAGGTCACAAGTGTCTTGCAGAGACTTTCTCCTGCAGTTTGAAAACAATTTCATTGTCTGTGCTACAATCTCTGCACTTCAGCTCAGGGTCCCAACCACACAGAGCTGGACACAGATGTAACTTGCAAGGTCATCTGCTCAATGCTGCAATTTCTACATCTGAAGCAATTGCTGTACTTGACTATTCAATTTTCAGTTTTTGAATTTGGCATGCTTTCACCTGGTTAGGTCTATTTAGGCATGCTTACTAAGACCCAACAATTCAATTGCAGCACTATTTCTGTAGATACACAGAAATAAAATGGAGTGTAAGCTATAATTCAATTACAAAAAATAATATTCTGAGGAAATGCTTCAGCTGAAGGGATGAAAAGCTGGCAGATGACGTGCAGTACACCAGGGTGTGTGTGAGCCTCTCCTGCCTCAGAGCCTGACTTAGTGACTCTAGAAAGCCACTGTCCTGTTGTCAGAAGGGTGGGATAGCACTGGGACTGTGCTCCTCAACCCCGGATGGGAGCAGAAACCATCACCCTTGGCATGGGCTGAGCCTGGTTGCAGGAACCTCTGTTCACCAGCAGACAGGATTTCGATGTAGAGAGATGATGGAAAGAATTTATGTATGAATGCACTTTTTTTTTTTTGGGATTTGCTTCCAAATGTTTAGCTCAGGTAAAGATCCAACTTTACCACTGTAAAGAGTCAATTTTTATTGGAGAGTTGGAGATTTATTTGAACAACTGTGTAGCAAAGGGTTTGAGCTGTTAAAAAGAAAGAGATGAAATATGTGGAAGGAAAAAATATTTGAATATGATAATAATAATGGTAATAGAAAAACAACATTTGCCTGTTACATTCCCATTAAACTGTTGTATTCTCACTGGAGCAAACAATCCAACTGCACAACCCTTGTCCTTTTCCACTCAATTAATACTCCAGTGAAAATAAGATTTTCAGGGATATTTATAGCCACAGCAGGAATTTGTTCAATTCTGACTGCAGCTGAAAGATAACCACCAGCCTGATGTAGCTTCCTATACACCTTTCTCTGACAAGAATTTTTGGAGATTCTGGATAAAACCACTGTGCAAACTACAAAGGCAGAGTGGAGCTCTGTGAAATTTTTCATAGGGCCACAACTGCATAGACAAACCCACTACATACAGGAGATTTTAAGTAGGATAAATGGATTAATGTATTGACTAGTATAAATACAGGAATACATAATGCATTTACTAATATGTTAACTAGATGGAGAAGCTCATTACAGGGCAAGAAATTTTGAATTATCAGGAAAAGCATTTACTTTCAAGTCCCATGTTTGCCTGAGCCAAGCCTTTGACTCTCAAATAATTCCCATGTTCTTGAGTGCTGCTTTATAGCAGATCTGGTTGTATGATCAGAATTCAGGTAAGAACAGGATTCAAATGAAAAGCATCCAGTTATGATGCTTGCCACTTTGCTCTTCACCTGCTGTGGTGAGAAGTTCCTTCACTGGTAAATATGCCACAGAGTGTCTTGTACAAATTCACTCATTATAAAGCAGTAAGGTTTTCTTGTGTGCATGTTAATACACACGTCATGATGTGTTCATGTCAACATTAACATTTTCATAGGAGAACAATTCACCTTTCAGGCCTGATTCTGCTTTACTTTCTCATTCCAGGGGAGTGAACATCACTCATGCATTTAGTGTCTCTGCTAAGGCAAACCTTCACTAGAGTACTGCTAAGCTACTACTAAGCTCCAGGAAAAGCCTGTCAGCACAAAAATTATTTATCCCAATGGCTTTGCTTTTCTGGGAAGTTGTTAAACACGTGTTGTATTTAATGGTGAAAATACTACATCTGAGTACTCATATCTTAATCAGAAGAGACATTTCTGTTCCACTTAGGTGTTTGCATTGTGACATTAGAGATACTTTCTGACTAATCACCATGGCTAAATGTAACTGACAATTCCTTCTTTATCACTACACAAAATATAAAATTATCTACAGGCTACGATGTGTCAATGGGTGTCAATGGAGGATCTTCTTTTTCTCCCTTGGAAACTTCCATGAAAATTTCATGCCATGGCATGCAGCTGAGCACATGATATAAGTGGCTCCTGGAGAAGAAAAAGGTGAAAAAAAAAAAAAAAAAACCCAGAAAAAGCAGTTCTGCCTATGAGAATGTCTTCATGAACACTACTAAAGGATAGGACCCAGTGGTAATGATTGATTTAAAAGATTTTGACATCAAGAGGCAATTAAAAGAGTGGATTGCAAGCAAACACACAAGTGTGTAAAATCTAGTGGGATTAGTTTGGTTGGGCTTTTTTCTGACAACGTGGGCCAATTTACTTTTATTCCAGCTAGGAAAGGAATGGAGGGTGATTTGCTTGACAGCAGATGCTTGTGTGAAAGTGGTCATACAACAGAGGGGTTCACTGGACCTAGTGAACACAGGCTGTAATATATTTATCTGACTTGTTTTGATTGTCTGCACTGTGTAAAGGTGTTGCACACACTGTTTAACAGTATTGGCCCCCAAAATTCTTGACAACTGACAGAAAAAGTTCCTGAATTTCTGAAAGAAAGAACAGTGAGTGTGACACCATGGACCTGTGGTGGGAAAATCCTGGGAGGAGTTACCTTAGGATATTATAGACTATTCTTCCTTGGATGTATTTAAAGAGTAACCTTCTATACTAGGGCAACAATGCTACAGGTTTTCAGTTAAAATTCCTTAGCTTTCTTAGAAGCTGCAGTCAGGAAAGCACAGGGAAAGGCACACTGGGTCAGGGGAGAGACCAGAATGTGAGAGGTAGAATGGTAGAGTAAGTCAGGAGACGGAGACAGGCCAGGACAGAAGGATGCACTGTGAAATACAGGGTCAACAGAACATAACCCTTCAATGAACTGTCACTGTCACAGCTGGAATAGATTTATACTGATGTAATCAAGGCCTCACCATTTCCATATTTTGCTTTCAATTCAAACTTTAAAAAAATTTATTCTTTTTCTATTGATATACAAGCAACAACAACATGATTACTTTTAGTTACTTGCCTTTTTATAACTGCTAATTTTCTGAAAAAAACCCAAAACCAAAAGAAACCCAAGAGAATGATTAAATGCTTGTGGAAAAAGCCACCAGAAAACCCCAGCTCTTCCTATGCTCAGTGTAAGTCATGGAACTATAGGAGGTTAATCTGTACAGTATCATAGAATCACAGAATGGCTTGGGTTGGAAAAGACCTTAAAGATCATCCAGTTCTAATCCCCCTTCCAAGGACAGGGATGCCTTCCACTAGACCAGCTTACACAAAGGCCCATTCAACCTTGCCTTGAACACTTCCAGGTTTGGAGCATCCACAGCTCCTCTTGGCAACCTGTTCCAGTGCCTCACCACCCTCACAGTGAAGAATTTCTCCCTAATATCTAATTGAAACCCCTGTCAGTTTGAAGCCATTCCCCCTTGTCCTGTCACTACAAGGTACTGTAAAAAGTCTCTTTTGCTTGTGGAGTGCATTTTTCTCTTGCCTTGCAGCTTTTACATGAAAAGGGCATCAGACACTCCTGTTCTGCTATGGAAGCACTGCCCACAGGTGAAAGTAGGACTGAAAAGAAACAGAGAGTCAAAGAAACTGCCTGGCTTTCTGTTTCTTTGGACAGAAAGCAGGTTGTTGATGCCATGATGATTTTTGTCTTTTCTTTTATGCCCGTTATACCTTCTTACAATTTCTTTATTCTCCATGCTTTTTGCCTACATTCTTGGACTTGTTTGTCAAGGTAGGAGACCAAATATTTTAGAAGCTTCGTAGTTAGGGGATCAGTGTGCCCAGAGCACAAGGTCCTCTCCAGAACACATTCTGTAAACTGAGATAGAACCATGCAAGGGAAGGTTCCTTGGGGAGGGGGGCTCATTCGAGCCTCTCATTGGGGAATTTTTGATAGATATGCTGATTAGTAAGATCTATAATGTTGTACCCAATCTATTGTGGGTGTGCATTGCAGGGTGCATTGAGGTGCATTTGACCTGGACGTGGTGCACCTAAGGATCCTGAAAATAAATACCAAGGTAAAACCCCTTTTTCCCTTCTAGTGGTGTTTGACTCTTGATTTTAAGACCAGGAAAAAGTGTCACTGTGAGGGACATCTGTGCTCAGAAAACATCAATTCAAACAAAGACAAAGGGTTGGTAGGATGCTTGGCTGTGCAGATATCTGCCATTTGCAAAGCCAACCTAGCAACTTAGAATGAGGAGACAGTTCTCTAAACACATTCCAGGGAAACAGTTTTATGGAAAGAAAATGCCTTATTTCAACTAAAGGACAATTTTTTCTGCAACATCAGAAGAGTATGTGACAAGTATGAATGAATTTAGGCTGGTATAAATAAGTTCAAATTATCCCAGTAGTGAAGGCTCTGGAGCAGATTTTTAATTGGGGTAGTAGTAAGAAACCTTTTTTGTTTCAAGATGGAGCTCCATGAATGCAGAAACACCTTTTGAATAGTTCAACTGACTGAATAAAGCCTTTGCTATCAGGTCTTTGTTGCACTGTCATAACAAATAATTACTGTATATAATTAATTCCATGCTTCAATGCTCTGCCGCTCAGCTGCAAGCCTAGGAAAGTTTTTTGCACTCCTGAGGAATAACAAAGCTCTTGAGTTTTATTCACTTGCCCTCCTTTGAAGCAGCAGGGATAGACCACAGTGTGAGCCACTGACTGGTAGCAGGAAATAAGACTTCGAATTCTGTCTCCTGTTTGTGATTAACCCACTGACCAGACGTGGGGACTGGAAGGGGTTTTCCTTCAGGATTTCACGCTTTTCCGGACAACAGACCATAGCTTGCTTCCTAAGTCGAGTTGAGCATTTTGTCTAACATATTCCAGGGACAATTATTTGGGGATCGACATTCTCTGTCTTCTCCTGTTCTCCTTTTACACACTGAAAATTTGTTCATTCTGGTCTTCAGACTGTTGCAGGGAATATCCCTGGCAGCTTCAGAGCATTTCACTTGCAGTCCATTTGTTGTGGAGCTGTGAGTGCTGTGAACTCAGGGCAAGCTACAAAGCCAGTCACAGGAGTGTGCAGTTAAGTGCTTGCTCTGAGCTCTGTGCCTCTTTTACAGAGAGACACAAACCACAGAGGTCTGGGAGGCAACACTGCAGGGGAATATCACCAGGAGCTTCACCCCTTTCTGCTGATGCCTACTGCTGTCCTGTGCCGAGGCCAGGACACTGGGCTGCTGCTGTGCACGCTGCAGCCACTGCAACATCTCCTCCACCAGCCTCGGCTTCTCTGGGTCTAGATCTCAGTGCCTACCCTAGTAATGAATCTGGTTTTTCAGAAATAAACTGAGAAAGTAGCTCAGGCTTCACCTTCCTATCTGTCAGTCCTAACCCTAATGACCTCAACCTCCCATCCATACTCTGACATTTTTCCCTTTCCATGAGGAAAGAGTAGCAGAAAATATGGGAAAACATCCTTTTGGTTTGGTACACCTAATTTCCCTTCTACCACAACTCCAGTCACCAAAACCTCCCAGGTTATTGCAACTCAGCCAATGTATTTGGGGAAACAGCATATTTTGATTCCATGTTTTCTTTTTTCTGAAGGTGCATCTTCAGAGCCTATGAAGCTCTGACCAAGTTTGTGGCCAGAACACAAAAGGGTGAAGGAAATATGTACTTCTGACCCTACAGGGGATGGGGATGCCCTTAAAAGCTGGGGTAGGGTCTACATACTGCCCAATGGAGAATGTGATCTTCCACTTCCATGGAATTCAAAGGTTCAAAATTAACCTTGACTGCAAACCTTATTCAACACCCAAGAGTGTTCTGCTCCTTTTCTCTTTGCTCCTCTCCCTAGCTTGCATGCTTAGGACCTTATTACCACTCTGCTTCCACATATTCCATCTGAGAAAGTCATGGCCATGGAAAAGAAATTAATGCAATAAGAAATAATGAACTCCCAGTTGAATTAGTGTTAATTAATGCAATACTGGGGATTTTATCACTATGGGATCTCCAAACACCATGAAATAATTAAAAGATAACACTGAGCGTGGCCTATGGGGAAATATATTTAAAAACCCTTAGTTTGGAGACTGATAGAAAGCAACTCTGCAAGCAGTCTCATTAACTGTGGTGATATTCAATGCAGGAAATAGCAAAACCTGACCCTAAATGAGACTTCAGGACTGTAATTGCCTGCACATGTAACACATATTATTCTTACCATACTATTATTTCTTTAAAATTGTCAGAGCTTAACATTTGTGCTTTCTTTGAAACATAATTCTTCTGTCATTGTGTTCTGATGACTCATCATCCAAGGTACTCCAGTGAATCATATTAGTGTTCTCCCAAAATAAAGGTATAAATAGATATAACTTTGGAGCACAGTTTTCTAAACTGTTCCTAAACAAAGTTTGCTCCCTGTGTTAGGAGCATCTGTTTAGGATATTTTAATAGCTTGAAGTTTCATACAGACAGGAATGACTCAAGCAAACAGTGGATTGATAAAAGTATGTGCTCACATACACAGTGATGGTTCAAACTTTTCTTTTTGTTTTATTTGTTGCTGTTTGATTGTTTAGTTTTTGGTTTGGTTTAGAAGAGAGGTTGTACACTGAGTCATCAGAGATCATTGGACAAGTAAGGATCTTCAGATTTTCTGTGTATAAATATTTTTAAAGTTCCAGAGCCACCACGGTTGTACACCATGGTTTGAATTGGTATTACTGTGTTAAAACAGGAACCAAGGTTGGAGTCTGGCTTTAAGTGATACTTTACATCTTAGCTGTCTCTAATTTTGAATCCTGAGTTCTGAGAAAGTGATGCCACCTGGTAAAATATTTCAAGCCTTGAAAAGCTTGAGGAATATCCCTTACCCACAGTTCTAATTATAAGTATTTTTCTGTCATTCTTCAACTTTTCAGACATGAATTTGGTTCCAGCAGCACACTGACACAGAAATAGATTCTTTAATTTTTCTTAGTATGGCAAAAAGGCTACTGTTGTAACTCTGCAAGCTTAGCTTTTGGAAGCTTATAGAAATTTTCCTGTTATGTGAAAGAGATCATTTAATTTAACCTTTGGACACTAACATGACAAGTCTGAGAGAAGAGACCATGGCTTTTGCATTACTTTTATCTCTTCTATATTTATGTTTCTCCCCTTTCCTTTTCCTACTCCCCCCAAAACCTGCCACCTGGGAAACAGAGAAAGAGCTGAGTTTTCACTAAGGTTACTTCAAAAGGTGCTAATAACATAAAGGCATTTATCTGCATAAAATTGATAATTTGAAATATGAAATATAATTTCCTTTCAAATGCTCAGAAAATAGAAAGTGATATGTAGAAAGGCTAATATTGTTTCTCATGGCACATTTTGATCCAGCTTCTCATTCTTTGACCAGTGGTCAGAAGAGCTGTTTAAAACTTCATTTTTAACCATCTACTCCTTTTTCTTTTGAACTCTGCCTTTTTTTTTCAGACTTTCACCCTTGACTTGAGAGTAGATAATTCCCTTTAAGCCTTTGTTACAGCATTTGCTACCACTGTGGTTCAAAACTTCTCTTTTGAAAAGCTGCAAGGAAGTGCTGTGCTGTATGATTGTGAGATCCAGGTCTCATGCCAGGCAAGTTGTTTGTGTTAGACAGCTACTTAAAGCCCTAATAAAAATCCTGTCCTTGAAAGGACCAGCTAATACATAATGCCACTTAAAAAGAAAAAGTACTTCTTATCTAGGAGGACATCTTAATGTTCCTGCTGCTCTCATGTCCAGAGAGAGAGAAACACTCTGCAGTGTGATTTAATCTGAAGCTCTCCAACCCGGATCATGTTTTTGTAGGTGTTTAGCCCTTTCAGGTGCAGAGAGAGAGAGAATGGTCTCTGCATCACTGAAAGTCTGCTCCAACACTGGCCTCCTGGTACGCTGGGGCACGCCACAGTGAGGTCTTCCACCTCAGTGAGATGCAATGCAAGGCAAAGATGCATGAGATTTTCTTGACATCCGTTCCCATGAGCTGAACGGAGAATCAGCCAGAGGTTAGCTGGATTAGATTTATCTGTCTTATAAAAAGCTCCATGGCATTTTGGAAAAGTTAAATTTCAGAGTGCTGTAATGCTCAAGATGTGTTAAAGGTTTTTTCTTTATGATACTTCCCCCACATGCTGATAAAAACTTCTCCCTATAGACCACTTCAGTATCTCAGCATTATTTTTTATCCTCTAGAGCTTCTTTCCTGCCATTGTAAAATATTGCTTCGAATTTCTGTCTCCTCCTAGTCAGGTTTAGACTGTTTCTAACACTGCCTTCAGGGTTCATAAAAATATATGCAATACTATTGAGAAAGATGATATAATTATATGGGAGGAAGAGAAATTGGATGCTTTGATGACGTGGGATTATTACAACAGCAGAGACCACTGAGTAAAAATCAAATAGATAGATGGGCAGTATTTAATATTACTGATGAACCTTTTAAATCAAGGTTTGCTTCTTCTAGAAGATAAGTAAAAAAAAAAAAAATTAAGAAAAATCTGAAGTACAGACAGGTTAAGCAATTGTCCCTCTCCTGTAGCTGCAAGGCTCTCTCTAAAGCCCCATGAAATGGCCCTGTTTTCTGGGTATCTGCTAGTCCCAGCTGTCATAATGCCCAAGTCCTGGACAAACAGCCAGAGCACAAATAAGCATCAGTGATGGATTCAAAACAGAGGCTGATATGTCTTGTAGATGCCCTACTACTCATGGAGACCTCGTGCAGTCTGACTCCAGGAACACGCCAGGTCCTCCTGTGCTGGGTTTGCCAAGGTTGGTAGTTCTGACTCTAACAAAAGCTGGACAGGCAAGTAATTTTCAGAAAAAGATTAATTCATCCTGTCTGCAATGACAGATAATGATCAGTGAGGTCAGTGAAGACTTTCCTCCTTGGGCTTTCTTACAGAGAGAAACTTTGGTACTGAAACTTGCTCAAACTGTGACTGACTTGAACTTAGAACACAATTTTTGAGCATCTGAAGAAAATTAGAAATGTATGCAAAGACATTGTTAATGGAGTTTTCAGGAGACAAAGGTCACCTAGTTACTGGGGAGATTTGCAGCCTGACATTGCAGGTCCCTTACTAGTGGTGAGCCAATGGAGCTTGCAGTGGAAAACTCAGTGCAAGTCTTCTTCTACTCTCTTGAAGGAGCAGTGTTATTATTGAAAAATTATTAGACATATGCAAATTTGGTAATCATCATTATTGTATGTGGGCTTTTCTGATGAATCCTAAGAAAACTGAGTAGAGCAACTTTTGATTGTCCTGGGAAGAGATCTGAAAAAATCGGGTCTGTGGATGGAGGATGAATTAGATGATGTTACTGGAAATACTGAAAAAAAATTTGCCCTGTTTTATATAAAAAAAAATTTTTCATACATGAAAGGAAGCATGGCAAACTTTTCAAAACAAGCATGAGTGTAGAGGCCCAGTTATAGAGAAAACACTTGACCCAGAGGTTAATTGTAGTGACAGAGAGCTTTCCAGCACAGCAACTGAGTGTTTTCCCTCCATCTTCACAGGAGTCTCTTTTGTCAAAAACCACAGATTCCAAAGGCTTCTGCTTTTGCAAAAGTTAAAAGAGAAGCACAGTTTCACTGTCATTCTCTCTCTTTGTGCTGAGCAGATCTGACAGACCACGGCTTACCTCTGCATTTACACACTGTAAAACATCTTGCACATGGATGGGAAATACTTTTGTCCATCTCCTCCATCTCAGGTGAAAGCAGAGCCCCAGCCATGCAAACTTTCATCCTCAGAACAATGAGACAGACATAAGCAACATCCAGGTGGGAGAAATTAAAAAAAATAGAGTGGACCTTAGAACAAATGCAAGTGTAGGTGGACATTTTGAAGTAAGTTCAGCAGCTCAATATCAAGGAAAAAAATAACATTGTGCTGCATCTTCCTCACTGACATATGTCTGACACTTCAAATATGCATATGAACCTCATATGAGGAAGCATATATTTTCCTGCATGAGCCATTTAATACTTCATACCCCACTTCAACATGAAAAGTACCCTTCCTGACCTCTAGATTTTAAGCAGAAGAACAAAGATCTCTTGAGATTAAAACTGTACACGAAGACTACCACAGATCAATGTCTTAGAGTTTCAGAGTATAAGAAAACTGCATCAACAGCCCACGAAAAACTGAAATTTCAGAGGAGTATTTCTTCTGTTTTCTTTCCTCTCATTGTTCTCTCCCACTTGAATTCTTCAACATGAGAATTCTGAATAAAAAGTTATGAAGTTTCTTCAGCTGTCACCACATTTTTATTTATGTAGTCACATAAGGACATTAAAGCATAACTACTCACTAAGCCATGAGCTATTAATATCATCTTACCTAGGTTCCCAGAGAAGCTGTGGATGCCCCATCCCTGGAAGTGTTTAAGGCCAGACTGGATAGAGCTCTGAGCAGCCTGGTCTAGTAGAAGATGTCCCTGCTTGTGGCAGAGAGGTTGGAACTAGATGATCTTTAATGTCCCCTCCAACCCAAACCACAAGATAAATTTATGATTCTAATGAATAAGTGGTAATATGTAAAGTGAAAGGAGCCAGCTGGCAAAGTTATAAAACTGGTGCTAGCATAAAAGGAGGTAGAGAAAAGCATGTGCCTTACCAAAACCTATAGCCCTTCACACAACAGTGCTGTATCTGTTTTCTATTGATGTGCTTTCAATGACAGCAGTTGAACACTTTTAAGACTGGGATATGTCAGACTGCAATGTTGAGAACTTGTTTTCCTTTTAATAGTAAACTCCACATGGATTTTGCTTCAGAGGACTGTAATTCTGTTTTGCAATCAAATTATCCCAGCTACTTAATCTAAGGACTGAAGTATGTACTATTAAAAAAAAAAAACCCAAACCCTTAAAAAAAACAACTCAGAGAATTAAAGCAGTAAGCAATGAATTATTAGATTATCTTGTCTATATGATTCCTTTTAAAACCATCTCTTTTTCCAAATAAGCTAAACACAATTTATTCCATGATTATAAACTCAATGAACCTGCACTTCCATGAGATTGGCCTTTCATTCTGGGAACTAAAGAAGAAAATAAACATAGTATTGAATTTCCTCCAATAGTTGTTCAAATGCTTAAGCAAAATTGCTTGAGTCTCTTTTCAGTCTCTTGATGTTTTCTATTAACAATGTCATTTTAATCTTTACTGATACTTTCTTTTGCTAGTATTAGGTAGCATTACAGGACCACTGGAATAATTTAAATCCAGTCACAGAAGTTTGATCATTTACTTCACAGTTTACTCCCAGAGCTCCTCATGGGCCACAGGCCAGACAAGCCCCAGAGCATGGGATATGGCAACACCTTGCCAGCTTTTCTCTGGATGGGCTGCGTGAATTTTTCTGCTACATATTCCACATTGTCTTACATGAAGTGTCCTAACAGTTCTCTTACAAACACGCAGCCCATTCCCTCCTAGCAGGGCATGGAACAGCTGCACAGGCTCTGTAGGGAGCCCGAGCTTTGATGTGCTCTTCACAGCAGTGCCACAGGGAGCACAGATCACAGGTAACAGAGGCAGCCTGACATGCCTGTACTCACCACCTCGACCATATTCATCTGGACCATGGCTAAAGTGTCCTGAGGGTAAAAAAGTGATAAAATAGACAATGTTTTCCAAGCATATATTCTGCATGTTTGCATAATGTGGAAAGTGAACTGTGGAAACATTTTCCTTCCTTTACAAGATCATAAGTTTCTTTAGTCTTAACTAAGACAACCTGCAACACTAATGAAAAAACCCCAAACTTCTTTTGACTGAATGAAACATGTGATTGTTCATCATATACTTATGTTCTTGAAGATTATTTCCCAAAGAATTCAAGTTTTCAGGAACAGGAGATTAAATGTAGGACAAGAAGAAGTCAGTGTTTTCCATGTGTGTTCGTGTGTGTTGTTGTTCTGTAATCTCTAGTTTGGGTTAAGAGTTATATTCTATACAAGAAAAATAAAATCTGAATTTTCTAAATAGTGTCTTTGCATGGGAATATGATTAAAAGCTTATTTCCAACTTCAAGCCATATGGTGAGTGGTGATTCACATTTGAAAATAATTCCTGCTTTAACTGCCTCTGGTAGCTCTTGGGAATAAAAACTGCAACAAGAAAAGTAAGCAAAAGAATATTCCCAAACTGACTGTTTGCTGGAGCTAGATAAAACTCATATCTGAAATATTTAGCATTCTTTCCTCCATACACATTTCCAGAGGACTCCTTGGTCACCCAAGCATTTCCTGAACCCATGGGTTCAGGAGCAGACAAAGCCCATTAGGCTTTCGGGGGTTGCTCGCTCTGGCTGCAGCCAGGAGCCGTGGTACGAGTCTGCAGAACTTCAGAGGCACCTGGGCCTGCACATGAAGCCTGTCAAGGAGGTGCCCTGGACTTGATTACCACTGCCCAACCCAGGGTCTGCTCCTGCTGCCAGGTACGGCTGGCAGGGGCATGCACTGGGAGTGTTTGTGCCTCTTGGGCAAGTGGCTCCAGTGGTATGCACAGCACCTGAGCCTGGCTTAGAGGGAATTCCTGCCACAAGAGACAGCACAGCAATACCCAAGGGGATCATTCCTGCTCCAAGCAGCCTCTGATCAAAAATACTGATCATCTTTCAGGCACAGCCAAGTGCCACGGAGGCCAGCCCAGCTCTGCATGAAGCAAGGAGTCGGTTCAGAATGATTAAATCACAGAGCTGGAAGTGAAATAAAGGTGAGACTCAACAAGTGAGCCCAAGTGCTAGGAAGAAAAAGGAAAGATGTACATAGTGCTTAAATCCAACAGAGAAACTAAAAAACCATGGAGGCAGATCCAGCTGCTGCTGAACTTAGCTGTGAGTTCCTTTGGACTTTATGAAACATAAAACTGGGAGAACACTCTCTGTCACGTATCCAGGTGTGTCCTGATAATCTCATCAAATCAGGGGAAACATCAACACCTATGAAATTAAAAAGGTAGTGAGGAGATTAGGGCAGGCAGAGGGGCTGCTGTGTTCCCCAAACTGTCCCTGCAGAGAAACAGATGGGGTGCAGTTAATTTGTTGGCTCACCCCCATTTCTGCCCTGCGCTGCTGGAAAGCGCTGGTGGCACGATCCCCACACCCTGCAGGATGGCTGAATTATTACCAGAGATGAGACAGGAGGGCTGAATTATTACCAGAGATGAGACAGGAGGGCTGAATTATTACCAGAGATGAGACAGGAGGGCTGAATTATTACCAGAGACGAGACAGGAGGGCTGAATTGTTACCAGAGATGACACAGGAGGGCTGAATTATTACCAGAGACGAGACAGCGGAGTTCTCCTCCGACCCGGGTTCCTCAGGTTGAATGCTTCGTGAAACAAGGCGAGCAGGGAAGAGAGAGCGCAAGCCACGTGTGTGGCTGGTTTTGCCAACTCAGCCGCGCCCCAGGGGCGGTACAAAGGCGGGGCCAAGGAAGGGAGCCAATGGATGGGGGAACGGGGGTGGAACAAGGCGGACCCAAGAGAAACACCAACGGGGGGGAGAAAAGGGGGCAGGACAGAGGGCTACGGCAAGAGGCGGCCGTATGGTCTTTTGGGAGATGTAGGGTTTTACAGAGGCTGGTGGGTAAAGTTACAATTCAACCACGGAGACTTGTGGGAGAGACTTTTCCTTTACAGAAACACGGGGGAAGCATTTCTCAGTTTCCTGAGTTTTTCCACCAGCCGATCTCAGCCATTTCCCCAGGCTCAGTAGCAGGCTCAGTGACTCCAACAAACACCAAATCCCAATTGCACAAGATTTCAAATTGGAGAGTTCTCAAAGTGAGGAAGAATAGAACAGGGGAATGATTTTAAAATCACCCTTTCCCAGCTATTTGTTCTCTCCACCCCTTGCCTGCCAGATGTAATAGGTAAGCCAAATAACAATTGCTCCCTTGTTTTAAATGAAATTTTCTGAGCTGTTTCACAGATCAGTATGTGTATTACAGAAATATAAACTTTGAAGATTTTGCACTAGGTTAGGACCAAGCATAATTTGTCACCTCTCGCCCTTTCACTCTTTCCTGGCACTACCAAAAGTTTTCTGTTGTCTTGCCAGTGGACAACTTCTGCTTTCCCTCTGGCAGGTGAGAACAGGGCAAAATGAAACCTCCTTAGTTTGTTCATAAGGAAATGGTTCCTGACTCTGTACTGCTTATGCTTTGTGCGTATACAACAACTTTTGGAGACGGAATAGGGTTTGCCACTTTTGAATATACTATAGGCTATCATCTTCACATCTGCTTTCACCATGTAGATAAAGTTCTAGTGTATTAGAAATAGCTCAAGCAAATGAACTGTTATGAAATCCCTTAATTTTATGAAGATTATGTTGTTGAGCTGTTACAAAAACCCTAGTCCTTTTCTGCCAAAAAGCCAGCTGCAAAATCTCAATTCTCAAATATACAATTCTGAATTTTTAATTTTACAGAACATTCTCTTATCCAAGAAACTGAATACATTATTGATACTATTGCACAAGATCTAAAGAATTAGCCATCTAAAAGAAAATTTGGCTATAACATTTACTTTTAATGTGTTTTAGAAAAATGTTTATGTGAAAATTCATGTATTTTAAATAACCATCCTGTTTCTTTCTGCCTACTCTTAAAAAACCCACCAATGTTATCACAGAAATTAAAATAGTGCATTGAGAGTGTATACATTTCTACTCATGATGCTACAGAAAAAATGCAAATATCTTTGTCTTAAATAAATGTACATGAGTGGTCTCAGAGTGAACACATTTTTATGAACAGGTGAGTACATACAGAAAACCAGATGAAAGGCAAGATAACCCCAATTTAGAAAAAGGAGATTCAGTGGCAGGCAGTGTTTGCCTTAATTGTGGCAGTATTTTGCTGTAAACTATTGAAATTCTTCTCAGTTAGATGGATTCTCTAGACTGCTAGGCCAGAACATAGTCCACCCTGGTACTTAAGAGGATGAGACAAAGGCATCTCACCTGGGTGTAGGAGCACTTGAAGTACTTGAGAGAGGAAGAGAAAGCACAAGGAAGGTACACTTCTCTTTTTCCCAGCTTCTTTATAGTAGGAAGATTTCTCATAGTCAGAAGAAAAATTGTACTTTGAATCATGCAAATCAGATTGACCTGAGGAAACACAATCCCACTTACTACTCATGCAGGGAGGTATTAAAGCAATTCCCCACCAAAAAACCCTCTTTGCAAATAATGCATTTTGTTCCCCAAGCATTGCAGTCTCTTGTCTGTGCTGCATTCACTGTAGGGCAAGGCCATCTCCCACACACATGAAAGCAAAAGTTTATGATATGAATTGACATCCATTCAGTTTTGGAGAAGTTGCTGAGAAAGAAGGTCAGCTAGACTTGCATCTTTCAAGGTTAAATGGTAAGACTTTAACATAAGAGTTTATCTCATCTTCCAGTGCACAAGGTGGAGTCCAGCCCTGCAGCCCTGCTGCATGCAACACATTTACACCAGCAGGGCCCAGCAGCAGCTTTCCAGAGAGCATATGGATGCACTGACAGTGAAATTGATGTTTTCAGATGTGATCTCATTTAAGGCACTTTCCCAGACTTGAAAATACTCCATCAATCTCCAGCATTCCACAGGGCACAGGTTGAAAATATCCAATCTGGAGCTCTTGTTGCTGTCACTGGAGTGCCATATGCTTCCCAGAAGACAGAACAAGCCCTGTGTTCACAAAAAATAAAAAAAAAATAAAGAAAAATAATAATAAAAAAAAAGAACAGAGGAAAGCTGGGGAAAGCCTCTCTCTCTCTCTAGTGCTCATTCTCTTTTGCACACTTCCTGTTGGAGGCACACAGATGGGGTGGTGGGGCCAAACCAGCAGCTAAAAAATACATATTTTAACCACCTCTACATACAGAAATACAGTGGTATAGTGCTTCTAGGTGGTTCAGTGGAGAGGAGTTAAAGTCAAATCCCTTGCAAATGCAAGAAGAAGAGAAATTTAACCAAAACAGAGAAAAAGGAATCACGGCTGGAGGAAAGAGAAAACAGCAGCAATGAAATGTTGATGTTCCAGGAGCTGATCAGGGTCCACTCCAGCTTTGTAGAGATGCTGAAATAAGGGGTCTTTTCTGATTGATTTAACTTGAATGCCTTCCATAATTACATTAATGAGTGCCTAGTGATGTCACAATATTTATTGACAGAAGCCTGATAGTTTCTTAAGCAATTGTAATCATGGTAGATTTGATTCCTGCCGGTACAATCATCCCACACACTCCCATTTGTGACCCACAGGTGAACACTGCCTAGTAGAGGTTACAGCATCCTTCTGTAACTGTCAGCTAATCAAAATTAAATACATATTTTTTATATTTTTTCCCCAACATTTCCAGTTTCTTTTGGCTTGTCCTGCCAGCCTGCAACTCAGTGGCACCACAGTACAGAGCTCTTTATCACATCCTTTAGTTCTGACCATCCAGTGAGAATGCCAGACTACCAACTGCCATTTATCAAAAACTTTGTGGAATAAAATCAGGTTGAGCTTTTATCACTTCAAACATGTCACAAAAAACAAGTTGCAAAACCACTTTCAACACATTTACATGAATGTCTGCTCGTAGAATGGATGGACACTCCCTGGAATTTCAGTTCCATATGTACATTATAACTATTAAAGAAAATAGACAATTCTCATAAAATGTTCCTGGTGAGTAGAAATAGCAGTAGGGATATAAGATATTAGCACATACATTTGGTATTCCCATGATTTATTAGGAAAACTGAAATAAATTATTATACATATTGCCTAATTGCTTTTATCGAGTTGTATTGTGAATTCTTATTTTTTGGCTCCATGGTTTCATGTGAAGCCTTCCCCAAAGGCAAGCACATTCATTTAATAGTAAGCAGTTAAACATTTCAAACAGCTTCAGAGACAGTCCATAACAATAAAAAGGATATACTTAATCTGGATACACATATTTCATAAATTTCTCCCAGGCAGTGTATTCCCACTGCAGTGTTTTGCCAGCTTAAATGCCAGCACAGCTGTCTTTATTTTTCCCCCTGGGCACTAGTGTTCCTCCTAATGTTTCATGAGGGAAATCAAAAGGGGAAGTTTGGTACAAATCATTTTAGTTTTTAAAAGACAAGAGAATTCACACTCAGGACTGGCACTCTATTAAAGGAGCTTTTCACTTATTTGTAGGTCACTTGTGGAAGAAACCTTATTTCTCAGGCTTCTGAAACAACTCTTTAGGTCTGTTGGCACCAATAAAGCTAAGTGGCACACATAAAGGTTGAAAAACAATTAAGTCTTTTGTGTCATTACAGCAATTCTGGAAATGTTTTGTGTTATACCACAAATATTTACCTGATGTCACCAGACAGCTTTTTCATAAAAATTCTGCCCTTAAGCATTCTAGGGATTCCTTCTATGAGTGTTGTTTTTTATTGTCATCATTCAGCTCACAGGCTGCCTTTTTGAATAGATTACCCCACCACAGCTTCTTGCTGTTACTAAAATATCTTTTTATTCCAAATAAAAACTGAAGTCTTCAGCTGTTTTGATGACTTCAGAAATTGAGCAGAGATCCACTGGGCTAACAGACTCCACTGGTGAAAGACCTATCCCTCAGCTGTTTGTTTATCTGGAGCCTTTCCTCTCTGTCTTGCAGGCAATAAATGCATGATGCTCCAGGTGTTATTTCATCCCACTGCAGTAATTCCATAACTGACTGGCCTCCAGACTGATCCACACCATGGATCAGGAACAAGGATGTTCAGTCTTAGTGAACACAGGATTTTATGGCTTTTACCAATGCTTGTCACTCTGTAATGAATGCACAGAAACTGTTCCAGCAGATAATTTTACCCCACATGTTCTAAGATTAAGAGAGCTTCTTTAGCACTCATGATTTTGTGCCATGTGTGCAGGTAGCCTGTGAGCTTCAGGAGGAGATGGAGGATTGCAGATTGCACCTGAAGAGATCTCTGTCTGCTACTGACTCCTGCATGATGTCAGAACTTCCACTACTGCTCTTTCAGGCTCTTGTCTGGACTTGGGATAAGATCCATCAAAATTGTTGCAGCCCAACTGGAAGACGCTGTTACATCAAGGAAATATCCAGATGGTGATACCAGCTTTCTGCCTAGTTTGCATCTGCAATGCAGCCACATCAGCCAGTACAGAAGAGAGATGGTGTAGTGACAATATTTTCACAGAATCAGAGAATATGCTGAGTTAGAAGGGACTCACAAGGATCATCGAATCCAAGTCCTGGCCCTGCACAGCACCATCCCCAAGAATCACACCATGTACCCAAGAGCATTGTCCAAACACTAAATGAGCTCTGTCGGGCTGGTGCTGTGACCACTCTCCTGGAGAGCCTGTTCCAGTGCCCCACCACCCTCTGGGTGAAGAACCTTTTCCTGATATCCAACCTAAACCTCCCCTGACACAACCTCATTCCCTTGGGTCCTGTCACTGCTCGCCCCAGAGAAGAGACAAGTCCCTGCCCCTCCTCTTCCCCTCATGAGGAAGTTCTAGACAGCCATGAGGTCTCCTCTCAGTCTCCTCTTCTCCAGGCTGAACAGACCAAGTGACCTCTTTCCAGGAACTAGCAATTGTCTAACAGATGGACTGTAAAGATCTGAGTGATTTTAACCTTGAGGATTGTCTACAAATTGATTGACTGTCACTACAACTCTGCAGCACACCAAGAGTGCTACTGTTCCTGCTAAGGCATTCCTCACACACACACACAGGAGCTTATGTTGGAGACCATATTATCCATATTATTATGCCTAGACTTGTAAATTACTGTGCAGTAATGGAACTGTGTTAGGAAACTACTATACAGCTAGCTCACAGCTAATCACGAAGGTCTTCAGACACTGTGCTTTATATATCTCCTAAAGCCCAGCTCAAGTAAAAGAGTATAGACTGAGGCTTTTTTTAGTCAAGAAATGCTGTATTAAAGTAAAATGAATTGATTCATTTTCAGGGTGCATGAGGCTGTTCTTGATACTTTATAGTATGACCATATCGTATTTATTTTAATATTTTGTATTGTTCTAAATTGCAAAGGTTGACTGCAATGGAACATTTCCCAAGGGGAAAGGGGGACCAGTGCTAACAGAGGTGCTGACCTTTCACACCTGCATCCACCCTTTCACACAACACAGGTGCTGACAAGACTCAGCAGCAGGTTATGAGATGGAGGATGGAGGCAATCCAGCTGCATCATCTTGGCATTGCCTGTTTGTACAGGAGCCTGGCAGCCCTGGCAGGATATGTGCAAAGCTCCAGCCCTCACCAGGAAGGAGGAGGCCTGTATGGGGAATATCTCTTATCTTCTTCTCATTTTTGGGGTGACTGAATTCAGTTTTCATTAAGCTACTGTGAAGATTTGAGCCAGCTTTGCTCACAAGCCTCCTTCTTTTCTGCCAAGGACTAGACCTGCCTCACTTCTTCTATACCTGGAGGTAAATCAAGATGAAATTCATTAAAGCTATGTAACTAGGTAAGACCAAATCTAATCACAGCATGTCCTCACTCACTCTCTTCTTTTTAATTACACCTGGGTATCAGTGACACATCACAGAAGTGGAACTTTAAAGTACAATATTGCTCCTTTTTTTGATGGTTTTGTTGATGTGCCAGTACTTCATCAGAAAGAATGACTAGAGATCAGAGCAGTATGAATCTGGTCTGCAGATCCCATATGTTCTCTGAAATATTGTTTTTGGAGAGAGGAAACCAAACATATGAGGGATTCATAGCTTTCTCTCCTTGGAGTTTGGTCTGCCATGAACAATAGACAGTCAACTGTCAGATAACCAAAATTTAGAGAAATCTGGATGGGTCATTATGGGTAGGAAACCACAAAATAGGGATCATAATGCAAAAATATCCTTTTTTAAAAATAACTGAATTAGCAACTCCTTTATTCTTAGCAGCACCAAGTCAGTACCACTGCCTCCTGATCACAGGGACTACACAGCTGTACCTAAAGTCCTAATAGTGAACTGCATCTTTTATTCATGATCTTCACCGTGAAGCACCACAATGAGCAAGGTACCAATATTTCATATGACAAAGCACATCACAGCAGGACAATGAGGAATGAGTGGAAATGGATGTTGCCATAATCCACCAGGAGAACAGGATGGAGGAAGGACTCTTGTAGTAACAATCCTCTAGGACACCTTAGTTAGAAATTTGTTTTGCATGGTGTAAGCTCCCAAAACCAGATTGCATTTCCCAGAGAACATTGTTGAGAGCCTGTCCTGTGGGGGAGGGATTAGCTCCCCAGTTGACAGCACCAAAATATTTTGGTTTTCAGCTCCTTGACAACCAATCTCAACATGTGTAAGCCCCTGGGCTGTAGACAACCATTGTTCTTGCATTCCTTTTTCATGTATTTTTCAGTTCCAACCAAAAAAACCCTGTCTCAAATCTAGAAACCAGCATAATAACTACAGAGGCAATATACATACATCTGACTGCTGGCACAGGGCCTGAGTGATTAAAATCAATTACTCAGATGTGGCTGCAGTTTTTTCTTAATTGCACATACCCTTAATCCAGACGGCAATAAGGTTATTTATAGCATGATGCAGTATCACCTTCTTGAATTTCTGTTAAATTAGTCTACTATGAGTTTGTACAATTTTAATATTAAATATTCAGTTCCAATTTTTAGAGAATTCCAGTTTTCTCCTTGATAAATAGTCCCATACAACACAGCAAATAAAAAAAATTGACTGTTCATCCAACACATCTCAGTCAACATGCATGTGGGGTAAACCAACACAGGAAATTTGAGTTATGCTCCCAAAAAAATTTTTTTAAGTTGTATAGGTGTGGTTTTTTGGTTTTACCTCTTTGCATTGAAGTCCATCTGTCTTTTCTTACAGAAAAAGATAGCATGAGTATAATTCTGATCCTTTTGTTTGGTGGTATAGGAATGTGGGGGAGGAAGAAAATGGAACAGTAACTGCAAAATAAAGTACTATTTGAGAACAATGGCCATTTGAAATCTGGTCAGACAATCAAAGAAAAAAAAGAACATCCTATCATGAAGAGTCTTAAGATAAAACATTAATTTCAGAGGGATTCTGCCACAATCTTTCAATCTCAGTAGGGGGTATATAGCACTTTTAGGATTCTTCTCTTTTCCTTTAGCATCTCTTCTGAATAGAAGGGTATTACTCTGGAGTGCCATGCCACGAGCTATTCAGAATGACAATTGTTTAGGAGAAGTGCACAAGAAAACTTCAGCAAAATGCTCTGTAACTGAAGGTGAAATCACATAGGGAACAAGTGCAATAAAGTTGTAGACTTGAGAATATCTGAATAAACATCAAGGTCAAGCACTTGTGAAACTGGCTGACTCTGAGCACTGCTTTTTTTGTCTACCAGGGGCATGTGAACCTGTAAGGCTGTGAGTTTTTTAACACACTTGGTTTAAGAGAGGTCATGTATTTGAAGTCACTGCTCTATACATGCCAAACTGCATTCTCTACATCATCAATACAAATTGATTTTATCATTCTTTAGAATATATGAAGTATATTACTTACCAGTCCAATGGCATTTCATTCTTTACCCAAATGAAATATTGCTCCATGATCATTTCTTATGCTCTCACTCTATTTCCACAAGTCAACCATAACAACACTGTTTAAAGCTATCTTTAAGATTAGTCACAATCCTGAAATTTTATGGTGCATAACAGATTGATCCTGGTAAACTTTTAGCCAAGATAAAATGAAAATGAAATTACATATTGCTTTAAAGATTAAAAATTTTCTTGATGTATCTGCACTACACCATGGTTAAACAAATGCCTTTGTTGTGGGAACACATCCAACTTTCAGAAAGATGATTGCACTCACCTGGATTGGTCTATTCATGATAACAATAAAAAGTGTGTCTCTAGGATTTGACTCCAGCAAGGACTTTCATCTGCAAGCTATCTATTATGTGTATGATTACGTATGCAAAGTCCCTCAGTTATATAAGAGATGAGATTTCTACCATTATCAAAACCAGGAAGAATTTTGCATGATCCCATGTTCATTTTAGCCCTTTATAGCCTCCTTACATTTCTTTATGCAGTCACTTTGCTTCCCAGGTTTTTTCTAACTGAGAAGACCTGCAGCACTGTTTTATATATCACCTAGAAACTGCAGGCAGAGCTTCACCACCACAACATGAAATACTAGAGATATTTTGTCCTCATCCATGCAAGCACATTTTATTCAAAGGAAATAATGATGTTTCTTTAACCACCCATCCACAACACCTTTATAAACTTCTGTATTTTCTGAATTTATATTAAGAAAATCCTTTACTTCATTTCTTTTGATGCCTGACAGAAGAGACAAGTGCCATTAGACATGCTACTACCTCCCTGCTCACAAGACCTGAGCTCAGGATGATCTGTCAGAAAAAGTGTGACCTGTAGGTTAATGGACTGAGTATAAATTGAGATGAAAACCCCAAAATATCTAAACTGGAACTAACTCTAATGCAATAGTTTAACAGATAATCCTACTTATATTTCATCTCTTGTCGTTCTCCAGAATCATTGTGCTTCAATATCCTCCTCTCAACATTGGCAACTGACTCTTCAGAAAATGGCAGACAAACCCTGTGCTGAGCTAGTTCAGCAGGAGTGCTTAAGGGCAGCTTGCTTTTGAGAGGTCTGCAACACTGAGTGCTCTGTTTATTGGATGTATCAGGCATGTCAGATGTACTCCTTGCCAGCCCAAATGCCTTTATAGAGAAAAAACAGAAAAATCAATCTTTATTTTAATCAGGTGCAACTAATGAGAATTCTAAGGTCCCGTGGCAATTTAATTGGGCTATTGGATCATCAGAATATTTCAGTGGGAAACTAAGAACCTAAATGTTTACTTAGCTCTAGTGCTTAAAGCCATCTTCCCACCAGTTTTAAGACACCTTTTGCCATCTTGTGTTTCCTCTGCATATTTATTACCAAGAATTATCCCTAGCCATACTTGGGTTTGTTCCTGAGTGAAGAACATGATGAGTAGGAGTAGAAGTAGAAAACCTGATTTAAAAGGCAGGGAAAAAAACACCACCATGACCAACAACAAAAACATACACAAGAAAATTGCAGTTCTTGGTTTTGCATAAACATATAATTTGTTCTGAAAGAAAACTGCAGCTGTGGAAGGAAAAAAAAGGATTAAGTTTCAGCAGTGATAGAGCTGGGACAATTACAGACAAGGCTTATCTTGTGAAAGTGGTTAAGAGTAAGTCTGAAAATAAAGATTAGGAAAAGGAAAATTCCTAGTCAACCTGTGATTATATACTATCTGAGCAATAGACCTGAATCTTGGATTTGAAAAAATGCCTTTAAGACTTTAAGCTGAAAGAAGTGGAATTCTGGTATTATTTCTGTGTTTCCACCTGACAGGGATTTAGCTAAAGAAGAATTTTTTCTAACTCAGAGACAGCTAAAAAATTCAGCCAGTTACAGTGTTAAATGTGAGCTACTGCTGCATAGCACAAATCAGCCCCATGCAACCATTACTCAAAACTGATGTAAAATCCACCTTTGCTGTCCTCCATTTCTAGAGTCTGAGCACTCACTCAAAATATGGGGGAAACATTCCCCTGAAACTCCCAGGTTCCCTTGGAAACCCAGCTGAAAACCCATTTCTGCAGAAGTTATAAAAGAAACTTCCCCTTCTCGTCATTCTCCACCCTGACTCTTAGTGGGGAGCAGCTTGAGGAGCTGTGGCTGCTGGAGCACATCCCTCTCCTCCTGAAGGCAACATCTGCCTAAGTGAGAGCCCCAAGGCTGCTGGGAGCCCCCTGCCCCTTTTCTCTGTCTGACAGCAGCCAAATCCTGTCTCCACAGCTGGGTACTGACAGCTCTGGACAGCTGAATCCCTGCAGAAAGCCTTGGATGCTGGTGCCGCAGGACTCACCCATCTGCACCATTCTATGCAGGCACAGCAAATCAGAATGTAGCATTAAGAAAACATTTTCTTTTAACAAAGCTTGAAAACTGCATTTACTCAGACATCCTTAATTGGAGCAGCTGCCAGTAAAATAAGTGCTTTGGCTAGAAAAATAAAGAGATCTGCTGTGCTTTTTGCTCCGCTCAACCCACTTGAATGTGGTCAAAACATAAGACAAAAATATTAATTGAATTCATGTTTTACAGATTTGGATCTATTCAGCTGTTGAGTACTCTCAAGCCTAAATAACAGCTCTATTAATTATTACCCACAGTCCTCTGCTTAGAGCCACAGCTGTTTTTCTGTTTCACAGACATTTTTCACAAATTACAAAAGTACCTAAATTAATAAAAGTCTAGGCACATATGACTGTAATAGCTGGAAAGAGTTTCAGCTCATAAGCCGTGTGACTCCCCGCACTGCTAATTTAGAGCAACTGAACTACTTTGTCAGTCAGCTTTCATCACTTAATAAAGTTACTCAAATATTGAAAAACACAGCCTGGATATCTTTAGTGTGGGTGGGGAAGATGTTTGGACTAGCTGCCGCTGTTTCTAGTATCTTTTGGAAGATGTATCTAATATGTTTCCTAAACTCGTGTAACACTTCATGGGATCATTATATATGTGCCCAGAAGGACCAACATCTATCAGGAAAATCAGGCTGTGAGGTTTTCAGAAAGTTTTATTGTCAGCTGGGAAGGAAAAGACTTCTTTGTAAAAGCAAAGGCTGGTTACATAGACTTGGAGAAAAATGGAAGAGCTAAGCTGATGCTACAACTGTTTTCACACAATTTTATTCCTCCAGAGTAGAGGTGATATGGCATGATCAGAACCCATGAACTCGGTTCCTGGGAAGTGTAAGAGCAGCAATCCTATTTTTGTCTCTGGTTACAGAAGAAATGAAGCACATGAACAATATGAAGTACCACATGTAATTTTTCTGGGAAAATTCCCATAAACCAATACTGCATTTCAGCACATTTATTAAAAACTATGTGCATTTTTCTGCGAGGTTTGAAAGTGTGCATGTTTTTCTTGATTAATGTTAATGCATCCTATTAATATGAAAAATTACTGCAACAAAGGAGAGGAGAGGAGAGGAGAGGAGAGGAGNATATGCTTGAAAGCTTCCATGATACTTTGAAAAGACCTAATTCCAAATTAAAATAATGTAATATAAAGAACTATGAACTTTTCTCATTTTTTAGTAGAAACAATGCTATTCACAGTTCTGCAGATCTCTTGTGGTTTCTGTTTATAGTCTGATTTTGCATTCCAACTTTCAGAAGTTCTTTGCTTTGTTCCTGAAAATGTTCTTTCTGTGATTAGAGCAATCTGGTGTCTGCAGATGCTCTCAGCTACCAGACTCTGGCAAAAGAGAAGATTCAGGAGCAGTGGCACCCAGAAGAAAATTTGGTCAACATTTAAAGTTATATCCCACAAGACAGTGCAGATGCACAAGTGGCCAAGGAAGAAGATTCCCTCTGTCTCTAATGCTGTGGTATTTCTCTCCTGAAAGAGGGATGAGGGATCTGCTTTGATCCAGGAGACAGGAGCCATAGCTTGTTGTGCCAAGCACAAGTTTCACTGCTACCTTTCCATCTGTGGGTGGGAGCTAACATGAAGGAGAAAAAGCAATAAATACATTAATTCCCTCCTCCCCTCCATTACCTTCTATTCTACTCCAGCTCTATTTCCTATGTCAATAACACACTTCTGAGGTCGATGTGAACATATTCCTATGTGTTTGTACAGCTGAATGCTCTCCTAGTCTATCTCATTGTTCTTTCTGGGAATTTAAGGTACTCTTCAAAGCTGAAGGGGCTGGGCTATTGTTTGTGGGTTTTGTTTTTTTGTTGTTTTTTTTTTTTTCCTTAAAACTCTAATTTCCTTGATTACAATAAACCAGCATTTCTCCTTTGGTGAGTTTATAGAATGTCATTTGCTTATTAGATTTGCAGCAGTGTTATGACGTGGTTTATATCGTGCTAGATTTCATGCTTTGAGATTTTAAACTGATGTGGTGTCCAGAAGGTCCTTGTATTACCAGTAGGTGCTTGGACCATGCTTTTTTCATCTCAGGCTGCTGAAGAGGGCAGTAAGAAAAAGTGAGTCAACCAAAGATCAATTTTGCACCAGGTACAGTTCAAAGTCATTTAGGTTTTCCTTTGAAATCACTTTAAAAGCACAAACAAGTGCAGGTAGGCAAGAGCTGAAACATACTTTGGAGTATGTTATGGCTTCTGAAGGACAGAGTCACGATACAGAAAAAAGAGAGTACTTTTAAGACAAGGAAAAAGCTGTATCATAGATCATCTTGAACTGTTCTCTGTAGTGTTCCCTACAAACTTTCCTGTATTTCTCAGGTACATTTTCCTATACATTATTTTATCTAAAAATGAAACGTTTGACTTTAACAGGTCCTGTTTATTGACTCTAGGGCACTATTTCACTGTGGAATGGGCAATTCTATGGAATTCATGCCTTCTGCACACACTTAGAAGGAATGTACAAAACAGATCAGAAGATTGCTTCCTTTCAGAAAAAAAATCTCCCAGTAAACAGAATACATATATACATTGCAGGAAAATTTCATGTTGTCTCTTTTTTTCTCTTTGCCATGAAAATATTTGCTGTGAACATCTATTCTCACCAGTTATTTCCCCTGAACCTTTAAAAATGAGGCAGCTCTCTAAAACTCTTCTAGAAAAGTCCATGTCTCAAAGAACTCTGTTAATAAATAACAGACACCACAACAAATTTAGAGGACCTTTCTGGTGTTATATCATTCAAGCAGATCTTCTGGTTACTTATTGCTTGTTCAAATTTAAAGCCATTTGAAAGAGGGATCTTGCATTTTTATGTTGATCATAAAATAACCAGCATATTTTGTTCCTCTCTGTTAAGACATGGACATAAGGAGGGATATTTCCTCAAGCTTATACACACCTAATATCAAGTGTTGAAAAACCTTCCTCCAATCAGGCAGAAGTAACAGAAAACTCCAAAAGCCCCATGGAAATAACAGTATAAGTGTCAGAAGTG
The DNA here is from genome assembly GCA_013399225.1 of Rhipidura dahli. Lineage (NCBI taxonomy): Eukaryota > Metazoa > Chordata > Aves > Passeriformes > Rhipiduridae > Rhipidura > Rhipidura dahli. The sequence goes on from VXAC01014636.1 coordinate 477,736, forward strand.
CTATAACTAATTGCTAATGAATGAATGACATAAGTGAAACAGAAAAAAAAATTAACAAAAAAAGACTAAGATACATTGATGACACTTAAAGGAAAAACATGAAAAGCATACATGCCCAGTAATTTCCTAAGCCACCTCCCCCCTTGTTTTTTTAATTTAAACTTATCCATGAGAAAGAAAAGGATACTTTTAAAACCTTTATTAATGCTGATCTTTATTAGATGGAACAGGATTTGCATACCTGCCCCTTTTCACACTTTTTTACTTCTAGCTTCACCAGGTACTGGAATACACTTAGTATTCTGTGCCAATAGTCTTTTTTCATTGAATACCTTTGTCTTTCTAAGTGACAGCCTCAATCATACCAGACAAAAGCAGAGTGAAGTTTGCATTAACAGAATACACTAAACATATCATGGTCTTCATTCATTGAAAAACATTTGCATAATTGCCCTAAATTAGAGACATTTAATTTTAAGTGATTTACTAAAAGTTGAAAAAGACTTTTTATTCTCAATTGTGTATAGTCTGATTCATGACAAATTCTTTGTTGTATGTCACATAGGAATTTTCTATTTCTTGTCAAGATATTCAATTGATAACAACTTTTCTACCAGGGAAGTTCATGGTGGAGAGTCATACTGTGTTACAGCAATCTGGATGCTCAAACTTCAAAGGTAGAAAGGGGAAACCACTCTGAACTTCTGAAGGTATTAAAACATTTCTGCAGAGTTATTACAAGCAAACACATCAAGTTCTAAATTATATTTATTTTATATTTCTCTTCAGATTCATAAGCCTTGATCAGTTTCTGCCTTGAGACAAGTTAGTCCATGTCTTTCTCAGTTCTGATGCAGAACAGTGCATGAACAGGGATACAGATTCAAAGGCTGGAGGACAAGTAAGAAGATTTGGAAACACTTCTTTTGAACCTTCCTTTATCATTTCTGCTGTCTTAACAGGTAAATAATGAAACCAGGTTTGTGAGGATCCTCATCTGATTCCTTCATTGACAGGAACTTTTCAAATGCACTGCCTACACATAAGAATCAAGTGCTAGTTGAATAGCACTCACATGCCACCAGATCCCAACTGTGGCCTTCTAGGCTGACAGCAGGTGGGATATCATCCCAGAGCTTCTGAAGTGTCACTCTACAGTCAACTGAGTGTAGGCAACACAGCCATGCCCTCCCTCAAAGATCTTCCTGTCACATCATGTTAAAAAAACACCTGTTCCCTGGGATTTTGAGCTGGGATGGTTTAAAATATTATATCATCAGCACCTAGGAGATGTGAGCAGCCACCATTAATCATGGAGCTGAGTCACTCCAGTGGATGAGCACGCAAGGCTACTGAGGGAGGATATGGAAGAAGCTGGGAAATTTTCCCAGCTGGAAAAAGTAAAAGTTCCAGCATTTGAATCAAATCATCTGTCAGCCTGCTCCATGAGAGTGTGAGACTGACAGGCTGCTGCAGACTCTGCCAGGCAGGACGTGTCCCAGAAGGAGTGCTGCCTGTGACCCGAGCCTGCCACAGCTCACCCGTGTGGCTGCCTGGGCCAGAGGGACCCTGTGACAATGATGACACACAACACTGCAGTCTACACCTGGTGGTGGGATCCTCACCCCTCCATTCATGGCTCTGCTCCAGATAGGCAACACCTGTAAAAGTGGTAATGAATACTGCTCTGACTTCCATGATCTATTCCAACTGTCCCTGGTTTTTTCTTTGGAGAAGGTTATTGCCTTTCACAGATCTCAGCAAGGTTTCTGAGAAATCCAGATTTTCTTTCTGCAGAGAGAGGGTTATTCTGTTGGTTACAATGAAATGAAGCAGAGCTAATGTAATTAGTTTCCATCAGCTTTCTCCTGATTTAGACCAACATATCTGGTACCAAATTTGGGGCAAAGTTGTAATTACATATGCTTTTAAAAACATCTTTAAATTTGTAGAATAAACTTTGTGTTCTGCTTCTACATCCTGCTGACAAAGCACTGTTCCACCAATGTGCCTGGGATGAAAATGGTGGGGTTTGCAGCAGGAAAGTGTTTCAACTTCTAGTGTAAGTGTCATAACTAATCCATTACTCATAACTCTAATTTTACTATATAGCACAAGAGACTAAATGTAGGGAAGAAAATGATTTTTCTGTGCATTGTCAATCTTTACAGTGCAGAATGGAATATTAAGGAAAATAAATTAATTCACAGGAAAAATCCTTCAAAGAGTTTTTTTAATAAAATATTTCTATAACCCTCTAGGAGCCTGAACAGTCAAAAAAGAAAGTGCTGATTTCAAAAAGACAATGTCATAATACCATTACCACACTATGGGGAAAAGTTCTTGCTGATGTTATTGCATTTGGAGATATTGTTTCTCTTACAGTACTCTGTGCATATGGCTTATCAAGATCAATAACACAGTCTTGAGCTAGTCCATGGATTTCCCCTGTTAATGGATGGGTGGAAAAGACCTGCTCACTATTAATTTCCATAAATTGTTTGGTAAATTTCAAATTAACTAATCCTTTCCTGAATGTTGTTCTTTTGTTTTTAAGCCATTGATAAACACATATATAAAAACCTTCCTGCTACACAATGCTAACTGCAGATCGTTCACCAAACTCAAATTATCTGGGGCATAAATAGACTAATATACTCCTCTCTAAATGAAGATAATTTAATAAATTAAATAAAACACCTTTTACAAGAAATTTACTGGCTGTTACTCTGATATTCAGGATATTGTAATACGGATGATTTCTGCATAAGCTTAAGAGAGCTCTAACTCAGCTGTGCTGCTCCAGCTTCAGCTCAGCTCTCAGAAATAAACAACTACCCTAGAGATGAAGCTTCTTGTTTCAAGGAACAGATATATTAGATTTTCATAATTAAATGTAGAGTATCATTTACCTCTGCTTTTGTACTATTTGTTTGGATTTAAACCACCCATCATTTGCCATTCAGGATGAATTTAAAATGTGATATAAACTCAGAAATGTGTAGATTATGAATACTAGCCACAAAATTTTCTCTTCAGTGAGAAAGAAAAACAAGTGTTCTATTTGTGACGGTTTTTGGTGTTTTACTTGCTACATTAAGAAACAATTTAAGTTCTACTCAGCCTTTGCCTTCCATCACAGAGCTGTAGTTATCATAAGCAGGAATGATGAAAAGGCAGTATTGAGATGGATGTCACCAACACCGAATTCAGTAAAGTGTCCATGTGTTTCTTCACTAAAATTCTGCATAAATTACTTCATAAATGTCTACTGATCAGTGGGGAATAAGAATATATCAGTACTTGAAAGAAAACCTAAACTGTCAAGACCATTTTGCCTTCCTTACCAGGAACCAAAGACCTCAGTTATCAGATCGCTAGCCTCCAAAATAATCTGACATTGCAACATGAACTAATATGAAAATATTAGTCAACAATGCAACAAAAAATATTTTAAGACCTTCTGCACACAACATACTGAGATCAAGGTATTTGTTCATAAAACAATCTACATCTGACTTGGGAAACAAGTAAACTAATTACTATTGCATTGTTAGTGATATGGATTCAAGCAGCTAATGCATCATTAGCCATAATTTCTCTTTAAGTTTTCTAAGAAATGGTGACAAAGAAGGCACTTATAAATGATGAGCAAAATCATAACCCAGTTGTTGGTCTTTTTGTCTGCCTTCTGTTTTCCTGCAGTTCAGAATAATTTTGTTTCAGTCTGCTTACTGAAGGCAGTGTAAGTGCTCAAAAGGCTAAATACAAAGATCAGTTAAGTGGCATGTAAACAGCAAAAGTTGCTCATGATAAATAAATAAAAAAGTAATCAGTAGACTCATTGTTTGCTTCCTATGCAAGTAACTTCCATGGCAAAATAAGGTCACAGTGGCTAATGTGATTGTGTGCCTGTGTTTGTCTATTTAATTTCAGATTAATGTCACCTTAACCCACAATTTTAGATAGAGAAGGATTTAAAATAGACCAACTAACAAATCCACAGCATGCAGTCTGATTCCACCTTTATTTGGCCAGGATCTCACTGCATAGCACTTACTCAGGGTTTGCTTAGGGCCCTATTCGATGAATAAGTATAAAACCCAGAATTTTTAACAATTAAAGTTCAGGACTTCAAGACTTGGTTTCAGGATTTCATGCACACCATATAAACTGCAGATTTTATTTTTTTTTCTAATGGGGGTTGTATTTTTTTTCCAAAATGCTCCAGGTGATGGGAGGGTTATCTCCAAGCCTGCTGGTTTGGCAGTCATAATGTGGCACAGAGGGAACATGTTATGCACACATCAGCATATGACACTGGGCAGGAGTGTGAGGTGTGCCAGGGGTGATGGTATGGGCTGCACACAGTGCCTGCCTGGAGCACACCCTGGGAGGAACTCTGCTCCAGCTTCTTAAACACAATTCCTTGGCTTGCTTCAGCAAGATGTCCAGGAGTAAATCAGCATATGTGTGACGTGGAACCAGGAGCCTGGAGAAAAGCTGGAGATCAAAGTGGCTGTGTTGTCACATCAAGACAACTGGTTTCAGTGGTTTCAATGAAGGCAGTGAGCAAGGTCTCCTTTTTGGCCTGAGTAACTGTACTGGTGACACAGCACATGAATGGCACCACTGAGACTTAATTTAGAACCCAGCTGCAGGGAAACTTCTGGAGAACATAGCTCATATTGTAGAAAATTTACAAGAAATTAGGTGAGTTTAGTAGCACTTTTATAAACACATCAGATAGTATTCCATCCAAAACTTTGCTAGCAATGGTGAACATCAATATGCCACACTAATTGCCACATCATAGGTTTTCTTTTCCTTAACTAGTCTCTGTTTTTGAAAGTAAAATCCTTCCAGTTTTATGTGGTTCCTCATTTCTGCATGTATTAAGAAAATTATTTGTATATCTCTGTGGGTTTGTATTTTAACATTTTCCAGCTTGCAGTCAGATAAATAAGCTTTTTCTTTTTTTTTTACTTCTGACTGCCTGAAAAGTGCTGAAATAATTCTGTCATTTCTTAATAAATTCCTGATTGTTTAGTGATCAAAATAGAAGGCAACATACATATGTTCAAAAATATCTTCCAGCATCATAGAGACTTTCAGTAGTTAAAAGTCTTTGCTTGGGATGCTGCAGCAACCATGTAGGTTTATAATCCTGATATGGCACTTCAGGTTTAACATGTGCTGGATTCCTGTTCGTTTGCTGTGTTCATAGCTTCATAAACTGTTGCAGCATTTGCAAGAACAAGAGATATAAGGGACAGTAATTCCTAAATTGTAGGGGAAACAAATTTGCTGGTAAAAATCCGCCTATTGCAGATTGGAAATCAACCTGCTAGAGATTAAGTGTTCCTTTCATGGGGGTCGCCCTAATTCCCTTGAAATTAGAAACAATAGGTGGATGTATCTGCAAAATCACCTGATATTCCTACAGCTGCCACTGAAGCACCAATCTCACATTTTGCGTATCGTTACTTTTGCTTCACTGTGAACAACACTGAGAATGACAAGAAAAAAAATCAGGAACTTGTAAAAATTAATTTGTCTAAATACCCAACATACTGATTACTCTAAACTCTGTAGATTGACAGCAGATTGACAGACCAGCATTATTTCACCAAATACTACATCACTGGCAAAGAAAAGATAAATGACATTGTAATGCTCAGTGAATCATTCCTCTTGCAAATGCCAACACCTCTTCCTTCCTATCAGACCAAAAGAAAACATCATAATTACATCTGAGATGCAAGCAATGGCATTCTCACTTGACACTACAGTAGAACTGTGAAACATGGCAAAGACTACTGCAGATAGATCTTCAAGTTTTCCAGTTCCCAGTCGGAATTACTGCCACATACACAAGCAACATACCTCAAATCAACACTTAAGTCACCTAGCTATCTCACCAGAAAGTACTTAAACCCCAAGGCCTCTGTCAGAAGCTTTAAAGTACCATTAACACTGCTGTTTGCCGTACATATGGCCTTGCAGCCTGCAAAGGAGAAAAAAGCTTATGAAACAGGAAGTGCAATTTTGGGTGGGTAAGTCAAAAGCTTGAATAAATATTGACAAACAAGAGAACAAAAGAAAGAACAAGAGATTCTAACTTTGTCTTCTAATTACCTTTGGTTAACAATGGTGCTGATACCACACACCCCCCAGACCCTGAACCAAGACACTCAGAAAAAGCACCAAGTGAAAATAAAACCATAGGATAATGGATTGATACAGGTTTGAAGGGACATCAGGAAGTCATCTAGTCCCACCTTGTGCTCAAAGCAAGGATTACATTGATGCTCTGGATTGCACAGAGCCTTGTTCTGCCAAAAAGTCCAACTAACCTATGCCATAATCCTGCTTTTCATTACCTTTGCTGCTTGGCAAGCATGAAACCCCACCCCCCACCTTTTTTTTTTCTCCTTTATTTTGTGAAAAAAGAAAAAGATCTTAATAAAAACATGTAACAAAACAAATCTCTGGAGAATGGAGGGCTTGGTTCTTATTGAGACTGTATTGGTTTGAAAACAAACCAGTCAGAGATCACAAGTCAGGATTGAAATTAAGAGAAAAAAAAATAGAAATAAGTGAAATAATATTAGGAAAAAGCACTGACAAAGTCAGATACAACCTGATACCCTATTAGGGTGGTCACAGCAGTCCAAATGAAGTGGTCCAGTTGAAGCAATGATCCGATGGAAGGTCCGGTCTCCAGCTGAAGGTCCGTGGTGGCTCTTGTCCTCTGGTCACCCAGCAGACAGGGCTGAGGCCAGGCACTTCTAAGGGCAGCTTATATCCAGGTGGGAATGCCCGGCTCCCCTCTCCTGGGTGGAGCATCTCACAATAGGATGAGATAAGTCCATGAGTCATGTGATGGTTTCTTGATGGCCCATTGTCTGTTATCAGGGGTGGGTCGTTAGCAGGTGATAACAGCTAATGGCCCACAGCTGGTGGTAATAGAATACTTAAATACATCTATTGTAACCTAGGGCAGAGACTAAACTTCCAGAATATTCTGAAACTTTGACCTTCAGCTGACACATTATTCAGCAAATGGGAAGCTCTCTGAGTCATAAGGAAAACAGTGACAGGGAGTATATATAGGGAGAAGTGTCTGCAGAAAGTGTTGTTGATATGGACTTAACTGAGGAGCATGCCAAATCTGAAAAGTTTTTTTCCCCAGTGAAAATTTCTGGCTGGCTCAAGTTACCATAACAGATTGTTAGTAATTTATTCTTTACAAGTGAGAATTATTAATGGCTCATTTGGAACATCTGACTCTCAATTTGCAAAGGTTCAAGGAGATGGTTCATTTAGAACAACTGGTCATTTTATCTTTTTAAAAATTATTTTCTTCTTTTCTGATGGAAAGTTTTGTGTCCCTATACCATTATATGTGTGGTTTGTATCAGGGACATAAAGTATGTTTAAAGTAGTTTCTGACACTTCCTTCGCTCCAGAGGCTCAAAGAAGAAAAAAGCTGATTCAGAGGTTAGTTTGTTTTCTTTCTCAAGGAAAGTTTAAAATCCACCAACTCTTGATTTAAAAAATGCAAATAAACTAAGTAGCTCTTTATTTTTAATTAATGATCGTTTTTATTCTTGATTTTTTTTTTGGCAGAAAACCAAGAAAATTACTCAAAAGTTGCAGTACCTGACTCCAGTGATCACACTTTCTTAATAACAGGTAACAAATATGCATGAGAAAATTCAGATCTCAATTTTTATTTTTATTTTTCAAAACTGATTTCATGGGTGTGTAGAATCATACACACATAGAATGGTTTGGATTGATAGGGACCTTAAAAATCATCTCATTTCAACCCAGCTGCCATGGTAAGGGACACCTTCCACTAGACCAGGTTGCTCAAAGCCCACCCAGCCTGACCTTGAACTCTTCCAGGGATGGGGCATTACTATAGTCATGAGCGACCTTTAAATTTTTGATATTTGCCAATACAAAGAAAAGGGCAATTAGAGCAGCTGGGGAAAAAAGGAGAAAGGTGGTTTCTGTGAAACTCTTATACCAATGTTTAAAAACAATGAGCTCTTATAAGTTGCCATAGCAGTGGCCCGAGAAATGTTCTACATCAATTAATTTTCATAGTAGCATTATGGTCCATTGATTTCTTCCCCCATCTTTTTTTGTCTATTATTACCAACTGCTAAGGGGGAAAAAAAAAAAAAAAAAAAGTCCACCAAAACCCAACAAATGCAACCAGTTCTGGATATATTGAAGTACTGGTTTTGTTGCTGTGAATAGCTATTCAGGAACTGGTAGCCTCTCCTGCCAAACCATTTCTGTGGTATAGTGGATATAGAAATTGCTCAGTCTACAGCTGTGTGTCTCTTGTTACTAGAAAGATCCTGATGAATAATTCAGAAATCATGTCCTGCTGACCTCACATGTAATAGAAGTGTGGTCGACTTCAAGCAAGAAAGACAATTTTTTGTCACTCCTTTAATTTGCCGCAACAGCCAATTTTCCCTGAAAATTAACTACACTATCCCTCTTGCTACTTTCAAAGTTAGCTGTATTTTTCACTGAAGCAGGCTTGAAGACCATCAGCAGCAACAAGGAACTGCACTGATTTTGTCTCCTCATTAGTGATAGCAGCCACATGACAATTGGATTGAGTTGTTATCACAGGTGTGTGCAGGTCCTCGCTGCACAAATGACACCACAGCCTCTGCTGCAGCCACTGGCACCAGAATGGCAGCACAGGCTAAGGACATGCAGTGGAGAGAGGTGTCCTGGTGTGTCAGCGTCACAAAGTCACAAAGCACATTCCTGCAGTAGACTCAGGATTCAGTACAGGAAGTAATCTGCAAACTTTCTGTTTCACTTATAATTCTACTAGGAATATGGATGGATCTAAAGCAAAGTGGCAACATGCTCCTTGTTCAGACCAGCCCTTACATGACTTTTGGTGGGGCTTTCTCAAGTGAGACCACCTAATAAAGTCAGAGGTAGTTAATTTACCACCACTACCAAGTGGTTAAAAGAGTTTAAAAGTAACTCCCCAGCTTTTAACTTCTTTGGCCACAACCTACTTATTAATTGAAACTTTCTACAACTTTTAGCTTTTCATGTTTGGATTTTTTTTTTTTATAGACTGATTTGAAATATGGCCTTAGCTGCAAGTTTTCCTCATTTGTTGAATTAGGCCTCTTCTGTTGAGTTGTGTGCTTGGATGGAAGGTGGAATTACTCAAAGGCCCGTTCTGGGCAATGAATCTGTATTTGCTGAATACCCTGTTACATGTTTATCTTTTTCTATGAAAAATGATGTATTAGTCCAGCTTGCACTGAATAATTGCGAGTCCCCTTTGACTCTCTTTGAAGCTCATACACATGCTTTCCCTCACCCATCCTCTATTAGGCATTTTGATAGAAGACAAAGAGGAATGCTGGTCAATAACAATTATAAAAATTGCTCCCTTCATTGGCAGACAAGTAGGGGAGCCAGGCAGGAATGTCGAGTCTTGGTTCAGAGGCCCAGAAAGGAGATGTAATTGCACAAAGGATGCTGTGAACTGACTGGATAGCTTGGGGCTGTTCTAAACAGGAAACATTAGAAGCTGTTGGAGGAATCCATGGAGGATAGAGAAGAGGCTGCTCTGGTGGGCTGGAGGCTGGAGCTGAGGGACATCAGTGGCTCTGAACAAGAAAAAGGAATATCACAGTGAAGACAAGAGTCAAGAAAAAAATGAGGTGGTAAGAGTCAGAGGAAAGTGGGATGAGTCCAGAGCTAAGTTTGAATGCTGGAAGAAGTAAAGTATGAAAAACATAGTAAGGAACAAATAGCTCTCCATCTATTGCCTTGTACCATGAGATTCTCAGTTTTACCCTCTGAAAGACAGAATGGAAGAAGACGTAATTATAAAGAGGAATTCTACTCATCTTTGCCACCAAACCCTAGCTCCTTCCTTTGCCAAATCTTTCCCCAGCATATCCCATTTTTCCCACTGTGCCCACAGGTACTTCTCTGTTAAAAAAAAAAAAAAAAAGAAATAGAAAAAAGGAAGTTCATTGTGAAGAGGTGGCTTATTAAACCCAGAGGGACTGTTTAATTTTCTCTGCTTATTCTGACTACCAGCCATTGCCAGGGTGCAACACACCTCCCAGCACATATAACCAGCTCTGTATTGGTCCAAGCTCCCTTTGAGTGGGAGAGGAGATACATCCTGAGGTCTGATTCCAACTTCTGTGCCAGGACACAAGGAAGGTGAGAAAATGGGCATCTTCAAGCTCTCTGAAACAAAGGTTGATTATTTGTAGCTTTGCCTTGGCTTCTTCTGTGCTTCTTTAAAACCTGAGCCACTGCTACATCATTACTGAAATGAGCAAATGTTCAGTGGAAAAATAGTTTGATAATGGACTGAGCAGAAATCTGCAGTTTGCCAAAGTCATGTGAATAACCTAGGAGAGCGGGGCTAACTAATTTTCAGTAGGAGCCCTGCACCCTCATAAATATCACATTAAAACCTATAAACCTACATTATTTTTTCTCCTCTGCAACAGAGTCCTCATGAATGGTGTCACAACCAGATCACACTGTCATAACTGTGGTCCTTCTTCTATCATGTGTGATTAACCAAGGCCTTTACAAGATGATAACTCAGGTCTATAAAAGTGCACATCCCTTACATACACTCATGAGAAGCTCATAGTTTTAGGCAAGCCCTTTATGCACAGACAAGGATGTGTAAGTTGTGCATATAAGAATGGTAGGGATGCTTGCATGCTTTTGAGTATTTGTGTTGGACAATGAGCATTTTCTTCTGCACAGAGGAGCATTTGGAGTTTGTTGCATTGTGAAAAGTAGATTATGAATTGGCATCTTCCTGTAGGATTTTAGTTTATCGCCTGGGTAGAAACTTAAAATCCTTTCTGTATGCTTGGTTTGGTTCCTGGCTAAAAATGAGAGGCCTCGATTTTGTCTCAGATTGGTTTTACACTGAGTTACAGAAAGACTGGAAGGGCAGGAGTGGATGCTGTAGCTGCTGCTGTGAGCTGAAGGTTGCAGACTGGTGGAAAGGTTTGACAAATCAAGCTCCTGGCTTTTCATTTTTTATTTTCTTTACTGAGCTTCATTTAATTTTCAAAACTTTTATTTTGCCATACTTTTATTCTTCTCTGAGTTCATTCTGTATAACATAATGTCATAATTAATATTTAGCGGAATATTTTTTATGTTTGATTGCTGCATTCCAGGATCACTTATAGGCTAAATTTACCAATCTTAATGTTCAAATTAAAATGTGAAAACTATAGAAAATCAATTAGTATAGCCTGGCTTTGAGAAGAACAATTGATGCCTCCAGTGGAATCAGCTTTTATCCTTGCTACAGTCTCTGGAGACATTGCAAACTTAATGATGTTTAATTCTGTATATGTCATTCTAATCTTATCCCCAGGGATATAGACTATAAGGTGGTTCAAATTAATGAACTATAGAGATATAAACCCAGTGCAAATTATATTAGAAATAGACAGGGTTTTTAGAAGGTTTTCTATATCCCTTTCAGCTATGAAAATGTGGTGGTTTTTTTCTGTTTCCCTGTTTTGTTAATACCTTAAGCACACTCCACTGATAAAATCATTGCAATTTTTTTGCATTTTCCTTCTCTGGATAATATAGTGGAATGCATCCTTCCTCCTGGCAGTACTGATTCAAAATAACAAACATGTTGTTATTTTTATTCTCGTGTTGAGGAGAATTTGATAACCTAGCTAACAAAAGGTATGTGAGAGGCCATCTATGCAGAGAAAACTATATTTTTGTAGAAACCCCAGAGAATAAAAAAAACCAAAGTGTCTCAGTACCTCTTCGTAGGTCTGAACAAAAATCAGTAAAGTTTAATATAATTAGTGTTTGGAAACACTTGTTCTGACTTTAATTATATTTAGCTTAATTAGTTCTGACTTGAATTTAATTATATTTAGCTTAATTATGTTTAACAATTAGATAAAATGCATGGTTAGTCCTGTTAGCAAGTCCTCCCTCGCTCACTTGTAGCAAGGGAGAAACAGTAATTTATTCAATACTTCAGTAGAAAAGTCAACAAAGAATTGTTGCTTATAACACTAGATTATCATTTCAGGGGAAGGTTACTTGAAGTGAGACTCAGTGAAAAGGTTTGTACTTTTTCAAACCACTATCTGCACCAAGCCTCTGTGTTTAAGCACCCATATCAAAACTCAGCTTTTTTTCCAGCACTGATATTTTTAACTCAGACCTCATTTCCCAGGCCTCCTTCTGCCTTGTTGTTAAACTCTGCAGGTGATTCCTGCAGCCTCAAGATTCCACCTTCACATCCTAATTGTCTTCTTAGTCCTTATACATGTCCAGGACTTTTGCCAGTAGGTTTTTAACGCAAAGATGCACTGATTTTTATTGGTTTGCTGTTGTGAGGTTTTTGTAAGTTCCAGTCCTGGTCTATTTGGCATGTACTGGAGAGGGAATTTTAACCAGGATGTGTAGTAAAAACTGTGGAATCCCCATCCTTGGAAGTGTTTAAGGCCAGGTTGGAAGCAGCTTTGAGATACCTGGTCTAGTTTCTGTGTTGTGTTGGATAAGTTTGCACATAATACCTCATGGATTCTTAAGAGAATTAACCTATTTTGGTTGAGGACTGTCTTCATTTGGTTAAAGTTATTTTTTAACTGATAAGGTGAACACTGTAAGGGAAGATCCTTTGTCCTCATAAGGTTTTTTTCCTAGAACCTGATTGTTTCACAACTTTTGGGTGTGCTATGAATGTGGTTGGATTTGAAGAATAAGATTCATTGGGGTTTGGATTTTTGCTATATATTACTGTCATTTTTATGTTGACTCTGGCATCTGGATGGTCAAGTATTGGAATATTTCAGATGTGGTTTGGATGATGGTGATAACTCATTTTCAGATGAAATCAGGCACAGTGTTAAAGATGCCACTTTAGTACCTAGGTACAGCAGGAATTTGCTGGGCTTTTAGATATTCATTCCTGCCATCTTTTCTTCTGAATATTCATATGATTAGTAGGTGGCAAACCAACAGTAGCCTGGAATTAATTATATTTATTTAACTTACCCCTGTAGTGCTAATAAAGCCCTCATCAGAAATGTAAGCTAGAACTCTGTTGTATAGCAAATACCACATAGTCTTACAACATATGATTGTAGCTAACTTTTAACCTCTAGAGCAATAACTACTTCTTAAGGAGTATAAGAAAATAGTAAATTATAAACATAATGATAGCTTTTGTACTGATGATTATATGCCAAAAGCAGAGCCTTGCACAAACCTCATCTAATAAATGAGAGGGAAAAAATTGTCTCCATTGTTGATTCTCATTAAACAGGGATAAAAATAAAATACAATTCAAATGCATCCTCTAGTAGCTTCCACTGTCTTTACTTTTTTCCTTTAACCTATTACTAACTCATCAGCATAAGAGAAGGAATTAGATATTTTCCCAGTATTTGCAATTATAATGAATACCAGTGATTGCATGACTCTTTCCTGTAGTTGTCCTTGAAATGATTGTGTGCATGGGTTTCTAAAGGACCAACAACCCCTCTGCAAATACTTAAAACTCCATTTTGGACTGTAGTCTATAACCAAGACACCTTTCCTCCCTCTAATGCAATGTTAAATTTTCTCCATGAATTTTTTTTTCACTAAAAACTTTTTCACTAGTTTGGGCATTTTTAGTCTTCCCCGTAGATTTTTTTGGTGACATGCAATAACTTTGCAGGGACCTTTAACTCCACAGCCATCCCTCAACAGCAACAGAGAAAAAACACCACTGATGCTCATAGAAGGATCAATTCTCATGAGCGTGTACCAGAATTATCTGCATTAATCTCAGTGCACTCACAGGTCTAAGGGAAGTTCACATCTAAAACCTCTTTCCTTTTTCTCAGTATCACTTGGAGAAAGAAATGGCAATGATAAGGTAGGTAACTATCTTCACCTGGCTATGGTTGTGAAACTCTGGGAACTGGGTTGATTAGCAATTGAGGGTATACAGTGTTCAAAGACACAATACAGCCCTTCATGCGTATTCAATCCTAGACAGGGATTTGGAACACCTGTCAGAAAAGGCCTCCAGCAAACTCCATTTCTGATCCTTGATGTCTTTCCTTCTAAAGGCTGTGCAGTGCAACATTAATGAGGCTCATAACTCTGTCTCTCCAGTTCCTGCCACCTCCTTTCCTCTGATTCTACCACCCGTTTTCCAGGTTTGCCCTTCTGTCACCTTGCACCAAATTAACAGAATGAAAACACATCCAAACCCAAGAGCTTAGGTCCCTCAAGGGATCCCAGTGCTGCCAAATAGACATTCCTGCTGCTGGGCTGCAGTGGCAGTGGATATACTGGAGGAAACAGGAGCATGTTCTGAATGTTCTTTGACAAATTGTTGACATACCTTCAGCTCTTCCTCATTTCTCTATTACAGACTTCTGAAAAGGTCATATCAGGACAACTGCACATGTTTTTCAAGGACAAGGAAATATATCTGGTGATGATAGAGGCAGTGAAAATTGGAGTTCTGATCAAACAACAGTCTGTGCTCACTACTCTTACTACTTTCATTAGGAAGAGCTTTTATTATGAGAGGATATTTTTTTCCCTGCTGAAATATTCTTTTCAAATAGCTCCTATAATACTCTCCAATCATCACTTGTAATTGAACTACAAAGTGGTAGTGCAGGAGTGTGTGTCAATCTGCTGAAGTGTAGGAAGGCTCTACAGAGGGATCTAGACAGGCTGGATCCATGGGCAAGCGCAATTGAATGAGATTCAAAAAGGTGAAGTGCTGTTCTTGGGTCACAACATCCTCAGCACTACATGCTTGAAGAGGAGTGGCTGGAAGGCTGCCCAGAGGAAAGGACGTGGGGGTGCTGGTTGACAGCCAGCTGAGCTTGAGCCAGCCCGTGCCCCGGTGCCCAATGGCCTCCGGGCTTGTGGCAGAAATAGGGTGTCCAGCAGGGCAGTGGCTGTCCCCCTGCACTCAGCACTGCTGAGGCCACACCTTGAATGCTGTGCCCAGTTCTGGGCCCCTCACTACAAGGAGGGCATTGAGGGGCTGGAGCATGTCCAGAGAAGGGCAACAGAGCTGCTGGAGGGTCTGGAGCACCAGTCCCATGAAGACCGATAAGGGTTGGTCTCTTCTCCCAGGTAAAAAGCAATGGGACAAGAGGGAATGGCCACGAGTTGCACCAGGAGAGGTTTGGTTTGGCTATTAGGAAACACTTCTTCCCCAATAAGGTTGACAAGCACCGGAACAGGCTGCCCAGGAAAAATGCTGTAGCTGACATTCCTGGAGATATTTAAAAGATATGTGGATATGGCACTCAACATCATGGTTTAGAGGAGGACTTAGCTTAATGGCTGGACTCAATAATCTAACAGGTCTTTTCCAAGCTAAACAATTTTCTAATTCTATGAGTTACAAGCTTCACACTGTCTCACGAGGAAGAAAATGAAAAAGCCAGAGTATAATATTTTTAGCTTCACTCAATTGAATTCACCAGCAGAATACGGAGATGAGCAAATAGAAGGAGGCTTTAGAGTTTTTATTTTGAGAGAAAAAAACTTCCTTTGGGATTGAAGCAAAAAAAAAGAGACATATAAGATATTTGACTCCCTCTGTGCATTCCCCCCACCAAAAAAAAAGAAAAACAAGGGGAAAAAAAGGAGAAAGAAAAGAAAAAAAAAAGACCTTACAAATAATCTCAGCTTTTAATATGCCTCACTGGAGATAACTCAATATCTCACCACCTTCCAGGGAGGCTTTTCTTCCTTGGCAATATAGTTTCCATTTCCACTGTAGCATCAACTAGAAATCCTTCTTCTGGACAGCTGTTTTTCCTGTTCCTCTCAGAAGTGCATACGGGAGACAAGCTTATTAATGCCACCAAAAAAAATGTACTCAGTGTGCAGGTAATTCTACAAAGTGCAAGCTGCAAGTGCTTGTTCATATGAAGCTATTGCCACAGCTTGAGTAATTACTGAAAGGCAAAATATGAAAGATGGTATCCATTTAATAAGCAAGATTACAGCCTTTAGGGTGTATTCGATTATCTTTGCACAACTGTTAATCTTTTGAATGTTACAGCATTTGTGATTAAAGCTATAGGTGCTAATGAAGTGTGGCCTTATCTAATACTTCTCATGTGACAAGCAGAGCCTTGTGATGGATGCTGCTATTGCACTCAGAGTGGGTAAATCTGCCACCAGTTGTGCAGCACCCAGATTACCTGAGTATTACCTGAGTGCATGAAGTCACTGCACAGGGATGCTGGATTCATCTTGCTGTAGACAGCACCAGTGAGAAGGGTGGCAGCTCCCAGAGGAAAAGAGCAAGAATGAGGAGAGATGAAGGAACAGGACCACTTGATATTAACACAGTATTAAAGGTTCTAGAAATTCTGACAGCTGGTGCCAGACATAAAAGACACTAATTAAAAAAAATATTAAAAAACACAGACATTGCTATGCCTCCAGCACTTTCACTTTGGTCTGGGGGCTTGAGGGATATTGGTACTTTGTCCTAAAGCATGGCCACAAAGCCCTGCTGAAACATCAGTGTGATGAAACAAACTTCAGAAACAGCCAGCCTGCAGAGTTATACAACGTTTGCAGGTGTATACATAATTGCACTTCCATTATATCTTATTAGAAGTGATTCCACATCTATCAGTAGGAGTCATATTTTCCCAAGCACAATCAAAGCTGTAGGTCATAAAAACATACCAGAGTGGATAATATGTCCCATTGAGTGTGGGGAGTGAGTTTGTCCAGATGGATTATAGTATTCCATACCTGCTTAGGAAGGGAAACAGCTGTGACCATAGACCTTCCTGCAAGTACCTAAGGAATTATCTGCCATTATGTTTATAGGCCCTAAATGTGCTTTCTTAGTTTTCCTATTTGCCCACTATAATACTCAGAAATTGTTAGTCTGATTAAAACAAACAAAAAAAAATGGTGTATAAAATCTGCATTCATCAGAAATGGAAATTCAGAGTTTTAGTGGTTAGGCTCTCTCCTGTATGTGTCTTCAGTAAAATCCTGACTGCATGTGGCAAAACAAAATGCAGGACCTTTGGATAAGGTGATAGCTACATGGCATGATATCAAAGCAAAAATAAATGAATACTAATTGCTTTCAATTAGTGTAATCCACAGTCCACCTGGAAACATAACTTGAAGGAATTTACCACACGTGAAAATTCCTCTTTCATGAAAATCCAGAAAGCTCTTCTCCAGAGCCCTTCTCTGCAACATCTGTCATCCTCTTTAATACTTAGGAGCAATCACATTCAGTCTTTCTTTCCTTAGAGCTCTATACCTGAATGTGGTCACTGTGTTGTATTTGATCAAAGGAGATTCATTACTGATTGTCTTTAATGAACTTCTGACACTGGATTTTTCCCTCCTATTGTTTTCATAAGCTGATCTTCATTGCTGAAAACCAGGAAGTCAACAGCCTTTTGAAATAATTTGTCTTTGATACAGGAAGCTTTATGAATTTTTAAACTTTACTGACTAGCATACATATGAGAATCTCATTCTATCTAATTACATGGGTCTGAATTAATCCATCAATGTCTTACATGACTGCATTCTAACCTGAAAGGCTGATTGTATCTGTGAGAACGCTGTCACATATTGCAGGAACTAATTAAAGACTGAACAACTTCATTAGTTCTGTCACAAGTCTCTGGTTTGATTAAATATGCTGCAATTATATCAGTGTTGTAGGATGGACTTGGAGAGAAATATATAACTTACATAGGTGAAAGCTCTACATCTTTTGTAACACTTGAATGAAAACATTGCAGCTAAATTGCTCTCCTAAATGAAACTAACTTTTTAAATCACAGGCATTAAGAAAAGAAATTTTTAGTGGATTTGATGTCATCTTCTGCTAAACAACTGCTTGGTAAAATATGCTTTTATTCTTGGATACAAAATGATGAAGAATTTTTCTCTTCTTTCTATTATCTTGTTTACTGTTAAGATTTTTGTTGAGACAACCATATGTGTACAAATAAAAGGTAACAGACATTAGGCACATGTGTTACAGTGACATCAAAGTTTACAGAATTAACCCAGGAGATGGATTCGATAGTGCTTGTGGGTTCCTTCCAACTCTGCATATTCCAAGATTCTATGAACCCTGCTCCAAAACTAAGCAAACTGCCCACATGGGAAAGATCTGCAATTCCAAATGTTCCACAAAAATTATCTTTACCTTTATATAAATTCTGAAATGTTCTTTGTTACAAGATACTATCTTCAAAATCCTCTGTTTCTAGAGCATTTCTAGAGACAGCCAGGGTAAAATGCACCAAGGATCTTTGACTGATTGAAGCTTTTTGTGGGAAAGTCAGCAACTGGACCAGTCAAAGTGGTTAGACCTCTTCATAATTCACAGTGACCTCCAGAAAGCAGCCAGCACAGCTCATGATCTTTGATTTGAAAGAGGAAGAGGGGAAATTAGCAAAAGATGCAGATTATCTCTGCCAACCTTCTGATGTAGAATCAGAGAGCTGGCAAAAGCTACAGGGCAGGGGAGAACCAGGTGAATAACTCTGATTTAAAAGTCTGGAAGGGCATTAAGAATCTACTACACAGGCCAGCTTCACAATAGCATGTATTTAAGCCCACAGTATGTATGTGGAAGGTTGTTTCACTGCCCAGGTTGTTCTGCCCGCACCTCCTGGCACAGACAGGGTCCTCTTCACAGCCTTCCTTCCCTCCTGGGGCTGTTGCTGCTTTTATGCTCTCGCAGTTTCAATCTCTCCTTAAACAGGAGCTATGGTGCTTTAAAAGGATTATTTCTCTCCATAGACCCAAAATCTCCCATTACTGCCTACACAGTGGGGTGGCATGGGAGGATCCCCCTCGCAATACACTGCTCTTCTCCCTCTATGGCCATGTCTAGGGATATCCTTGCCCCCACCTCCCTGCTTGGTAATGTTCAAATTGCACTCAATTTCTATGTCTAGACAGAAAAATTTACTTTCAAAACTGCAGTTATATTTTTAAAATTTGATTTGACTAGCTAATGAACCAATCCAGCTATGTAAATGAAAATTAAGAAGTAACACTATCAGCACATGTACCAAAAGCTGCTCTTTTAGAACAGAAAATTCTAGTATCTGTTGTTCAGTATATTCACTGGTTTGATTTTACTCAACACTTACGAATCCAATAGAAATTATGTAAATACTGTTAAGTGATTAAGAGGCAATAACAAGTTTTTGTCTTTATATAGGTTGTGAGAATTTCCACAAGAAGCTTGAATAGAAAAGATTGCTTCAAAAACATTTTTCAGTGCATTACAGAATGTCACTCAATTGGATTTCATATGTAATAAAACTACTAGAATGGCTATTTCTGAGTTAAGTGAACAAGTAATTCTCAAGAAAGTTCATCAGTGGGCTGCAGTATATAATTTTACTTTGTCTTAGGTGTTTTGCCTTTGAAGTTAAACTGCTTACCACAATTATACTTTAAGGGTCCCACAATGATTATTCACAATCTTTGCTATAATTTCAGTGAATCATCAAAGGAAAATCAGTTAGATTGATTTCTGCAAAAGATGAGACTTTGTCAAAGGTGATTTTCAGAATAAAAGGAAAAGTGCAGTTTTTAGTTTGTAATGAAACAAAGGTGTTACAAAATACACTGATAATTTTGTTCTAACACAGGAGTTCTCTTGTGTGTGAACAGCCTTTTAAAAACAATGTGTAGGGA
The DNA here is from genome assembly GCA_013399225.1 of Rhipidura dahli. Taxonomy (NCBI): domain Eukaryota; kingdom Metazoa; phylum Chordata; class Aves; order Passeriformes; family Rhipiduridae; genus Rhipidura; species Rhipidura dahli. The sequence continues at coordinate 497,509 of VXAC01014636.1, forward strand.
GCTAAATACATTAACCACATAATTCTTTTTGGCAGGATTTGTCCACAGTTCTTCTTGTGTACTGCAGTGAAAGTTCACTCTCTCAGGACCCAGCTCAAAGGCTTTTTGCAGAAGACAGTACTGCACCAGGTGGAAAATGCAAAATGAAGAAATAGGCTTCAGCTGCATCAAAGAGAACATTAATTTTGCTGTTCTTAATAGAGACTAGATGAAAGGGAGAGACATTATTGTAGTGCAACATCCTGTTCTCCCTAATTATTGTCATTGCATGAGAAGTGCACTATATTGTGCAACCCCTCTTAATGTGGAAAGATCTCTTAGCTATTCTCCACATAATTATACAATAATTAAAACACAACCAAGGACTATCAAATTCTGCAAAAGAGTTTTTCAACAGTTTCTGTGAATCCCATTGTAATGAGTTCTGAGTAAAAAGCAGAGAGCATCTGTTTTCAACTATGTAATCATATGTTCTTCCTGAAAAATCAGGTATTATTGACTCAGCCTATTTGGCCAGGTTGAAACCAGGGTAGAATTAAAACTTCTGATGTTACAAAGCAGTTTAGACTCAAACTCATGTTTGATACCAAGGTGAGACTTAAACCTACATAGGGGACTGTATCACACTGTCCAAAAGAAGTGTAGAAATAGGTGTTGGGATTACAGATTGACCACCTTATAAATATTGTGAAATCTAATAAAATCTTGCACTCCCAAATAGATCTTAATTAACAGAACCTCTTCAATTTCCTACTGAATATGAACAATTACATGAACTCCCGTTTTTTTTACCAGGAAGGGTGCTCTTACACCAGAAGCAAATTGCCTTTGTCCATAGAGCTCTCTCTTTTACACCTCAGTGTGGTTTTTGCACTGTTAGAAAAGCCACAGAGTGGATTTTAAACGGCTCCTGATTTAGCTGATCTTTGAGGTATCCCACATGGTATATCCATATTGCATGAAGTGTCAGGGGACTTCCCAGGCACTCCATCTTGAAGACTTTGAAAAAAAACCAGACCAAAACAAAATAAATAAATAAGTAAATGAAACAAAAGTTCCTTTGGAGATAGTGTCAGCAGGAACAGTTTGTAGAATTATTTAGAAGTATTTTCATAGGTTTAATTCACCACGTAGAGTGTTCTGGAAATGTAGGATCTTCCATCAGGAAGTGGTGAGGGCTCTGTAGGAAGCTTTTTAAGAGACCACAAGAAGGAGGACTTTGGCCATACAAATATGAATTTTCACAGCTGCTTAGAAGGTTAGAACTGACAGCTGTCAATCAAAGAGAGCAAGATGCACAAAGGCCTTTGATTTATTTAATCTCAACCATCAGATCTTAATCAAGCTATACAAAATAGAAGAATATAATAGTAGAAAAGGAGAAGCTTGGATAATGGAAGCTGAGGAAAAGCAGGTTAAAGGAATAGTAGAAGATTTCAAGGCCCGTTTACAGCACAAAGTGTTTCTAAAATCTTCAATGCAACAAAAAGAGGCATTGTGCTTTCTGACTTCTTTTCCTTCCCATAAGGAGAAATTTGGTAGAGGAATCTATGAGCAGGTGGGGCCTTCTTCACTTTGGGTAGTTGGTTATGTAATCTGTGAAGACCAACAAATTTTATTCTTGAATAAAATTTTCTGTTGCTGACAGCCATTTGAGATTAAGACAAACAGTAAAGGAGATGTCAGTGATGTAGTATTTTGTCATCTAAATTGCTTATATTTCCATGCTCTGACTCATTTAAATTTGTCCCTGTATTTTCCAAAGAAGACTTTTTTTCATGAGTGTCAACCTCCCCAAACTAGTGATATTTCCACAAGTAAAAGGCCATGCCACATGTCAGAAAAATAGGTATTAGTCTATTTAGTATTTAAAGAGCAAGGAAGAGCTATGCTGTCTGCAATTTCCCAGTGACAATTGCTCCATGATCCAGTTATCATTATATGTTTAACAGATGTTATTTAAGCTGCTACAAGAGGAACCATTTGATGGAAAAATAAGGTGAAGTCTCCCTTTCTGAGGATGAAAACATCCTTCTGACCATGACTGCATACAGATAGCTTACTGGGGAACTTGTCAAATATTCCTTATTCTGACAAGGAAGAGATTGCATACACCACCTAAACTTGCTTCATTTCCTAAGATCACATCTCAAACTCATTTTGTCAGCTATGGGTCCATTTTCAGAAGGCAAATTTCCATTTTTAGGTTACTTCACCTATTTGTTCTAGGTTCCCTGATAAAACCTGTTCTCTGTCAATTCACTTATCTTGTAAAGTTCATTGAAGTTCACAATTAATCTGATAGATTCATAATTAATAGTTCCTATGAATTAACCTACCCTCAAAGACCAACATCAATGAGTATGAGAAATTGATGTCATAACGGCAAAACCATGAATTACAGCAAAAATTCCTAATCATAGGCAGTCACCAATCTGAGAAAGAAATGAGCCAATACAGACTCTGGGAACTTTTAATGACTTTTTAATACCTAGAGCATTATGATCTATCCACTGACTAAGGGAGTTGTCTATGGAAATCGTTAGGTAGGAGGCTTACATAATGTAGTTCATCTAAAGTGCTTTCCAAGAACTTCCTGAGTGAATTTTGCACATTGGATTTGAGTACAATACTGCTCTTCATTTCTTTTTCTTGGGTTATTGTCACAATTCCAGAAAAACTGCGAATGTTCATCACAGACTTTTTCCTTTCTGTATGTCCTTTTCTAGCCTGAGCAGTTTGCAATGACTCCTCTTTGAATTCAGTGCCATATTCAAATGAGAATACAAAATTTGAGCATAGATTTATTTTATATTCATTTTAATTCCCATTCCATGTGCTTTTCACAGCTGCTCATTTTATTGAGTTGCTTTTCCAAATGAAAACTCCAGCTGCTCTGGCCTCACAAGCCATATAATACATGTTGTATAAGCCTGTTTCAGTAGACTGTTCCAGAGACTCAACAGTTATTGTTTTTCTCATCTTCCACCTCTAGACAGAAAATCTTTAGGTTTACATTGCAAATGCAGTCTTCGAAAGACCCAGCAGTTTCCTACTTGTATTCCTTAGCAAATGAGAGAGAATCACATAATCACAGAATATTCTCAATTGGAAGGGAGCCAGAAGGATCATCAAGTTGAACTCCTGGCCCTGCACAGCACCACCCACACTACGTGAAATGTTTCTTGAATTCTGTCAGGTTGGTGCTGTGACCACTTCCCTCAGTCTCCTCTTCTCCAGGCTGAACAGACCGAGTGACCTCAGCCATGCTTCATTCTTCTTGAGACTTCCTCTCAAGACCTTTCTCCATGTCTGTTGCCCTCCTTTGGATGTTCACTAATAGTTTAATCTCTTTCTTATATTGTGGCACCCAGCACTGCCCCCAGCACTGGAGGTGAGGCTGCTCCAGTGCAGAGCAGAGCAGGACCATCCCCTCCTTTGCCTGGCTGGTGATCCTGTGCCTGATGCCCCCAGGACACACTTGGCCCTCCTGGCTTGCCAGGGCACTGCTGACTCATATTCAGGTTACCACTGACCAGGACCCCAGGTCCCTTTCTGCAGCACTGCTCTCCAGCATCTCATAGCTTGCTTTCTATATTCTCAGTAATTCTAGGTTATGGGACAATTTTAAAGAAAACTTGGCATGTTTCCAGCAGACCCAGCTTCCATATGCCTAATGCAAAAAGGTGTTCAGCTTGAGAAGAGAAACTCTTTGGCCACACCATTAATTTGACCCTTTTCAGACATCAAAGAATCCATGTTCATGCCTTGACACAGTCCTTTAGGAAGTAGGTGTTACTGGTTCTGATGCTGAAGTGTTTTACATTTAAATAGCTCTGTAACTCAATGATTTGCTGGGCTTCTGGCCATTGCCAGTCAGTGTGGCACAGGGAAATGTGCCTGTTTTTACAGGAAACCTGAAGTTTAACATCCCCATGAGGCAGTTCCATAATGCAAGAAGTCTCCACGTATCCTAGGGAGTCTCAGAGCCAGGGTCTAGTTACAGTTTTCCTTGGACATAGCTTTGGGAGACCAAGAAATCAACACCAACAAAACAAGCAGGTCAGGTTCTGAATTCAATAAATTCCTATACCAGAAGCAGCAGATTATCTGCACAAAACCTGATTCCTGTTACATTTCTAGTTAGTATGCACACTTTTCCTTCATGGGAAGTTCATGGAAGTCATGGGTTTTGTTTGTCTGTTGATAGCAGCATCTCCTGGGACATGATGGGAAGCCTGTGTACCTGTCTCACATGCAGTGATCCTGCTCACTGCCACAGACCTCACCAGCTGCATGCCAACATTTTATTTCTCACTGCTGAGCAAACTCCTCGAGGTACTTGCCAAAGGATGCTGCAAAGTCTGTTTACTAGTGCCAGTTCCTTGAATCCTCTCACACTGTCATGGCCCAGGACCATACAGCACAAATAAATCTTGTGGCATCAACTGAATAATATCTTCTGGAGCCCATGGGAAAGATTTTGAAGCACTCCTGGTACAAATTCCAGTGATACAACAGTGAGACTTGCTCTGCATCCTCAGCTTCAAAACAGCACTACTTTTCAGCTACATGAGGGCTGGATAAAGGAAAGAAACTGCATAAGCAGCTGTTTGGAGTGGTACTATGAAACAGACATGCCAATACTCCAAAAAGGATAAACTTCCACATCTAATCCTTTAGAGGATGGATCTGAACCTAGCTCAGCCAAAAGAACTGGATCTGGATTCATTGCAAATTTTGGTAGTAAGAAGTTGGTTGTGAACTGCAAATGGGTCCTTAGGTTCCCGCTTTCAAATTCTTCTCTTTGCCTCTTAAAACCTCCAGACTCTCAGTGATGGTTTGCCCTTAAATCCTTAGTATCCTGCACTAGTTTTTCAGTGGAGTCTGCTGTTATATCAAAGCACAGAGAATGGGATGAAGGAAAAGAAAAGCTGCCTCTGTTTTCTTCAAAATTTATAATTTGTCTTTGTGACTGCTAAGAGGTAGCTAAGGACATGGAAACCAGGACAATTAAACTTGTTCCTCATTTTCCTTTTTTAATTTTTAACTTTTTATTTTATATGCAATTCTACAGATTGTAACTTCAGCTTTCATTTTGATTGTACAGTACCACACATTTAAGCTTCAGATATTTCTATTTATTTTTATGTCTAAAGAGTGTTGTAGTTCAGAAGCAAATCTTTACTGTGAAGCTTCTGTTCTGTTAAAAATATTGTATGCCATTAAATCAATACTGTTATGTTTTCAAATAATCAAAACTTAAAAAATTAATTTTCATATGCAAAAAATTAGTCCAAGTGCATTGCAAAACATTGATACAATTATTTTTCAAATACATTAGCAGCATTTATTTTTCAAATACATTAACTGCTGAAGAAAGAATTAATTTATTAGATTAGGTAAATATTTAAAATTCTTTTCACTTTTATTTTAATACTAAGAAAGATTGTTTCCCAGGGTTTACATTTACTTTACCCCCACCAGTTCTGTCTCACTGTCTATTCACCATGATTTCCTAGAAAAGACCCAGTCCAGTTAAGACTTGGAGCTTTCAAATTCTGCTGCTTCAGTAAACATCTGCAATCCTTCAAAGGTGATCAGCTCCTTCTTGAGATGGAAGTACAGTATAGACATGCGAATTATTTAATGAGTTACAATGCAGCAATTTTATTTGAAATGTTCCTCAATTCCCTCCAGGCTACCCCCTTTCTATTGCAATATGATAACTAATCCTATATTCATTTCTTGTGAGCTCACACAAGTTCTAAGCTAAGAGGCTGGGCAATTTCTCATAAGAAAAATGTGAAAGAAAAAGAGATGCCTGCCAACAGCCACTGTCAGAGTGATGAGTCCAGACTCTCCCTCATCTTTACAACATTTGATAATAAACTCTTCAATTTGGTTGGGTGTTTATAGTTTACTGTCCATAGTAGATCAATTTTTGCCCTTAGCCTTCAAGATTCTTGTGCAAACCAATAATATTTACAATTAAAACTTTAAAGTAATCCTTTTCAGAAATGACAGCTCACAGAGAAAATAAATTTATTTCAGAAGTAGTGTCAAGAGTCTGTCTACTAAATTGCAAAGCCCAGAAGGTGCTGCAATAATACAGCACAAACGCCCACCTGCTGAGCAGGGTGAGCATTCCATTGTGCTCCTTGCTTGTGGTTTTGTCTATAATCTGTCATCGTTGATGTCTTGATGCAATTTTCCAAAGAAAAAGAGAGAAATCATTATGCTACTCATTATGAATAATTACCTGTTTGTAAGAAACACTCGTTTGTCACAGCCATAGATTTTTTTTTCTCCACATGCTGAAAATTCAATACAATTTCGCTTCCCTTCATTGGTCATCTGCATTGCTCTGGTCATGATTAAATGTGATTATATACTTGCTGTGTCTTTCCCCCTCAAGTGACTAAATTTCAAAATTCAGAGACTAAGTACTTCTACAACAGTTTTTTTTTTGTTTTATTTTTGTCAATCTATGATACCAACTGTACAGTAAATTAATAGAGCTCCATGCTTCAGTATTGTCTATGTCTGAGGCCCAGGTGGTATTGATGGGCTGGCTTTGTGCTCTTTTCAAATAAGCAGGAACTGAAATATTGAATAATGTACTGTATTATACATAATAAAACCAATCGACACAAATGGTTGAAAATGCAAAAGGAAGTTTTAGTGGAGAAGTTGAAGGCAAAAGTAACATTTTTTCTTCCTGAAGAAAAAAAACTTTTCTGTCAGAGTTAAAAAAAAACAAAACAAAAAAAAAAAACCTTTGATTTTTGCTCTTCTCTCTCAGAAAGCTTGGCTCCATATTTCTAGACCAGCACTTTCCCAAGGATCACCCCACCAACTTCTGACCAAGACCAAAAGCTGGGACATCCCCAGACAACCCCAGGCACACCCAACTTAACATTCATGGGTACCTTCAGGAACAACCAAATCCTACAAGCCCTAGCCTGTTTCAGGACCTGCTTTACTTCCATTTCCCCTCTGTAAGGCTCATCCCAGTGATCCAGCCCATGCCCGTGCCCTGCACCCCCTACCAGATTTCTGCAGACCACATTTGTACCATCACCCACTGCAGCCTGTGGATGGCCAAAGGGCAGGACCTCCAGAAAGTCCTGGCCAGAGCTGGACAAACTCCCTGTCCCAGTGCTACCAAGGACCAGCTTTACCTCCATGACTCCACAATCAACTTCATTTCAGATGCCCATGGAAGTGATGGGAATTTGGCTGAACCACAGGAAGTTGCCAGTCCACAAAATGTAGTCTGTTGTCACTCTTCAGGGGGTCTACAGCATTTTCCAAGTGTTTTCTGCTTCTCAAAATCCATTAAGTGTGTCCATGCTCTGGTCCTGCTGCTGCACCTGCATGCTCCTGAGTACCTGGTGACTTTCTCCCTGAAAAGCTGAGAGTCAGCCCACATCCAGTTTCTTCTTTCCTGGAATCCTTCAGAGCTCTCTTGGATTAAATTTATCTATAGACCTCCTCATGCCCTGGTCTGGTACAGATTTTTATTCAATTAAACAGGAGAAATAAATGCAGGTTGGTCCTATAGTGAGTCTCACTCAGAGAGATTAATGTGTCAGATGAAACCAGTAAACTAAAAATGAGAGAACCAATACTTAAGATTAATAATAGTCCCACTAGTTCAGGCCATGCCACCTCACACAATCTGCTCAAGTATTTTCTGAAAGCCTCCATCACCACAGTCAAAAACTCAAATTTAAAAGCACAATGTGAGAAAGAGAAAAAGCCCTTGGACCTTGAGAGAACCTCTTGTAACCCCACAGCTGACCTTTTTTCCACCTAGCTCCTTTGTCTCTCGCTGGCAAATGAACCGCCTCAACCATGACTTTAGAGATGCCCCTGGGTCTATCCATTTCCAGTCTGTGCTCCTCCTTCCAAAGCTGCTGCATCCTACATGCCCTGGAGAGCCAGGAAAGCCACTTTCTGGTGCTCATAGACAGCACAAGAGTATCCAGAACAGTGGCAAACTAAGCATGAGGAGGGACAAAATGTAGCTTTCTTACCAGATCCTGAAATGACAAATTTTCTGTTATGTCCCTGTTGCTGGAAATGCATGATGTTTCTGTCTTCCTACTTATTCTCTTGGAGATTCTTTAGTATAGAAGACTATTCCTCATTTCCTTTCCTAGCCACAGCACTTCATTCTTCCATCCTTTTTTCAGGACTTACCCTTCAGTGCCAGCTGGAGTGATCCTGGTCTACCTTGGCATGCAGAGTAGGCGTGCCCCTAACACTGCGATGCATTTGGCAAATGCACAACAAACCCCCATTCTCCATCTCTACAGCTTCCTTGGATAAGCCAGGTGACCAGGCTCCCATTGCTTGCTGCACTTGGACGGTGTGTTCTGCCTAGTGGTTGCAAAAATGACCTTCTTTCCACTATGGGCTGTCCCTCCAACAGGACAGTGACATTTTTTACCAAAGAGCAGTGACACCAACTTAGTGCAAAGGCAGAAACACACATGGGAGGAGCGTGTTTTCATGGGGTAAATGCAGTCCGGCACTGCAGTCCTGGAGGCAGAAGAGCTCTGGCAGACAAACCCTGCAGGGCAAAGTTACATGGTGGGCAGGGCCAGGGCTGCCCTGGCTCTTCCAGGATGCTGGCAGGGCCAGTGGGAGCAGAGGGCACTGTAGCAGAGCAGCATTGGTACAGCTGTGGAGGTACAGAGGGATTAATGGATTTATATGATTAAAACATGGAGAAAATGTTGAAAACATCTATATCTGTATATTCATATTTTGCTCTCTTTCTTTATCTAGCCCAAACCCATTAAAACACGCAGGATGAGAACAAAATTCTTTTTACATTTGATTCATACCTGAGTGAATCTTCACCAGACATGATGGTTACACGCAGCACCAAGCAGCAGGCAAGGGAACAGCTGGAAAATCTCAGGTCTACGGTCCTCCAGAATTCTGCCTCTCCACCCCAGATAAAAGCCAAAGTGCTGCAAGCATAAAGGTACTCCCTCTTTTTTTTTTCCTGTGTCACTCAAAACCAATTACCTTTCACTCTGAAAAGGAAACACAGACTGGAAAGAAAAATGCTAAGTCTTCCAGGCCTTTTTGGCACAACTAGGCTTACTGAAATATGCAGGAGCCTCGGAGAGCTGACTGGAAACTGGCCAGCTGTTGAATTCATGTGCTTTTGATATCTGTCAGAGAGTCAGTCATTACAGTTCAAATACTCTGACTCTTTTGAGAGGGGTCCATTCATCCCAGCCTCTGCTTTTCAGAGACTTGTCTCTGACATATTGAATACCTCAAAACCAAATGGCCATTCATAATGTTTTAATTATGGTTCAGATATGGGAAATACAGATTCTTCAGCAGTTTGTAGTTTTTTACTTACTGTGGGGTATAAACACACAGCTCTTCAACTCCTTTAAAGCAATGTAAAGCCATTTTAAAACCCATACACACAACACCAGGTTCTAGTACCAACTGATATCAGATATATATCATAAGGCTGCCTTCAACACAGAATTGCACTTAAAATTAATTTTAAAAAATCATCCAACAAGGCAGGGTTCTTGGCATCTCTGATCTGCTTACACTGATTTTTATGTCCAAGGGTAGAACAGATATTTGTCTGGGATTTGTCTGCCATTCTGGCCAAAGTGGTAGTTGTGTATATATACTCTGTATATATATTTGAGCCCTCATAATCTAAAAGCACAAGGTTTCTAGAAGAGAAAGCAGAAGACAGCAGAAGAAAGGCAAACAATGTAACCTTAGACACAAAGCTTGTTGAGTTTTGTTCTGCTTATGGTGTGCTGCACTTCTCTGCCACAGTTTAACTTTTACTTTTCGTAAGTCTGGGGGAACTCGGTCTTATATGTGTCTATATGCAAGAAGAAAATAGCACCACATGGTTTGAAAAAGGGGGTTAGTACAACTTTTATTTTCTGGAGGAAATTCAATGTCATGATAGAGAAAATGGCTACAATAATTTTGAAAATAATTTTTCATGTGACTTCTCTTAATTTTTCTGTTTACTCTTTAAGAACAGAATGCATGATCCTCATACAATATTCGTGCATTTTATGATCAAAATTCCCCTATTCTCTTGCAAATAAAGAGATATTAATGCTTTGAGAATATGGTGAGAGCAACAGTGACATGGTAAGAAGAAATAAATGGTTTATGGGGGAAGGCTGCATATTTAAATCACAAAGTCCTCTCATTCTATGAGGACATCATGTTCTTCTTGGACTGGTCTGGTGAAAGAGAAAGAAGCAAGAAAATTTCTTCTTATATTTAGTTAGATGCTAGTTTCTATGGAGACAAGTTTCTCCAGTCATTTTTATTTTCAGGCATTAATAGCATAAACAACACAGAGCAGCAAAGGTTTAACCCTGGATTGAACCCCATATTGAGCACATTCTGTAGGGAGAAAAATGAATGTCTAAATTAGATACAAGGGCCATTATGCAGTCTCGTTAACATTCAATCTTGTTAACTGGACTCTGGCAGTACAAAGCAAAAAAACCTGAAGAGTCACGTATTTTCATACCCTGCATCCTCTTTTCAAGCGTGCCTTGTACAGAAACCTGAGAGGGCAGCATCATCTGCCCTCTGGCTGTCCCTGTACAGCTGATCACACACATTGCTGTGCATTAATTACCTACCTTGGCTTTCACTGGCACCCACAGAAAGGCTGATGGTTCCCAAGCCCAAGGCAGCGACTGACTGTGCCAGGAGAGGTGAGCGCAATGAAATAAGCTGTCTTTTTTGGTGCAATTGAAGTAATTTGATGTGAATGCAAAGACCCATATCATTCTGTGAATTTAAGTGATCAAAAAGGGGAAAAAAGAGCAATTACTTTCAAGTATAAGGCAATCCAATTTCTCTGAGAGGGCTTTATTCAGACTTTTCTTTCTCTCCGCCCTTCACATACTTTGATTTCCATTATATGATTTTTAACTGAATAACAATTTACAATGAACATTTAGCTATCCACATGTGTCTCTTACACATGCAGATCAGAGTATTAACTTCCTTGAGTTTTCAGGGATTGGGGAAGGGAAGAGTCGTTACTGTTCAAACACTGAACTGCTCAGTGGTATTACCTAAAAATACTTAATAACTGAAACCTCAGTTTCATTATTTAGCTGTTTAATTACATGGAGGAATCAACCTTAAAAAGAAAAAGAATCTCCATGGATACTGGAAGAAGAGATGTTAGATAAAGATTTTTTAAATTCATTCAGAATATAAGATTTCCCAAGGCCTGATTCTCAGTATCACCCATATTTCCCCATATTACCCATAATTATCCTCATATTCAAGAGATATGGCACATTAACTCTCTTACACCAACTCCAAGTTAAGTGATCCTATGCACTACCCAATCTGAAGTGTAAAGCAACAGAAAACTGGTTCACTTTAGCTGGACTTTTAAATCATAAAACCAGATTTCAGCTCTCTGTGACCCTTAAATGCACAGACTTGCTGTATTGCAATACCCAAAATAATTGTTGTAGACAATAAAAGATCCAAAATAATTGCTGTGGACAGTAAAAGGCATTAAAAAAAAAATCTTGATTTTGAATAGCATAGTAAGTCCTTTATCTCCCTTCATTTTCTCTGTCAGATCACTGGGAAAAGGGGTAAATGCTGCTAGTTTCTTCTAGTGCCTGAAAGTTTCTCTTTGCCTCTAAAATATGCCAAGTTTGGGACAAATGCCTGGTACTGCAAGTCATTGTCTGTGCGTATTTTGGTGCTGATGTCCAGATTGACCAAAGCACTTAAACATAAGATCTTCTCAGTAGGATGTTCAGAAAGCAGGAAAAGCTTCTAAGTGCACAAAAAATGTAAATTTGTTATTTTATAGAGTATAGGAGGATGGATATTAAACTACATTTGCCTGTTTTAGCTTTGACAGATAGTCCAGTTATTGAATAAGCAGGAATGCACTTTTTTTTTCCCTTTCTTCCCAGAATATGACACAAACATGGTGGCCTTAATCTGAAACACAGAAGTATCAAATAGAGGAATTAGATATTCAGAGTTAAAAATACTTTCTAAATATCAGCAAAGCACACCCAAGGGCTCTGCCCAGCACACACCTTGAAAATAGAAGAGACAAGACACAGCTGATGCTTGCACAACAGTGTGTTTTGAGAAATCATGTGCTTAATGACTGACTGAACCTGTGGAAGGTAGGCAAGTGGATTCCTTGTGGAAATTGGATTCTTTGTGCCCTCTGGCTGGATTGTCTGGTTCTTGTAGAGTGTGAACCTGCATGGTTGCAGGTCAGACACCCTCTTGTCTCTTTGGGAGAGCATTACCATAAGCACTGTGTTTGCACAGCAGCCTTTTCCTCAGCAGAGACCTTAAAAGCACCTCTCTCTCTTGCTGTTGAGAAGATATTTTTTTCTACCCAGCAATTCACTCCCATAAAACCTGGAGTGGCTTTATATCCCTGGGGCAGCAGCTGCCCTGCTGCATTTGACTGAAGATGAGCAGCAAGTCCAGGAGTGAGGCTGAACAACGGACTGGCAGATGAAGAGACACCACATAAACCTCCTTTAGAAAGTGACTACTAAGTAATTGGAATAGACTCTTTTTCCTTACGAGCCTGAAGCCCTCAGTTATGGAATGTGATACAGGGATAATATATATTAGGGAGTTAATTTGTTCCGACCACTGCCTGGATCATTTCTGCACATGTATCAGTTATTTCCTTTTCTCCCTTCACACAGAAGCTCTCTGATCACTGGCACATCCCTTTGGTCTAACTTACACAGCTGAATCCATTTCATAGCTGAATGCCATCAAATTGCTTAAGGTTAAACTAAAGAAAATGCATTTCTTCACTTTTTGTAAATTAGTAGACAAACTAGATATTAGGACTTAATCAGGAAGTTAAAGAAGGTCATATCACTAAAATTTCTTAGAAAGAATATCATAAATGAGAGGCATGCAAGGAGGAAAATGTGCTGTCAGCCTGAAGGATGAGATCAGTAAAACGGAGAAATACAAAACTCAGTGTGGAAAAGACAGCAGAAACTGCAGCAGGGTTGTGCAAAGTCTGAGGAAAGGAAATTGCCAGATGACAGGCTGGTGAGGAGGAGGAAAAGGAGGAGGAGGAGGAAGAGGAGGAGAGGAGAAATGACCTGAATCAAGTTGCAGAAGTTCAGGAAAAGGCCATACGGTGCAAAACTTAAGAAGACAGGCAAGCTGCTCCCAGGGACAAGCGGGGTTTTGGGGACACTGGGTGCACACAGGAAGGACACCCATGCTGGTCACATGCAACTTGTGGAGAAGTGCCCTGTGCAGGACTGGACAGAGCCCATGAAAGCAAGGAGAAAAGATGGAAAGAATAATAAAAAAAAAGAAAGGATTGGAAAAAGCACATCTGAGCTGAGGTGATGAGCAGTGTAACTGAGATGGTGGAGGCTGAAAAAAACAACTTGAGGAATGAATGACCTTGGAGAGGTGAAAATTCACTGAAAAAGGTAGAAGAGTGGGAGGGTAGAAAATAAAGTGTAAAGAAAGTGCAATACATTTGAGCATGTTTCTTATAGCTTGAGGAATTCCATCCATTTTCAAGACAAATTTGGCATCTTTATTATGACATACCCCTTTCTATAGATTCATAAATTCAATTCTCCACTCAGAAAGACTTGCTGTCATATATAATTTGAAACCTTTTTTAAATCTACCATAAAGCACAGCACCTACAGGTGATTAAAGGAGGAGCAGTAAGCTTGCACAGGCCAAAACTCAGTCACAAAAGGAAGCAGTCACCTGTCCTTTCCATTTGGCACAGCTGCACATCTCCATGTTCCTGGTTATCAAACTGTTGGCTCCCCGGTGTGCCTGCAGCTCCTCTTTGACAATAACATATATCCAGCACACTGAAGCTTTCCAGGACCTGTGGCAAAGCAATTAGAAAGAAAATTGGTGCATTATCGATTGCAAACTTAGCAGGGTCTAAGGCAGTTCCTTAGAATGATTGTACTGCTCCCTTTCCCTCTGCTAATTTTCTGCTTGAGTAATCGAGAAATAAGTTTGGATTAAAGGCAGAGTGTGTTTGACAACTTCGTTGCCCAGTTGTTGTGCTCAGGAATCCAAATGTATCTTGTATGTTCGGGAAGACTTTTTCTGATGTGCTTTTTCTACCAAACTTAGGGGACTTCTTGTGACTGTCTCAGCTGTGGCTCCGAGGATGCAGCTCTGGTCAAGCTGATTTTCATGACGTTGTCTTTTTTTCTTTTCTTCGCAAAACTGTATTTTTTCTCACACTGTTAAAAGAGAGACCATGAATAAATAGATACCAGGCTGGTTTCATCACTGAGTGCTCTAAATGAGCATGCAATCTGCAAACAGTAGAGTAGTTACTACCTTTAATTGAGCTTTCCTATTGCTGCTAACCTAGTCTACGTAAGACACAAACAACACATAAAATACTACACAAAACATAAGCTGTTGTTATCAAGGAAATGAAATTATAAGTAGCCTTTCTTCATATCAATGAGTAGGAAAACAATGCTTAAACTTTAGTGAACCTCTGCACAGCTGATCCAGCTAAAAATATACTTTGCACATGATGAGTACTTCTAGAGTTCCTCTCACCTGACAGTACTTATGGAAGTGGAGATATTTATTTACAACTTCTGAGCACTATGTTTCCAGAACTCTCAGCAGAATGAGGAGACCCTTTACCCACCAACCTGTAAACCACCAGGCTCTGATGATTTGACCAGCTCTGAGTGAGAACCAGAACTATATTCATGCTGACAAACTCATTGTGTTTCACCATGCCAAAGGGCGTATCTGCTCACTGGCTCTTACTCAAGAAGACAGAGACATTGACTTTTACCCAAACGGTAGAGCACATCACAAGGTTTTGAGGTAGTCAATGCTTTTTATCCAAAGTGCATGGGATTTTTCAACAATTGTTTATATAGCCCACCACCATCAGGAAAAAAAAAATCCATCTACATAATATGTTTTGGATACTGAGAGAGAGGAAATACTGCTTGCACTTGCTGAAGACCTGTAACCCATTACTCCATCCTCACCAGCAGGAAATTCTTCAGGAGAGAGCAGTGAATAATATGTTCATGAAGGGAATGCAACATAAAGGTTTGATAAGAATAATCTTTGGTCTGCAGACTTTAGCACCAGCTCTTCAGTGATTTTTGGCAGGCCCTGTATAATCTGTGCGCTTCACCAACAGGGCCTGGGAGGAATGGATCAGCTGGACACAAATGGGAAGTCTCCACTAGCACTTTTTATTTCTGATGGGGAGTGAATCTCCTCATTGACCCCCACAGTACCTTGGAGCATGAGCCAGTTGTTCTCAGATGACACCAGCCAAAAAGGCATCTCAGCATCCCACCCAACCCCACAACCACTCTTGGGCATGGGGACACAGGGGCTGCAGAGGAGCTGGCCTGGAGCAAACCTCCCTACTCTGCTTGATTCAGGTCTCCAGCTGGCAACCCCAGCTGCCTCTACTCCAGGTGTGCACTGCAAGATAAATGGAGCCAATTAACCCCAGACCCTATAGATTTGACAGATGTGGTGGGCCAGGGAGGAAGAGGATGGCCACATGATCCATTGCTCTCTCGTGGCTACAGCTCCCCAGCCCATGACTCTATCAGGCATTAAAAACTGACATATCAAGTGGAGAATGTAGTGAGTTGGGACAGGGATATGGTGAGTTCAGTGGCTGCTTTATCAATATTGTTATTTTGTGCTTTTACCCTGGTTTATTTTACTTTTCAGTCAGCAGAAAATGCAGCATCTGCCACTCCAAGGAGAGCCCCTGCCTGGGGAGTCACTGCCTCTCCCCACAATGTCAATAACAGCAGAATCATTTACTGGGTCAGGCTATGGAAGTGCTTGGAGAGGAGGCAGGGGTAAGTCAATTCCTACAGATCTGCTTCATGTCTGTCCCACTGCAGAACCCCCCTCAAATTAAACCTTGTTTCTCTTTCAGTTCTACAAACTGCTGTGACAGCAGAGGCAGGCTTGTAATGCTTATATTTGTTCTCTCACAGCAATGTCCACACAGAGTCTGCTTACTCAAGCATTGTGCAAGGAGGGTCTTGCTCTGCCCATAATGCTGCAGCTGTATCAAAAGAAAGGAGATGTGGCTTGCTCGCCCTTTGTGTTGGATGGCACAGCAGTGTTTGGAGAGGCCCGTGTTCTCTCTCACATAATAGCACTGACAGCTTATTCACAGCACTTGATAGGGACAGCGTCAACAGAGGATGATGCTAATTCTGAACTTGCTAGTTCTGTGCTGGAACACAGAATTTTGCTGAATTTCTTGGATTTTTTTCAGTTTCCTGATGGATGTGGTTCCCCATAATGTTACCAGAGATGCTGTCTGAAGAAAAGAAGAAAGGAACCTGCAAAAGTATCACATGTACAACAGCAACCGAAAAAAGGGTAACAGCTTCCATGTGACAGTAAAAACAGCTTGCTAACATATTTGGCAAGAAGAACAGGACTGAAGCAAATGAAACCCATTTCCTCAGAGGTGATTAAACAGAACAGTGCTGCAGGTACAGTGAAGCAGAGCTTACAGTTAAGGTTTCAAGTGCAGCTGTCAAAGCTTGAACATTGGCTGTTCCCCAGTGTCCTTGTGCTTACATTCTCCTACAGTACCTGGACATTGCAGGTTCACTTCAAGTTAAACTGTTTCAAAGTAAACATGATTAGTTGCTCCATGAAATGTGGAAGTTTGTATTTAATGTCCTTTGGTTTTTCTGAGATTAGTTAAATACTGGCATATCCTAAGAAGGGTTTTATTTTTAATTTAAAAATGCTTGGCTTTACTGGTGAGAACCCTAAAAGAAATATGTAGTAAAACAAGAGAACAACTCTAGTACTGAAATGACCTAGTCATTGCTTAACTATTTCACAGTTAATACTTCCTAATTCCTTGACTGTTAATTAATTCAATTTTTGTGCTAGAAAATAAAACCTGGAAATGAATGATTCATTTTTGTGTTGAAGGGATTTTATTTTTTAATATCACTAGTGAAGATAATTACTTGCAGTCTTCTCAAATGGTAGAGCTGTATAACGGACTTGAAATATCAACGCAAATCAGTGCAGTCACAACTGCTTGCATTTGCTCCTTTTGTCAACAATATGAGTAAGTGATTAAACTATTTTCTATTATATTTTCTTTTGAGCAGGAGAGCATAATTTTTGAGAAGATATTCCTTTAGTCTTCACTGACGAAACAGATATCTAATTTTTGGCAAATCTACCTATGATCTTTGACCAAGACTTGAAAGACAGGATTTGCTGAATTATTTAAGTTACTTTAGATTAAAATAGAAACCCTTCTTAGAAGGACAATTTAAAAAATCTATCATAAATCACAGATAATTTTGTTATTTATAGTGTTATCCTTTTTATATCATGAGTAACTTTATGGCTTGCTATTGGTTCTCAGTTGACAATGATCATGAAGGACTCTAGACTTTCTAATTCTTTTCAAAAATTGCAGTCTGATCAAAATAGTGTAATGAATATTATTTTGAGACTGAGAGAGAAAAATGTATCAATTTTTGTGATGAAGTCACAAAAGCATCACTTTTTTGGAATTTATGAGGGTTTTTTAGGAGAAAACTTTTCCTTGCATTGGAGAAAGTTCTCTGCAGTATTAGTTTGACTTTTTCCTCTTCTAGAAAAATCCAGTCAGTAGGAAGTGTTCTCTATCTTTTTCTCCTTATAAGATCTAGTACTGTGTTTTATAACTCTTCCATTATACTACCCATAAGCCAAAAAGGAAGAAACAAAGACAATTTTGCATTTTTCATGTCATTTTTTCCAAGACAGTTTTAAGTGAAATGATAATTTTATAAACATAAGAACTTCACTTAAATTGAACTTAATGTTATGTTGGAAATACAATACAATTACTCTGGGTTGATATAAACATGTCTAAACATAGTTGAAGGGAAGAAAGGACAAGTGATCTCTTGTATGTACCCTAAATCCTTAGATGGCCTTTTCTATATTTTATGGTTCAGTATTGCTGCTGGAATCTCAACATGCACTATTAAAGGGGATCAGTTTCTAAAATTTCATATTTGGGTGTGCAAGAGTACTGTAGGAAGCTGCCAAGCAGAATAGCAAAACCGGAGAAGTTAAATGGGCTTTTTACTCCTGAATAGTTCTTATATAGCATTGCAATCTATTCTGTTAAAAAATTGGACCACTTCAGACAAATTTATAACAGGAAGGGGAAGACAGTATTTAATAAAGAGAGAAAAGAAGATGCTAGACACAATACAAATCTGAGCTATTTATTTTTTCCAATAAAATTTTCATAGAAAACAGTTTATTTGACTTGATAGATGAAGGATGCTGAAGTTTAAAAAACAAATCACACAATTGCAAATATCTTAAAAAAATAAGTTTCACTGCAGTTATTATTATAGCTTTTATGTGGATTATACAAACTTTAGGAGTCAAGTAACATATATTTGGTCTCCCAGGATTACATGCTGAAGCAGGGTTGTAGGATTAATCTTCTCCAAATAATTCAAGAATATTCTTTCCCACAGGAAGAACAGCATGCAAAGAAATGGTATCCACGTTGGAGGCAGTTAAAAAACCCATGGAGATGTCAATCCAATAAGTTCTTCACTACTGCAATGTGTTGAAGGTGGTAGGGAGGATGATTACATGAAGAACTGAGACTCAGAGCTATTTCACACATTTAGGGTCAGGAACACATGCAGCAGATTAATTTTTCAGGAATATTCTTTAAGATGGACTGTCTAGGACTGGTATTGGTACATCAGGGTTTCCAGCTTTCATTCTCTGGGCTGTTCAATACAGGTGGGTGACTCCCAAACAGTCTTTTCATGTCCAGATCAAGGTGCATTATAGGTGGTATCTGCTGTCAGACAAGGAAATGTCTTTGTGGAAGAAAAGTGAACAGCAGCTGTTGGGCAGCACCCACATTGCCGTGTGGTCCAGAGCCAACGGGGCAGGGCACAAGGGCTGCACTAGGAGGGTAAGGCTCTCACATTCCTTGAAAACACTTGCAGGGATCCACAGCAGATCTGATAGGTACTCCCCTGCTCTTTTTCATTTGCTTTACATACAGAGGGTTTTCTTTTAAGCTCACAACAATAACTTGCTGCTTCTAAGCAATTCCCTACTTTGAAAAATGTACTTACATATCAACCAAGTTACAATTATCATTGTTTTGAGAGCTGAAGGTTAAAGCAAGGTAAGATTAATCCCCTTTGCTTGAAACAACACTTCATACTGTAACTAGAAAATAATTTTTGCTGAATACAAATATTAAATAAGATTGAAATGTTAATTGCTAAAAGTATTTTAACTTCTGCTGTTTGACTACTGAATTCCGGGATTCTGAATCATAATAATTAAGGCATTTCAACTGTTTGGATCCCTTCAGGTAATGGGCCACAGCAACAAAAAGTGTCCTAGTTGCCCCAAATTTATCTAGGAAATAATTATATGGCCAGTGTGAGGAGGTTGGTAAATCCAAGGAAGCAAGGGCAAGGGGATGCACTGCAGGGCTGTAACATGTGTGTTTCCAGGGACCGCAGTAGCCCACAGAAGTGTAGGAACAGGACTGGCTGGGGGACTCTGGATTCTGAGGAGAATCAAAACAAATCTGGAAGAACTCCTTCATCACCTCATTTGTGTGAGCACAATTCAGGACTAATAGCCCCACTCATTTCAGTGGGAATTGTTCAATTCAAATTAGGTGACCTTTAACACGTTTTGCCTATGAATAGTTAAAAGTACCTGAGATAGGCTGGAATTTGGTTTGGAACAGCTAAGTCAGTGTTCTCATGCTATCAGGGGTTCAGATCTAGAGTGGGAGCAGAATGTATGAAATTAATATTCTCCAGTGTACATGCAGGCTGGTTGCTGGCTAAGGTGCATGGGTAGTAGAACAAATTCAGACTAAACTGCAATGTATGTTGACCACCTGGAGCAGCAAGCTTTGCAGACAACAGTGTATGGTTTTGCTTTAGAAAGGAATTTAAGACAGAATGGAGCTGTACAGCCCAGGCCTGCGGACATCTTCACAAGGCAGTGTTGAAATAAAAGAGCAGAAAGCCAAATAAAGGGCTACTTGCTGTTGGACAGGGCAAGTTGCAAGTGCTGCAAACAAAATAGGAAGATTCCTTTTGTTAAAAGGAAAAGATTAATGCTCTGGTTTGAATGCATATGAATGGAAATGCCTAGAAATTCTGTTCTGAAGAAACAAACTCAATGCAAAATGTGTAAAACCTGTGTTACACGTCTAGGTGGCATTGCTGAAGGAATTAGAGTTACGCCAAAGTTTAGGTCCCACCATTTCAGCCACGCATTTCAGCATACTGTAGTGTGCCTAGGAGCCTGCAGGACTGATCCAAAAATTATGCAAGTGACTAGAAATGTCCCCAGTCATTTAAATGGGTTTGGTTGAAGCCCCAGGTCTCACCCACAACAGGCCATGTCCAGGCTCCAGAGCAGCTGTAGGATATTATGGCATGTGAATGTGTGTGTGTGCAGTGGGGAAGCAGCACACACACAGATCCTGCTGTGACATTAACAAAAGAAGCAGCTGCTGAACCAACCCACATAGCTTTAGACTCTTCAGGGAAATTAATCTTGTATAAAATATGGAGCTGCAAAGAAGGAAAAGTTAATATCATAGTGGAGTCATAAGCATCTGCCACTTGAACGTGGTTTTCCTTTCAGACATAGAAACACCACAGCACTGATTCTAGGTTTAAATTATCAGTACATATCAACAGCAGGCACTGCTCCAGTGAAATGCAAGACAAGAAAAATATGCTCCACCTGAATATAAACTTTAGCCTAATGAAATGTTAGATAATATACAATAACATCCCTAAGCCATATTTGAAGAAAAAAAAAACAAGAAATAAATTCAGCCCACACCAAATTTAAACTCAAAAACTTTATTTTTTACCTTTTTTTTAAATTTCTATATTGCCCTGTGAATCAAGTTAATAATTTTGTTCTAGCCTAAACTAAAAAAATATTAGATGGGCCAGAAAAAAGTACAAACCTTGTACTTGTTCATAAGCTTGATGAAAGTGAGGCTCAATAGTCCTAGCCATATCCTGAAAACTTACTCATTGCCATAGTTTCCCTTAAAGTCTGGGCTATTGAAAAACTGTGCTCCCAGAGAAGCTACACAGGCCACCTCTAGCTATTGTGTTTACTACCTTTAATTTGTTCTTCTGTACTTCGGTAGAAAAACAGATTAGTCTCATTGAGAGAACAGAAAAGAAAACTGTTATTCTTAGAAGAGCAGTTTCCTTTCTTCTCTTTGCAAAAATTAAAGAGTAGCAATGTAATGTTAGCCAAGGAATACTGTTTCTCCTCACAGATATACAATTTTGCTTTGTTTATCTTCCAGCAAGCACATTGTGGATAACTTCCTAATCAAAGGCTCTCTCTTTTCCCCTGAAAATCTGTTTTTGAAAATGAACAGTTCCACTTCTACAGGTTCTACAGGTGCATGAGAAAACACTCAGCAATGATTTCTGTTGTTAAAAGCTCCTGACTGATCTTATTTAAAAAAAAACCTACCATGAACAGCTAAAATTCAAAATGAGAGTTATGATTGTAAAATCCCTTTTCCATGCTCAACAACACCACCTTTTCCTAATACATCAAAACCCCACTAAGAAGATTGTTCTGCATGTGAGACAACAGGCAGGATGCTGAAAACTACTGTCTGAAGAATGTGGTTATGCATGCCACATAAGAAAACATAAGCTGTGTGGTAGAGAGAGAGGGCAGGTTTCACAAAAAATAAAGGCTTATACTGTGCCTTGTTGACTGTATCTGATGAATGACAGTAACACCAATATTTTAGCTTCATGTAAGGTGAAAAGAAAATAATCTCCCTTTACCTATAGCACAATTTTGCCTCAGATTTTTTGCTTAACTCCATAGGGCAAAGGGCAAGCATATATTGAGGGAACTCAGTGGATCAGGTGTCTCAGGAATGTTTCAGCTCTAGCTTACTTTTGCAAGTCCACATGGTTTCCCCATGATTTATGGTTTCTCCTCAGTGGATTATGTAAGGCTGAACTACTGATCCCAGTTTCAGCCAGAAAGGATGAGCTACATCGCAGCTTGTAGGTACTTACTGCTTCAGAAAGAACAAAGAAGGGGATTGGCAAACTTCCTAGCCCAAGAAACTCCTTTTAGGAAGCCAGGATCAAGAGACATCAATACAAACGTGCAGATTCCCATTTTGTGCCACCTCTGTCATTAGAAATTTTGCATTTCCCATACCTGTAATCTGACAACTTTAACAAACAAATGCATAACGAAGAGTACAATGCTATTGTGTTTTAGAATTAAGAACAAACATTTTCAGAAGGAATTCTGAAAACATAAGTTCATAAGAAGCCATAAGAAAATTAAATTTGTGTAATCTATTTCCTTCCTACTCTTACTAGTTTATGCTGCTAGCAGGAGATCAAATTAAATGTCGATTTCAAACAGAATTTTGCCAATGTCTTTTTTATTATCAGCTACTTGCCCATGTGGTTGAATAGTGGTTGTATAAGGTTTGCTTCAACTATTCATTTTTCAAGTATCTGCTAGGTCACACACTATTGTTTTTTCTCTCCAAATAGGATAGTTGCAATTTAAAACCAAGGACTGGAGAGTAAGAAAGTTTCATTGAAATTTTTCAAATTAACAAATGTGAGAACTGCAATCTGTGAAGTTTCAAAATTCACAAAAAGTTTTCTCAGTACAGTGGGATAAATATTAATAGTTCAGCTTCTACTTTTTTTTGCTGCTTTTATTCATGAAGGTCTTCCTGAATCAGGAAGAATCAGGAAGAACAAGGAAGAATCATAAAGAATGAGAGACAAACATTTGGTCATGTCTGTTAATAAGTCAAAGATGTGAAGTTGTACCACCACTTTGTCAGTCCACAGACAGAGCTCATCTAGAGTATATAAAAGCTGTAATTGTTTTTGAAAAATTGTACTAGGATGAATCACAAGATTATGCTATTTACCAAGGAACAAAACCCCAGATATAGGAGAATTAATAATCTAATAGCATCAAAAAGGGCTATTGGATGCATACTCTGAGACTAATAGTCTTCCTCATTATTTAATAAAGCTTGAATAATATGGTCATAGAGAGCAATCCTTCTGCAGACAGGATGATGGACACAGAACAATGCATTTTATGTCAGAACACATAATTTCTTTTTTTAGTGCCTTCCACCTTCCCAAATTCACATTTTCAGATACATAAACAAAAGTTATAATACAATTTCCAAAACCAGACCTCAGATGTCTTAGCTGGGAAATACTCTATTTTTCTCTCACTTGTTAAACACTTCTGTTTACTTATCAATTACAGTATTCATCATCATAATTATTTAGTGCTTGATTCCACAATATAGAATCCTGCAACCAACTAACTTTTACAAGTCATTTAAGAGCATAACTATATGAAAAATAGCCCTTAATTGTCATTGTTTCAGTGGTTCTACTGCTAGTCTGAATAAAGTGCTTAACATGAATAACTAACAAAGCTAAGCTAATGCTTAAATATGCTCAAAAATTATGCACAATCCAACATGTACATAAATTAATAGCTGCCTTTGCAGGTATTTGGATACTGAAAATAAAACTAGGCTCTAACATTAAAGGTCTCAAGCGATAATCATTGTGTTTGTACTTAGTTCAGCCTAAGGGGGAAATAAATTAAACACACCATGATACTTCCCTTCTTAACAAGGTATAACACTTTGTTATCCCTTGTTTGCTACTTATCTTCCCACAAGAAATTGAAAATGTCCCCATGATTGTTCATACAATCAAACAAGCAAGGAAACTTGACCCTGAAATTTCCTGTCTATGAGGAAGTGGTGGAAAAGTTTCCCCAGCTGTGTCACATGTATATTTTAATGTTAAATGCTGTCAAATGCTCAAAAGCAATTTATCCTCTTTTTTGAATTTGAACACAGTGAATTTACAGTGGTGTTAATAACTGCTTTAGGAGATATACAGATTGATCTACAGAAACTTATAGAAATTTTTGTAGAGTTTTGTACAGAAATTAAAAGGAAAAAACCAACACATTCTGGTCAGCAGGTAAACCTGTCTCTTCCCAATGTGCAGGCTGGACAGCACCTGGGAGCTGCATGATGGCTGATGAGATGCTCAAGGACTACAGGCAGAGCTTCCAAAACTGGAAAGCAAGTTTAGTAACTCCGGTTTTGCTACTGCTGAGACAGTTTTACCCAAAATATGAATACAAGTCTCTGCTGGTTTTGGCTGAGGAAGAGTTAATTTTCTTCCCAGTGGCTGGTGTGGGGCTGTGTTTTGTATTTGTGCTGAATGCAGGGTTGATAATATGAAGATGTTTTTGTTATTGCTCAGCTGGGCTTACACGGAGCCAAGGCCTTCTCTGCTTTTTGGGCTGCCACACTGGGGAGGAGGCTGGGGGTGCCTGGGAGGGTGGGAGGAGACACAGCAGAGACAGGTGAGCCCAAAATGACCAAAGGGATGTTCCAGAGCATGTGGCGTCATGTGCAGTGTGTAAAGTGGGGGGAAGAGGAGGAAGGGGGGAATGTTTGGAGCGATGACATTTGTCCTCCCAAGTCACTGTGATGTGAGACCTGTGATGTCACCTGCTCTCCTGGAGATGGCTGAACATCTGCCTGCCCACAGAAAGCAGTGAATTAATTCCTTATTTTGCTTTGTTTATGTGTCTTTTGCTTTTCCTATTATGCTGTCTTTATCTCAACCCACGGGTTTCCCAGCTTTTACCCTCCAGTCCTTTCCCTGATCCTGCCGGTAAGGGAGTGAGTGAGCAGCTGCCTGGGTTGATGGTTGGGGTTAAACCACTACAAAGACACATTTTTATATGTCAGAATGAGAGAAATTGTTGAGCTTAATAGGCATATTAATTTAAAATAAGCCACCTTAAGATTATGGGAGGAATACCAGGCATGAGTGCTCTGCAGGTGACAGTTAATGTCTGCAAGAATAAGAGAGAAACTCTACCAGGGAGAGGAGCTGGTGCTGACCTCCCTTTCCCAGAGGCTGCCCAGTAAAAGCCCATTCATGGAAAGGAAAACAGAACTAAGGGAGTGAGGCAGACTTCAGTGCAATTTCATACCTTTCCCATAAAATGCTTTTTGCCTCCTGACTCCATGGAAACATAACCATCAGTAAAATCAAAGGGGGAAAGAGTAGTAGCCAAAAGGAACAGAACTGTGGATGAATCAGGCCTGTGTGATCAGACAGAAAGGTCAAGTGGGAGTTGTTGAGGTGAAAAAGTCGATATCACCCTGGCAACCTGAGATAAACTCATGAAAAATGTAATGGGTTCCCTATGAGGGAGAAAATGACAATTGGATTAATATAGAATCAAGATACTTTTATTCAGTGTAGGTAAACAATTCTCCAAGTGATGTGAATGCATAAAATATTTCTTTATTTTCTTTCTAGGGTGCCCTACACATTCTAGTTATCACTGGCATATCAATGTGTTAAACAGGTTAGAGAAATAGGCATGGAAACTGATGCTTATTAAATTTTATTCTGATTTCTGGAAAGCAGTACTGCAGGGGGGTTGTTGCCTATTTTATTACTTTTTAATTTGGTTTCCTAATCTGATTTTTACTTGATGGAAGAGGGATGAAAACAAAAGGTTTATTATTAATATTTGATGGAAAAGTTAGGAAGTGCTTTTCCAGTCCAAGATTTGCATTTTCTCTTATTCTTTTAAGTTCTGGCTGTAGGTTCTTTCTTGACTTTTAATTTGCCTCACAGAGATTTGGGAGCTTGATGAGAAATTCTCTTTGCCCTTTTGTGCACTCAATGTGAGGCTCACACACCAGGGTTTTTTTCCTTCTGAAAAACAGCCCAGAATAAAGTATAATTTCAGTGCCTGAATAGTTGAGGCTGAGGCAGAATTTCTTACCTTGTTGAGATATGGAACACCAGCTTCCTGACAAAGCCTGGTTCCACTCAATATTTTGGTGATAACCAGCTGAGGAACTCAGTTGTGTGAAAACCCACGCACAAGTTGTCAGATATAAATTCATAATAAAGCTTTGTCATCAGCATGGGAGACATTGAAATGTAAATTGCATAAATTCCCTAAACTTTAGGCATAGGTTTTTCTTTGTTTATTTT
Source organism: Rhipidura dahli (assembly GCA_013399225.1). NCBI lineage: Eukaryota > Metazoa > Chordata > Aves > Passeriformes > Rhipiduridae > Rhipidura > Rhipidura dahli. The sequence continues at coordinate 523,716 of VXAC01014636.1, forward strand.
TTTTCTGACCTTTGCCTGTGTTTTAGCATCACCCTCCAGCACTCGTTATGCATTCACATCTGGACACGTTGTGCATGCACTGCTTTTTTGTTGTGCATTTGTGTGTTAATATTTTATTCTTTGAAATTCTTCGCATATTTAAATCCCATTGTTCCACTGTAACTATTTCTCTGCTACTTTTATAGACAGTTTCCTCCTTAGCTTAGCTGCAGTAGGTTTTCATTTAAGTTGAACAAGAAAAACTACTGATGGGAAAAATATAAGTGGCTTAACAAGGTTCTGCCCTGCAGCAAAGAAAACATTAATAAGTAATATGTATCAAGGTGAACTTCAAGTATTTACATAGCCAGATTTTAGACCCACCAAAGGATCGATTTTGATTGTTTATTCTGATTTCCTGAGACAGGTCAGGAATTTTGTCTATCAGTTTTCAAATATATCCTAAGAACTGCAAAATCAGATCCAAACTAGGCTTTTAGTGAGCAATCTCCCACTGATTTTCAACTAAAAACTGCAGCACAAGGCCCTAGGTTAAACAAACCTCTCACATCTAGTATTTTTCACTTTAATATGTATTTGAAGTTAAAACATATGTTGTAGACTCCAGGAAAATATCTCTGTTCAGAATAACATTTGAGCCTCTGAAAAGACTCATGCAGTGATGATTTCACACTTAATCCTTATATTAAAAGTACCTGCTTCATCTTAGTTCTTACAAATGTTGATTTCAAATGTCTACAAATGTAATCTTAATAATAGGAGAAATTCAACTGTTCTCATAAGGAATTTCAAATAATGGTAGGGCCAGAAATTGTATTTAAAAATAAAACACACCCCCCAAAAAAAAGAAAAGAAAAGAAAAGAAAAGAAAAGAAAAGAAAAGAAAAGAAAAGAAAAGAAAAGAAAAGAAAAGAAAAGAAAAGAAAAGAAAAGAAAAGAAAAGAAAAGAAAAGAAAAGAAAAGAAAAGAAAAGAAAAGAAAAGAAAAGAAAAGAAAAGAAAAGAAAAGAAAAGAAAAGAAAAGAAAAGAAAAGAAAAGAAAAGAAAAGAAAAGAAAAGAAAAGAAAAGAAAAGCAGTATTTACAGCCTCCCCTTACTGTTTGCAGAAATATTTTTGGTAATATTTTGGAAATATTTCGGAGGCTCACAATCCAAACCTGCTTTCACAAGTCATTGCAAATGATGTATGGATGCTTCCAGAAGCATTGTCCACTCAGGCAGGTCAGGATGGCCGAGCGGTCTAAGGCGCTGCGTTCAGGTCGCAGTCTCCCCTGGAGGCGTGGGTTCGAAGACCACTTCTGACAGCTTCTTTATGGCACCATGCTGAGTGGTGCAGCTCACACTCCTGAAGGGCAGGATGCCATCCAGAGGGACCTGGACAATCTCAGGCAGTGGGGCCATGGGAATCTCATGGTGTTTAACAAGACCAAGTGCTGGTGCTGCACCTGGGTCAGGGCAACCCCCGGTATCAGCACGGGCTGGGGGATGGACAGATCAGAGCAGCCCTGCTGAGAAGGACTTGGGGGTGCTGGTGGGTGGGAGGCTGGACATGACCCAGCCAGGGGCACTCCCAGCCCAGAGAGCCAAACGTGTCCTGGGCTGCATCCAAAGCAGCCTGGGCAGCAGGGGAGGGAGGGGATTCTGCCCCCCTCTGCTCTGCTCTGCTGAGACCCCACCTGCAGTGCTGCACCCAGCTCTGGGGTCCCTCCAAATTAAGGACATGGACCTGTTGGAGCAAGCCCAGAGGAGACCACCAACTTAATCAGAGGGATGAAGCACCTGTCTGATGAGGAAAGGCTGAGGGAATTGAGATTATTCCACCTGGAAAACACTAGTCTTCAGGGTGACCTAATTGTGTCCTTCCAGTACCTGAAAGGATGTTCTGGGAAAGATGGAGCAAGACTATTTACAAGGACATGTAGTGACAGGACAAGGAGAGATGGGCTCAAACTGAAAGAGATATCATACCTAGGTTTATATATATATATATATGTATATATACCTAGGTTTAGGTTAGATATTAGGGAAAAATTCATTTACTGTGAGTGTGGTGAGGCAGTTGAACAGGGAAGCTGGGGATGCCCTATCCCTGGAGGTGTTAAAGGCCAGGTTGAATGGGCTCTGTGCAACCTGTTTAGTTGAAGGTGTCACTGCCCATGGCAGGGGAGTTGGAACAAGATGATTTTAAAGGTCCTCTTCCAACCCAAACCATTCCATGATTCTGTGATCCTTTATGTCTGTGAACAAGGAAATATAAGCAGAGAAATATAACAATATAGGAAATTTTGGTAGTTTTCTGCATCACTATAGTGAGGCATTTAGGGGCTATAACACTATGCCAAAAGATTGTGGAAGCTGTATCACTTCCTATTAAAATTGCATAGAGATTAATAAATCTGTAGTCGTGATTATGCTATACAGAATAAATTATGAACATTTAATTTCTTCCTCAGCCTGACAGAAGAAGACAATTGAATAATGAAAATTTTGTATATTTTTGCTATTCCTGGAATAGCACCCAACCTGGAAGAGTCCATCCTCCCCTCCTTTTTAATTCCATCTCATGTCCCCAGAGTTTCCAGCCACAACACAGGCTGGGACACCATTCTTCATGGCACCTAACCCACAGCTCCTGCACATGCAGCACACAGTCCACCATCGTTTTGGCTGGTCTAGCTATGCCATGGTTTCCCACCACCAAAATTATAGGCACCACCTGATTTATATACAATGCTATTATCCATTAGCATCTCAAAACAGAGGAGGACAAAAATCTGGTCCAGACAGCTGAGACCAGCAGTCTTGCTTGCTGTTCTTCCAGTGCATCTTTGCCTCATGCAGAGATAAATTTGGAGCTGAGGCTGAAATGTAAATCAAGCTACATTAGAACAAGATCTGCAGTTTTCTTACCTCCATCACAGATGGTTTTTTCCAGTTTGATTTCTATGGCTTAAAAATGCACGGTAATTGAGAGACCTGGTCTTCTTGTGAAGAGCTTGGGAGGCAGGAGGAGGCAAGCAGGAGCCTTGGTGTGAGGAGAGAGCACAGGCATACAGGCTAGGCCGTAATGTATTGTCAAACACACGATTTCCATCTTGGGTAATCACAAATTTCCATCCAGAGAGTTAATCTGTTGTCCATCTGTGTTGGGGGATGATGTCATCTAACCTCACAACCCAAGTAACAGGTCTGTAGCACATCCATTCCATTGATGCAGGCATCTTGCATGATGCCTAACTGATTTAGGAGTACCTAAGGAAGTTTTAAACAAACCTGATTAAATACCATCAATAAAAAATTCAGGGCTACTTTTCTCCTTTATAGTTTCATGCATTCCCTTGTGGATTGACGGTGTTGAAGAAAGGTGATTACTGCACACTTAATTTGACATTTTTCAAGAATCAAAGTGAGCTTACTCCAAGAAGTTTAACTATAGCTGACTGATGATCTATCACCTATTGCCTCTGCTGGTCCTAGTGATGTTAATGTGATTTACAGTTAAGATGTAATAGAAATGCAGATGTAGTCTGCCAAAATCTTCATAGACAATTTTTTTTCTAAAGTTTGGGTGTTTCTCTTGGGTTTTTGGGGGGTTTTATGGGGGGGTTGATTTGGTGTTTCTTAAGTAACATTTCATAGAGCAAAAATTCAGGAAGCCTGGCATACTCTGTAATTCAGACTTCAAAGTTTCACTGCTTTAAGGAGATTTGAAGCCAGGAAGTAGAAAGCCAAGTTTAATCATATGTTCTTTGGTATTTCCAATGGATCTGTGATGTCACTTGGGAAGTATTCATTGATTACCCTCAAAGTCCTGTTTTCTTGAGCAGCCCGATATGAAATTCAAAATAATCACTGTTAAATTATTTCAGCAGAACTGGAGAGGCTGGAATTTTTTTTATGAAGTACCAGGTGTTCTACTTTCTGCCGTCACCTGTTTTTTTTTTAGCATTAGTGTTCTGCATTATTATTTCTCTTACTGCAGGAAACATGCTCTCCTCTGATATTTCTTTCAGCCTCCTTCTCAAAGAGGAATCCTGCAATCTGTCTGGCTCTTCCCGCCAGCTACTCTCTGAAATATTTGTATTTTTCCTTGTGTACACATTCATTCCTCTATTTTGCTACATGCTTTTCTGTAGCTGTATGACCTTCAGCCCTGGCTTTCAACAGGGCTGTCTTGCTCTAGCTGAAATACCTGTCAAGGATTAATGTGGGGGAAGAGACCTAAGTGAGATTGAGGGGGTTCAAAAACAGTTACTTCAGATGAAATCAGCAACAGTAACTAATTTCTACTTAATGCAGAAGGAGATCAAAGGAGGATTAGGCTAAACCATACCTCAGTGTTTTTCTGGGTACGAGAATCATAGGCAAGCATGGCTTCAGCAGCTTGATTGCAGAACAAAAGCATTATGGGCTGCTAGACTGGGATTGTGTGCTCAAACTTTTAAAGAGCTCTCTCATTTACCTTGAAACTCTTGAGTAATGGCTTAATTACAGAAAAACCTTCCAAAGAGAAACCTGGTAATAGAGACTTCTATTATCTAATAAAACAAGAACCGATGGGGGGAATCTTTCTTACCACGCTTTTATCCTGTTATTAGGAATATGGTAGAATTGTCAATAGTGATCCAGATTAAGCAGAAGTATTTGCTTAACATTTCTAGTTGGAATTGATGCAATATAGACAAGTAATTCTTCACCTCTGATGATAATAGTTCTAATCAAATGTTATACTAAGGTGAAACAATAAATGCTAGACAATTTTAAAGAGTAGACACAAAGAATTTGCATTTAGGAGTTTTAAAAATGCTTAAGAACGATCTAAGCAGTTTATGTTGACTTCAAATGTTTTTTAGAAATTTGTAAGATTACCTTGTTTTGAAATTTAAAACAAGTAAACTGAACAACAGTCTGTTCCAGGCTTGTCAATCTGACACTGATCCGAATCACATAAAGAGCATGTTAGTCTGACAATAAAAAACTGAAAGAGTAGAACAAATAACAAAAACATCCAGAAAATAGGTATAAGTTCAGCAGAGACAAATAAAACTGATGGAATATGCCCACAACTTTATAAGGCATTTTAATAGGTACAAAATGATGTCTTGATAAGTAGAACAAGATTGGAGGCATAAAGTCTGGAGGAAATAACATAAGAACACTTGCACAACAGAGAACGTGAGCTGCAGATGTGTCCTGAAATGAGCCTACAGGTGATGGCTGATGCCCAGCTGGAAAAAAGGATTAGTGCAGTCTTCCAGTGTTTAAACAACAAAGTACATTATTGGAGTTTCTGTATTTATTACTGTGGTAACTTGTTACTGAAACACCATCAGCTCAAGAAAGATGTTGACAGTGTAGGAAAGCACTGGAGAAGAATACAGGAATAAATAAGGATAGAGAAAGCATGTTTTAGGGAAATGTGTACATCTTTGATTCAATTAACATGTCTTCAACTTGGTGCTCATATCAAAAACTGACGGCTCATATACTTTACCTTAAGAGAAAAGACAATAATGATTAATAGGGGTGAGCTAATTGGAAGTTTTGGTGAACTTTCTATCACCAGAGTATTTGCTTTTCAAGGCTGGAAGTTCTCAGCCATATTGTATAGCTTGATGGCTTGCTGCCTATAAAAGCTGTAGTCCCTATCCACATTAAGCTAAGAAGAACAAGTGCTTTGAGTGAATTCTGAGAGGTAAGAATGTTACTTTTCTTACAGCAAATACAACTTGGTTTATGGTAACAGAGGTCACTGGTTTTCTGCAAAGACTCTGTCTCCATCTCAACTCCCATGTCTCTATTTCTTTCACATAGATTCTATTTAAAATGAATAAGGCCTCATGGAGCCATTCTGGCAGGGATACCTCTTAGTACTCCTATACACATCCCTGGATTTTCCTACATAGTCATTACTGCAAATCTGCATAGAATTGTTTAGTCTAAAACATACTGCAGGCAATGAATGAACTCACTTCAGACCTCTGTGAAATAATGGCCATAATCACAATAAAAATACATAAAAGTGTATTAATTGAATAAATTCCAAGCTCTTTTACACTTCTAGCATATTTAAACTGATACTTTTCAAGGGTACTGAAGGCATGGGTTTATTTAGCAAAATCAGATGAACATACTTCCGAATTTTCAGTTTCCTTTCTGAGTCTTAAATCGTATTGTTCTTGATGCAGATATGTGAAACAAGTGAGTGTCAATTTCTGCATGCTACCAAACCACATTAGAAATCATGACCTCAAAGTTCTGGGTGAGATAAAACAGCACCACAATTTATTAATGGAACCTATACACCATATCATGTAAGAAAATTAAAGAGAAGGGAAGAAAGAAACTATATTTTTTAACTTAAACTTACTCTCTTTTGGAGAGGGCTGGGAAAACTTCATCTCAGTAAAAGATAAGCAGTGAGTTACTTTGAGTGCTCTGTGTTTAGCCATGTGTACAACCTAACTGTGCCTTGAATTAATGTGCAGCATTTTCTTATTAGTCCCAGCTCCATTCAAAGGCTTAATGCTCATACCAGCTTTTAGATTTAAAGTGCCAACGTGCTCAGGAGTTGCAGTCACCTCCTAATTGATAGTACTAAGAGGGATATATGTGAGAATCTCAATCATGGCCCATGCTTGGACTCATCACATGAATATTGCAGGCACACATTATTCTGCTCAGGGAAACAGAAAATGTAATTGCTAATTGTTCATAAAAGGTTTATTTAACTGGAATTTACATTTCTTTAAGTGACATTCCCAGACAGAGAATGTCTAAGTTCTCATTAAAGCACATTTTATTCATAATTAGTTAGTCCATATTAATTAATTTGTCAAAGACAATTTCTTTCCCTTCACTCCATCCTTTTGGTATAATAGGTTGTCTACATAAACTTAGTTTTTGTCTACTGTTCTGAAAAGTGGCTCTTCAGAGACAGGTAAAGAATAAATTATTAAAAAATCCAGAGTATATTCACTAATGGCAAGCCAGCCTTGTTAATACCAGACTGAATAGAGAAAATCTAGCACAAAGAAATCAATTACCCTGATTTTAGGTTCTGTGTGGCCTCAAATTAAAACTCCCAAAACAAGGCCACACTTCTCACTATGCACACACTCCTGCTGCAGCAAGCACTTGTGCAGCAAACGTAAATCAGGGAAAATGAGACTGAACCATTTTACATCACAACGTAACACACAAAGCCAGGAAGAGGCAAGGAGAATTATTGCAGTAAGAAATACTGCAAATCAATTCAACAGCAAAGTCCAAGCTTCCCTGACTAGAGAAGGTCTTCATGCTCTTAACTCATTTGTGTGAATCAACATCTTTACTTTTTAGAATGGCAAAGAGCTATGCAGGATTCCTAATACCCATTTTGAATAACCTGTTTTTCAACTAGAGACAGATTATTAACCCAGGTATTATTTTTGTAATTAAAAAGAAATCAAATAGACAATCTAGAAACACTGAAGGCCTGAGCCTTTCTGGCTCTGCCAGAAATTCAGGAAGACATCTATGCTATTGAAAATATACAGGATTATAAGCAAACTCCCTTTTTGTCTCTGCTTGCCAGGCAGTACTTCACACAGTGCCAACAGGCAAGAGTTGGAGCCTTTGGCATGTGGGGGCCAAAGCACTGCTGGCCCTGTGCTGGTTGCCTCTCCTGCACCATGTGCTACTTTAGCAGCAGTGGGAGGGTTGCAGTGGTGGCCGCTGCTGCCCAAGTTGCTGGGGAGCCACAGGGCCAAACCGCAGCATTAAACTCACAGTGGGCCAGCTCAGAGGTTTGATATCTCCCTTGATGGTCACGGTGAGCACCCACAGACCTTTGTGTTACCTGCTTAGCTACAATTGGTTCATCATCTCCCTCCCTGTTTTATGAGTGACCTCATGAATATGCATCACCCTGTTGAATATGTATGAGTTCTAGAAAGTTCTCTGTGATTCAATACCCCATTGGTCCCCCTTCACTGCTCCCTCCCACCTCGTATCTGATTGGTCCGTTTGTACTCCCCCCTCCCTTTTGCCTAAACCTGATTGGTTAATTGCCCCCCTATAAAACCCCTGGACTCTCTCCTGTCACCGTCTTTTGTCCCAGGACCCTGTGCTGGGATGAGCCCTTTGGAGCCCGTACAAGAGCCCCCTCTGTGTCTCTTCACCCTCGGTGTGCACGCCTGGCTACAGCCGCTTGCCTTGGGCCTCTCATGGCTCCTGGGTCAGTGAGTGCTCGCGTGGTGCCTCTGCAGCCCCTCCTGAGGGTCACGGACAGGGACCCCTGAGGTCTCCAGGTCTGGGGCAGATACTGGGGGAAGGCACAGTGCTGATCCTCTCCCAGAGACAATGGCTTGTGTCGTGGGATATGCACTGGAAACATACAGGTGGTCTTCTAGTCCTTCCTGCTCTGCCCTCTCAGCTGCACAGGCTGCAAGCTCTTCTGGAAGGGTGGAGAAGATTGGTGGCATGACAGTGACATAACTGCTCCTCACTTCTGAATGACATCATCTCTAGGTGAGCACAGTATTCTTTAGTTCTCATGACTAACTTTTTTTTCCCCATATCTTTCCAGGGAAATACTGAGAAAAACAATTCTTAGGTTTTGTAGGAGACAAAGCTGGGCTGAGAACTGCTGGATTTGGTTAGGATGACTGGGAATGAGATAACCTCTGTGGAAATTGCTTTTAAATTACCATTGTGTCATGCAAGATAAACTTTTTCTCCTCCTTTCTCTTTTCCTACTTACTTTTTGGACACTTTATAACTACTTAAGTGAGGGAATACAAAATACCAATTTGTGATTTTCAGTCTGCCAACATAACAGATATTCAGAGTTTTATTTTTAATCTTTAATGACAGAAAAACAGATGACATGAATAATTCTGTAGTGTCCTGTGCAGTATCAGTATCCTCAAAATGCAATGGGCACTCATGGTTTTAACACAGTCTCAACAGGGATGGGAAGGAGAATATCATGGCAGGTGGGTTGGTATTTTTGTTACAGTGCAGTGGCCATTTGTGCCTGCACAGAAGCAGAGAGAGGAAGACTCATCCAATTGTGTAGGTTGGAAAAGACCCCTGAGGGCACCTTCCCCATCCTCCTGCTCAAAGCAGGACCTGTTACAGCTGGTTGGCCAGGGCCACATACAACCAAGTTTGGAACATCTCCAAGGATGGAGATCTCACAGACCCTCTCTGTCACTCTCCCTTAGTGCTAGGCCACCTTCAAAGTGAAAATATTTCCTCGTGGCTAATGGGAATTTGCATTAATATAAGATCCACACCTCCTTCTTGCTGTTGACTTTCACAGACATTTTGGGTCACCTTTGGAGAGCCTGTGACCCCTAGAGGCCTGATACTGCATCAAATCAAAAAGGAAAATGGGAGGGACATAGCACAGCTTGGTAAAAATCTGCTTGGTTCAAGTCTATCCTCCTTCCTGTAGAAATGTTGAGCCAGTCTTCTGTAACTCACCTATCCTGGTTTTGGTGTTTTGTTGTGGGTTTTTTTTCTTTTGGGGCATTTTTTTCTTGTTTCCAACTCCTCATATTTTCTAGACCTGGTTATTCCCATTACTTATCAATGGTTTGGTTTGGTTTAAAGTTGAAAATTACTCAAAAGCCTAAAATTAGTACTTTGCTCCTTTTGGATATGGGCAAAACAGTGTCAATTCTTGATTCCATCTGCATGGCAGTTCAGCTGCTGTGTTTAGATACAGCTCCTTATTGCATGGAGCTAAAATCCTTTGTGCTTTGTGCAGAAGACAACATTAGTTCAATCAAATGGAAGTTCACCTAACAAGTTTAAAGGTGTTTGCTGTCTTCCTTAGTGCACCTGGAATGCAGAGGCCTGTGGGCTTAAAAATAATGAGAGTAATTTAGCCAACATGAACTGGAATTGCAGCCTGACCAAGGGATTTATTTTTTTTCTATACTCAATTTATTTCATAATTGTTTCCATACAAATGTGACATGAACTTGGTCTTAATCAACCACAGGCTATATTTCTTGCTCCTTCTCTTGAAAATGCAAACATGTTGTTCCAAGTTTGCAAATTTAAGTATAAATTTATTTTGCAAGGAAATAGGTCTTATACTCTGAGTCTTGATTTTATTTTCTTGCTTGTCATTGAACAACTTCATTTTGCTTTTGATATAAGTGCTGTCTTATTTATCAGTAATCTTAAATGATCAGGCTTACTGGGGCTTTGTTCAAAACACTTAAGCATAGAAGTAGATATGCAGCATATTTCCTACTCTAGTCATTTCCATTTAAAAAGACACACTGCCTGTAAAGACACATAAATTTTCATTCAAAATCCACTTTAGTAAAGGTATATAGTTTGAATTCTTTTAACTCATGAGTACAAACAATTCATCCTTGAATTCTTACATGGCATTTCTGCCACTCGTTTCCTGCGGTTTTAGTCCATAATAGCTTTTGTTTTCCCCGTTGCTTCCCTCAGCAATTTATTTCATTTATCCTTAAGTGCATCCAAATATCTGATCACAAAACTCAAATAGCAGCTCTGCCAGTTAGAGGGAAACAACTTTGATGTGCCTGATTACAGATGAAACAAAAGCAAATGTGGGTACTTACAAGAAAGGATATCAAGTAGAAAGTCAAACAGCCAAGAAAACAATCTTTTGGTCACGAAATGACAAATTTAGAGGCATGAAGAAATCACATCCGATGAAGGCAACACAAAAAAAAAAAAAAAACAAACTAATGAAATGGAGCAAGATTTAAGAAGGCAAGATTTTAAGGCAAAAGAAAGTAATTAGATTTTAATTCAGGAAAGTTCTTCCTAAAGGACGTTTACATATTGGGCTGATGTATAATACTAAATAGTAAAATTGTCAGTGGCAATGAACATCTGGCAATCTATGCTCAATATATGTCAAAATACATTAGTAGAAAAGTACTATTTGGAAAGAAAAAATTAGATTGTTAACAAAATTAAGCAACAAATCAACAAATAATGATAAAGACTTCATTTGTTTTTTCCTTTTCTGTGTAATTCTTTGATAATGTTTCAAAATAAGAAGTTTAAAAATAGAATTATTGGATATTTTATAAAAGTAAAATAGTCTCACAGTAATTTATCACCAGTGTGCCATAGGCAGGACCTCATCCCAAAGCTATTTTAAGCTATGTCTCTATGGATTTTAATGGCGACTGAATTCCTACATTCTCTTGAACGGACATTTCCATTCTGAGGTACATGTCACCAGTAGGGTAGGAAGCTTGTTTGTTTTCCTAATCCTAATGCTCCTACCTAATACATGTGATGTCACAGCAATAAAACACAAGAATTTCTGTTCAAGTGTCTATGTTGAGTCTTTGTTCCATTTTCACCAAAATAAATATAAGGTAAATTCCAAGAATGAAACCAAGGTTTAAAAATTAAGATGTGAAATAATACATAAATGGATAGGAAAAGTGGGCACAATTTAATTCAGAGAACAAAGGGCAAAAGAGCAAAAAAGATCCTCTAGAGCCACGTTAAGGCAAGAAGGACTCTTCATGACCACAAATTTTTTGCATATTCCTAGCACAGCTCCTCAAAACTCACTGGAAAAGCACATTCTATTTAGTGCATTGACACATCTTGACAGGAATCAGAGACATTAATCTTTCTTTATTTGTAACACTAAATAAATTGCCCACATGTTCATTTAATTCCACACGAAATTCATCTGATCTTGAAAACTGAACAGTTCTGGATGCAGTTTCTGGCCGAGAGATTTCCCAGATGCCATAAACAGAGGCCATGAATTGTGTCTGAATGCTTGGCAAATGCCAGGCCACAGAAATCAAATGGGTGGAAGGGCTACTTTTGGCCCAGTCGCAGCTGCTGATTTGACAGATGGAAATACTTTGTTTTGAGAGGGACCCTGTGACATATTCAGTTTTGACAACTGCCAGAGGCAGAACTAAGTGATCTGACCCAGGCTGTCAAATTCCAGCCTTTTATTGACACCGCTGTGTGAAAAATGGGACATGTGAGCAAAGTACAGACATGCTGGGAGATTCAAGGTAGACTAATTAGTGATACTATCTGAATTTCTGACTTTTCATATGATATTAGGTATTTCAAAATCATAATTTTTACAGAATGTTTAATTTTTTTTTTCTCGTTGGACACCTCAAATCTTCACTTCCCAAGCTGTCAATTTGTCATGTACTTTGTGATCACAGTGACAGTTCACAGCTTTTGGGCAGAGACTAATTTGTTTCACGTTGATATAAACTAGGAATCATTTTTTTGATGTTAACAGAATGACAGCAAGACAACACAAGTGACTGGAACTGGGTCCTCTGCAGTGATCTGTGACTTGATGATGGCAAGCAGTAAGACATACTCAGATTCCCAAATATGTTGTTATGAACAACTGTCAGATTAGTTAAAAGCAGATTCTAGAAGCTAAGATTAACGAATTGTCTGCATCCATGTTTTATTACATAGAGGATAAATATTTTAATGAAAGAAAAATATCTTTTAAAATGTGAATCCTTTTCTGCAGTTAAAGGAAATTCACGTTACCCGTCATAAGGGAGAATATTACAAATTCAAATTATTTGAGATTTATGTCCTCTGGTTTTATAGCTTTTATGGTATTTCTTGTAAGTGTTTTATATACAGTAATTGCTTTGCACAGGTACCTAGACAAATGCTACAGAAGTGCCTGCTAGTCTCTCTTCCAGCCCCTCCTGCCCCATCCCCCATTCACCCCCCTGCTGGCTCCTGCTCCCTCAGTTCACCCAAACAAACTTTGTGATACTGCTCAAGGGATTTGCTTAAGGCTGCAAGGGTTTCTTGGAAGAGCACCCAGGGCTTCATGGAAAGTAGCTGACTCCACTCTGAAGTGGAAAAGGAGTGCTCATCTACTTTCTCATGCTGGCTGAGGTGAGGGTGGAAATTTTTGTCTATAAAAAGAAGATGGATAATCCTAAATTTCATGTACAAGTCTAATCTCAATGATTTGTGAAAAAGCCTTATGCAATGTTTCTTCCAGACCAAAATAACTGAAATGAACATACTTCGTTCAAGACAAATGTTAGAAATGCAGTTACCTGTATTATTTGTCCCATTTCCTATTCGCCAGACTGCACCATTTCATGTCATGAAATTTTACAGATCTAAACTAAGAGTAAACATTACTTCATGCAAGGCTAAAAGACTCCTGCATGTGTGCCAACAGCACAAAAGGGCAGCAACAGGTCCCCTTACCTCCAGGCAGGTGGCTTTGGAGATCTGTATCTTCACACTAGTCCATTAGGAACACATTCATGAGCATTAGGAATAGCCCACAAGAAATGATGCCTTTGTATTTCAGGCTGTTCTTAAACTTCCAAATGATTAGGGGAGGAGCAGGAGTAACTAAGGGACATGGAGCTGGTCTGAGAAGATGGGAATCCAGCAGATTGTGCAGAGGTCTCAGCAGAGAAGCAACGCAGGCTACTGTGCTTGAGGCTCTTCTTGCATTTTTAAGGGTACATTATACTCATGTAATTAGAATGGCCTGAGAGTAAGCAGCTGCAATACATTTCCACAGTAGGGGGAAGGACCTTACTCATCCATTCTAATATTTTAAAGTTCTTATTAATTATTGCTGATCACTTTTGGTGGCAAATAGGTATAACTTTCACTGCTGGCCCTGCTCTAGGTTTCACATGTGTGTGTTTATAGAATAGACCAGAGACGGGGAGGGTGGAAAGCAGAGTATCACTCTGTATGCCAGGGCTTTCTGAGAGTGTGCATGGTTAAATACAACAGTAAGGAACATGCTGAGGATCAGGGTGTCACTGCAAATCGGAGCTCCAAGTACGCCCCATAACCAGTCAAGTCAAAAGAAGAGGGATCAAAAACTAGGAAAAGTAGTTCAGGAGTTTTTATCTAGGTTGAGAATTTGGGCAGAACTGCATGGAATCGGCCTCAGGAGCTCACCCTTCAGCAGCAGGCAGCCAAATGTAAGGCTACCAGTACTGTTCTAGGATGGATCCATGTCCCACTGACTTTCTACCATTGTATTCCATGAGAATTTAGTTTGTCCTAAGTTTCCACTAAAACCAGCCATCAAATCCTGGTCTCTACCCACAACCAAATCTACTACACAAGCCTTGGAAGTCCTTCAACTCCCAGAAGCTCCAGTTTCCTTGCAAGTATCCCACGGGTCTGGTCCAGGGATGCCCCATGGAACGCCACATGTACATTCCCAGGAAATGGGACCCAACAGTATACGTGCAAAGGAAATTCACAGCTGCTCCCCTAGGAGAGAGGTGGGCGTGCCTGGGGTTCTCTATTTGAGTGAAACCTAACTTAGAGAAAACACCCAGTGTAAATTAGCCATGTTAATGTTAATGTCATGGAATAGAACTCACGTAAAATGTGCAAGAGACACAAAAAAATGTTCCAGAAAAAAATTCTCACTAAAACAAGTCATATATCTTTTATGAGGTCGTCACAACTCTCACAGCAGCTCCTTTCTTCCCCTATGTCTCACTGACTTACTGCTGGAATGTACCAGAGTGTTTTAAAATCACTTTCCATTGTCAATACATGATAATCTCACACCATCAAACATAGCTACCTTTCACTTTTACCAGTGGTGGTGAATTTAACACGTTGACCTTCAAAGAAAAAGCACATCAGAATTTAAGGTCGGTGATGGAATTGATAGTAATCAATATAAGATTTAAAAGTAAATTAATTGGAGAAATAGGTGTAATTACTGACAAATACATAGATCACTTAAATTGTTTCAGTCAGTAATTTTATTGGTTTTAAAAGACAGAGGAAAAGAAGTTGAAGGCAAAATGAGGTTGCAGCATTAATAGCAAGCCAAATGCAGCTGGACTTATAAACAAAGCTGCCAAAAGCACCGGAGGCCCCTGTTTTAATTGTGTGAATATCCAAACAGTCATGTTTGGCATAAAGCATTCAAGGAGTATCCTCAAAAGTCCACTTTTGGAGAACAGGCAGAAATTACAACTCTGGGCTTTATTCACAACAGATTAGTCATATGGGTGTTGCATAATCTTGCTTCAGACAAAGGCTGAGCAAGTAGGGAGAGAAGCTCATGCACTGGCTTTTTGCATGCATGAAGGGGCAATTTGCAAAGTTATAGAGGAGTCAAGAATGCAAAATCCTAACTAAAGGGATTGGAATAGCTTCAGCAATTCCCTTTTCTGGTCTGAGAGGCTGCTGAGCCATATTTGACATACAAACAATGGCTTTGACAGAGTCAAGCAAATTTTGCCCACACAAACTCAAACTATAATGAGAAAAGGTAAATTTTGCCCACTGAAAGCCATGGGATATTTCTCAGCTTGGCCCCGTTAAGGAGAAAAAAGTGCAGTGAAAGTTTTCATATGGAAAACGTCAGGCTGCAGCAAGTTTCACAGGTATGCAGTTCTAGCTGTCTATATCTCGAGTTTACACAACAAACGCTCTTTAACCAAATTCTATTTGATGAAATTGACATTTTAACCAAAAAAATTAAAAGCTGCTTCTTTTGCTGGAAGATGTATGCAAAACTGAGGAAGAAGCCACAATGTAGAATAAAGGGGAAAACAGCAAGGGAAGGATGAGTGCTGATATATTTTTGGAGACCTAGAAGGGAACTTGGAAAAGAATGGAATTAAGGAGTTAGTCAGACCCAAATTCTCCTTTCTGTATAGATAAAGTGTAATGGAATAGTTTGGGTTGGAAAAAACCTGGAAGATGGTCAAGCTGCAACCCCTATGCCATGGGCAGGGACACCTTCCACTGGACCAGGTGGCTCAAAGTCCCATCCAAACTTGCCTTTAACATTTCCAGGCATGGGGAATCCACAGCTTCTCTGGGCAACCTCCCTCACAGTGCCTCACCACCCTCACAGTAAAGAATTTGTCCCTCATATCCAGTGTAAACTTACACTCTTACTAGTTTAACCCTTTGTCCTGTCCCTACATGCCCTTGTGAAAAGTCCCTCTCCAGCTCTCTTGCAGACCTCCTTTAGGTACTGAAAGGCTGCTCTAAGGTGTGTGCTAGAGCCTTCCCCTCTCCAGCCTGAATAAGCTCAACTCTCTCAGCCTGTCTTCATCGCAGGGCAGAGAAAGGGATAGTGGGAATTATAAAATCATAGCAGTTGGAAAGGTATGACAGGTGGTAAAACCCACTTAGTGCAGGCTAAAGCTAGCAGTAGCTGGGGGGGCAGATATTCTTTATTTGTTAGAGAACATATTTCCATGTGATTCAGAGCTCTCAAGAACCATTGGAAAATCTATAACATGGCTGTAATGCTTTCAGGCATCCTCTTCTCCATTTTGTTGAATTTGCTACATTGAAGCTGTGGTCTTGAAACTCTTGAGGCCAGGGACAGCATTTGCCAATGAATTTAACAAAACACAATCCAGACTGTGGCTTTTGGAGGATTGCTCAAAATAGTGATGCAAGAAGAGCAATTAAATCTATTATCAGTCCTGCCTTGCTTCTACAAGTTTTTAAAAATCAATTTCTATTCTTTTTGAGCACTGTTGACAAAAATTCCTAATACAATGGTAAGCTGTGGAAAAGTAAATTATGCCTTCTTGCTTCATGCAGGATTTGGCCATTTTTCTCATTCCAATTCCAATTTTTTTTCATTACTTCTTTCATCTGAGACTCCAGAAGAAAATTCAGGCTGGATAATTCTGACCCTAATTATCACAGACTGTTAATATTTGGAATTGAAATTATAAAAGTAATTTTCAAGTTCTAAATTCCTGGAAATTACTTTCCTTCACCCTCAAATACACTACTCCCCTCTTCAGCTTGATATGATAGCACTTAATGTGGACTGGCTTGTTGAGATCTGCTGGTGTAATCACAACAACATTTTCTGATAGCTGGTTTAGTGAGTACTTATGTTAGATGCAATCTTTCTCTGACACAAGAAGATGTACCAGCAAAATGTTGTAGCAGCCAAAGAGCTTATGAATGCATTATGCAGTACATGTTCTTTGGTGGGCTGAAAAGGAGAGATAGTTTTAATCTCTGATAAAGACTAAAGTTTACTGGATATTCTGAAAATCCTGTTTCCTTTTCTGCAATGCAACGATGCACTGAATAAAAAGTGAAGTCCCATTTGTTGAACCAACAAAACACCAGCTAACTTCTATGGTAGCTAATGTTGACCAAGGGTATTAGAGTATCAGAATCTCATGAAGTAGAGAAGTTCAGTGAAAAGTACCAGAAATGTCTCCTAGATGGTATTTTTAAAGCATTCCCTTACCACATTTATACATAATATTCCAAAGAGATAATATTACTAGCAACTGTGAGGAAAGAAGATGCTAGATATAGTTCAGTAATTGGGATTTTTCATAACTGTACATCTAATAGTTCATTCTCCACCTGTGCAATTCTGAATAACAACTAGGAAAATAACCTTCTCTACCTCTTCTGGGTGGATGAAGAAAGTTGTCATGTAAGTTGTAGGGTTACAACACTCATGTTACAGACAAGCCCTCAAGGCAAACTAATTCTCCTTAGCTCACATTTAGTGATGATCAATAGCCTCTCATTTTACACTTCGAATGTTAAGATACTTTAACTGTCCCTTTTGGAATCTGTAATAACAAGCCAGGGAAATGACTGTATTTCAAATCTACTTTAACTGGGATTTTAAGCATCCACACTCAAATAAGCAGTGCTGTCAAGACTTCACTTCTGTCTGTAATTCATGCTTAAGTCCCAGTCTCAGCTGCGCAATTGAGCAAATTTATCACGTGGACAAATAGATTGGATTTTTTTGAAGAAACCTTTTAAGACACATAAAATTGGAACTAAACAGAGGGTTTGCAGAAGAGAAGATCATTTTTATTTTTCATTAGATCCGTGCTGTAAATCTTTGGAGACTTTCTACTTGCACAGGAGTTAGTATTTTTATGTCAGAAGCAATGCATTTAGAAAGACATCGAATTAAACCCTGGCTGGTGCTAATCTTAATTGTATAAAAAGGTTATATGACTTTCTCTGATCTAAATATGAGGTAAATTGAGGTAAATTGTTTTCTGGTTTTATTCCTGTAAATTTTGTCTATAAAATATCTTCTCATGTGAGATGAAAGTTTCTAGACACAGTGAAAGGAAAACAAGGGGGTTTTATGTTGTGAAATAGATTGCTGTAGCACAGAAAAGGTACTACTAAAATCATCTATTCCACTTTGATCTCACATTTCCTCCCATAAATTAAACACTGTTTTGAAATGGGTTATGGCTATGTATTAAGCAATGAGTGTATTTACAGTGTTAAGTAACTTAGCTCCATGAACAAATTCAGGACCCCACTCCCTGATTATCTACACCTCATACAGTTTTAGCTGCCTTTGAGACAATTCATCTCAGGAGTGTTCCATATCAAAAATTTGTTCTGCTCTGGGAGGGATGGACTAAGAGAGAGTGCAGGGCTCTTTCTGTATCTGAATAAGGCCCAACAACCAACAACTTAATGAGATAACTGCTTCAACAAGACAGAATGAGAAAACTCATGAGAAAATTTTGCATGCCTTCAGTCACAGGGCACCCTCAGTTCGTGTAACCTTGGATGCTGGATTTGCTCACAGCTCACTGCCCAGAGTAAATCCTGTCCATGGAGAGTTCTCCTTTTTGCTCATTCCAGCTAATGAGCACAGATAGGTTGTAGAGTACATTAATAAACATGGGCTTCTCAAGCCCTAAGTATAAGGCCCAGTGGAACAGATGTTGTCTGCTCAAGATTCTGGTAATTCCTTGAAAACAATCTCTTCCACAAAGCTCCCAGTATACAAGCCCAGTCCAGGCTGGGCTCCCTCAAGCCCTCACAGTCCTCCAACACCCTTGCAGCAGTCATTGATCTCTTGTATCCTCTAAGCCCAGACCCTGAAACTCTGCCTTGACATAATGCTATGGAAGCACCCATTACTCCATCATGTTGCCACACCATGTGCCTGAGAGCATTCTCCAAACTCTTCCTGAACTCTGTCAGGCTTGGTGCTTTAACTGCTTCCCTGGGGAGCCTGTGTTCTGCAGCACAGTGTGCTCAAATTAATCATGGAAGACATGATTAAATTCTTTATGGTTTATATTGCATAAACTACTAACTGTTACAAAATTAACAGTTTACAATGCCAAAAACAGCCAGAGAGACCCTGGGTTTCTGGACAGCTAAGACAGATGCATTAAATCTAGGGAAAAAAAGGGGTTTCAGACACTCTCCAGTTTTCAACATCTTTCTCTTGACTGCTTTCTAATATGTTTTAAACCATTTTCCTCAGACACCTAGCTCTTCTCATTTAGCAGATAAACTGCCAAACTGAGTTTTAAATTCAGCATCAGTAGTCATAAATATAATTTGCCACACCTAATCTGTAGACCCAAAAGTCTTCTGCTGGAACTAGTTTGAAAACAGCCCAAAGTCAGTTACATCTCTGACATCTGTCTGCAGTCAGCTGAATCATCCCTCCTTCTTCTCCAAAGTGCATTGTGGATACCTGTATGACATTTTATTTTCCGGTCTTCCTTCAGATTAGCAAATAATTGTCAGTGTTTTTCAAAGAAGCAAGCTGACACAAATTCATTCCTGGCCCAACAAGAAATGTGCGTAACTTCAACCCTAAATGATGCCTTTGGTAAGAAATGTCCCCTAAAAGTTGATGCATTTGTCATGGTTTTCTTTCTTGATATAATCCTCCGAGAGATATGAGTGTTAGAGTTCTCTTTTGCACTTTAAACACTAAATGATAAGAAGGTCTGGTTCTTTTCTTCAAAATATATTTTATATATATGCCTATCAAGCCTAGTAAAGTATCTGATTCACATATGCTTTTCTATGGCAGAGGTATCTACTAGTTCAGAGTTCTCCCTTGTTTAAAGAACTCAGACCTAGTTAAGAATATGTTGGAGCAATTAAAATGACACCAACTTGTGAGAAGAGCATTTGAAGCTGAATAGCCTTAACTAAAGTGCAAAGTGGAACCCATTTATTAAAGTGTCTTTCATAAGAGGAACAAAGTAGTTCACTGCCCTCAATTAGACCAGCCAAAAGGCTGAAGGGAAAAGAGAAATATCTTCCAGCTTGCTGTGGATGCAGGAAGGGCCAGCTAAATTAGCAGATGTGCTCATTTGGTGAGGGGCCGGAAGGCATCACAGCACTTCAAAAGCTCTTTGTTCAAATTCCACCTCAAATTAGGAATGAGATAATTTCCCTGCTAAATTGTCCTTGCCAGACTTTGCTTCTTTTTTTCCTAAACTGCACTTTTTTTTTTTTTTCTTTAAAATGGGTAAGATTGCACCAAATGGCAGGTATTTTCAAGAGTACTGGGAAGAAAACCTCAGGAGAGGTTTTTCACCTTTCAGCCTCCATCAAGCCATATGCTGTCAGTACTGTCTGCCACCTTACTGTAAAGGAAAAGAACAAAACATAAACCCAAACAGCTGTGCAGTTCTTTCATCCTTGATTACAGCTGAAGAGAAGTTATTTTTATTCAAACAGTCCATTTTCACAATGTTTCACTGTTCATCCCCCAACCACCTACTGTTATGTGCAGTTCAAAGAGTTTTTGTGGCAGACCCTTGTTAAAGATCTGACAGCACATTATTGAAACACCATAATGCAGTGGAAAGAATGGTGAAAAATTCCACAGTATATTATTGCATCCAACCATCACAACAGTTAAGTTAGAATGGAATAAAATCCTAAGGAATTCAAAAGCATTGAAAACAGGCTTGATAAGTCATGTTCTCTAATGTAAAGTAAGACTCCCTGTTGTGCTTTAACATTAGGTAGCATGATTCACTCCTTAGAGGTCTCTTACTTTCCAACCCATTTGCACAATATTGAATTATTTGTATATCATCCAAAGTGTTCCAGTTTCTCTTACATTGTCCCATACACGAGAGGTTCTAAGAAAGCTTTTTTTTCCCAACCAGATGTTTCCAGAATTCTCTGAGCTTAATGGCTCTTTCTTCTTCAGAGACCTTTCAAAAACCTCATCTTTGGCTACAGGCAGACTTTTCTCTGTGGTTTTTTCATTTGGTTTTTTTTCTCCCATCCTGTCACTTACTTTCCTTTTCTTCTATTTACTCTCCTCTTTCATACATTTTTCTTTCCACGTGTTTCTTGGAATTTGAAGAAGCTTAATCTAATTAATGATTACTCATAGGTTATGACTGGATTTCATTATCAACCTCTGTTAGGGCAATTGTTACATTAGTTAATATATGTCACAGTGATGTTCTTTCCAAAGCTATTGACTTGAGTAAACAGCTTTACATAATAGGTCTTCCATCTGTTTATTCACCTAATGTTACTAAAAACAAAGCAAGCCATCGAGCAGTAAAAATGAATAATAAGTAGGATTACATCTTCCTTGTCTTGCACCCCCTACCCAAGGGCAATAACACACTTCAAGTATATACCTGTGGAAAACAGCAGAACATCACAAATGGAAGGAGGCACAGAGAGGAGGGAATGTAATTTCTGAAATCATTGTAGGAAACCAATGCATTGCAAAGCTGACAGCTGTTCACTCATCATTTATATTAAACAGTTTATATAATGAGATTTTTTTTTTTAAAGTGTTTTGAAATATTTTACCAAGTTTTGCTGTCCTTCACCTTCCTACCAACTGTCAAGGTTGCAGTGTCACAACACCTGGGAGGTGCCTGGGTGAGAGCACTGCAGTACTGTTGGCTCCTCTGTATTTCACAGGAGCCAAGAGCAGTGGCAGGTCAAGGGCACTTTTCCTCAGGGGTGATAAACTGTCCTAGAACTAGAACATAATTTAAGTTTAGTGACCAGAGCTCACAAAAGAATCCATGCTGGTGATGAGCTTGCTGATATTGATCACCATAATGAACTGGGTTTTCTAAGTCACATTCAGTAAATCAGAGTTATATACTAGTTACTGAACAGATCGTTCTGCTGAGGAGTAAGTAATGCAATCATTTCCACTCAATGTTTTTAAGACTCTCAACTGAAAAAATTCAAACAATTGTTAAATAGCCCTGAATCTTACCTGTGACATACTTCATTCTGAGACCAGGTTTTTGAAGAACAGATTTAAAAGCTCTTTTACTTATTTATCTGAGTAATTCAATGGCATCTTTGTGTTGTAATTCAAAATATAATTTCTTTCCATGAAAGCTAGGGGAAAAAAAAAAAAAAAAAACAAATAAAAAGCTGCCAGTTCTCTACTGAATCTGAAAGTAGAAAGATCATAGCTCCATAATTGATATTTGAGCACACAGGCATTTCCTTGAAACAAATTTATCTCAATTCATTTTTTAACATTAATAAGTAGAATTTGAATTTATAATAAAATATTTAGATAATAAGTAGGAGTCCTTTCTATTTTCAGAAAGCTGAGAGTTTATGAATCCATTCCAGTCCTCCTCAAACATTTTTTCTGTATGAGCAAGTTCATGGAACTGGAAGTCTTCAATCAGCTTGAGATTAAGCTCTCACAATACACCTTCATACTTAGTCCTTCAGTGGTTTAAAACCTGGTTTCAAAAATTGGTTATGTAAATTGTGCAGTTACCATAAGAACAATTCCACAACACTTACCACAACACAAGGACTCCACCAAAGACTTCATGCTTGTACCATCACTGTGTCAAACACAAGATAAAGGGTGAATGGCCAGTCTTTTGAAATGTGTCAAGGCAGCTTCCAAGTGGTTCAATAAAGCACGGCCATGTGACAGTGACTGCTCAAAAAATTCATCCATCCTTTCTCTTAGTAGTCATGCTCTGCTAATGAACTTTGAATAACAAAGCACAGTATTATTATTACATTATTTCAGTGGCAAATATCCAGAATTTATTTCTGTTGCTGAGTCACAGCCTTTGTGGTATTTTCAAATCATAAGCAAAAACTGGTTCTTAAGTCAATAGCACAGTGTTCTGCACCCTGGTCATTTATTTGGAGGGTAAGAGGTTTCACTTCAGGAAATCCCTAAAGTCCTGCATCCAGGTGGAAGCTAATGCTTGAACCCAGGGCTTCTCTGAATCAGAGCTGCAGTAATCAGAGATGGCATTCCTCATGTGAGAAAGGACCACAGAAATAGCTTCAGCCGTCAGACTCTCAGAATCTGTCAGGGACACGCCATTCCCACCATAAGAACACCCAGCCAGCAGGGATGCTGCCAAAATGTGCACCAAGTCCATGAAAAGATAAATGGAGAACTGATTGAAGAAAAACCATCCTGGTTTTAGTTACTCACTGAAGGAAAGCAGTAAGAGCAGGAGCAGAGCCCTTAATTATGGTGGAAGCAGAACCATTGTAACAGAAAAGCAGAAAGGTGGAAACATGAAAAAGGTCCTATTCTAAGAGCACTAGAACATGGTTTTCTTTTCTGCCTTGTGGTTGATTCCATCACATATGCATTGAACCCTCACATGCTCCCACAGCTATGCCTTTCAGGAGGATGCACAATTGATGTAAGTGGTGAAGACTGGTTAAGCCAGTGGGATTGAAATAGACGAACCAAAACATAAAAACATAAATGTAAAGACATAAAAGGATGGAATTTTTCTTTTTAAAACTTGAATTTTCCAGTACCATTCTCAAATAGTGGGGATCCTTAGAAAAAAAAAAGACAGCCTTCTTATACTGCTAACTGCAGGGACATCTTTATCACCCTCCTTTTTACTTATTACTTCTTCTCTGTTCTCTCTTCCATTTAATGGCATATACATGAGCTTGAAAGGTCTGACTGCCTCTCATATACACATTAGTATGCACAGGCATTGGTACCAAATACTAAGAATAGGAGTCTTTGTTTCTGTGGGCTTCATTCCGTATTTGAAAAAACTTCTCTTTACAAGATGTATTAAGCCTTTAAATTTGGCATGGCCAAGCCTTTAGAATGTATTCATCCTAATTATAAAAAAACAAATAAAAATCAAGACCCACCACTGCTCAGATATTTTCCTGATTTGAGGTAAAACAATTTTCATTCTCCAAGGAATTAAACGCTGTGGTCTGCCAAATTGGCATCTGGGGGGAGGACTGAGGGACTGATCTAACTTTGCCAAAAGAAATATTAACAAGGATCTGGGCAATGGAAAAATCCCCAGGCAGCTACATGAGCTGAGTGATCATTTCCTCTTGAACTTGCTCACAGTGACAATTTAAGCAGCTGAGTCTCACTGACTCCAGAGTTAATGAAAGTCTTCTGTAACTGCTCTCATGCAAAATTCAGTTTCAGTGATACTTGTAGCTGCCAGGGTTGTTAGTCACAGCAGAGAAAGTACTAAGGAATCTGTGTGAAAGAGCTCAGCTATTCTCTGCTAAATCTTATAATTTGTATTATTCTGATCACCTTTCAATCTCTTTGCATCTTTTCCCGTCCTTCTGTTTAGTTTTATAGCTTCTGCTGTTCAGTTTTATAGCTTCTGAGGCTTAGTTCTCCCATAAATACATGTTCATACTGCACTTTGTATCAGGGAAACCACTTTTTTTTTTTTTCATGTGATCATTCTGCTAGTAGTGTAAATTGGTCTAAAACACAAAAAGTCAACCTCTCTAGAAAAGCTTGATATCAGGTATTTGTACTGAACGAAAGCTTATTCAATTCAGTATATGTGGAAAGGGAGAACATGCAAGCAACTCAACATGAGTATTTCTCGTGTACAGAGATTGGAAAATTAGGCTGAATTAACTAATTATATTTCTCCTTAAACTATTGATTAAGGTCTAACAGAATTCTCTTAAGGTTTGTGTACATTCCTGTTTCAAAAGCTGTGTTTTTCCTCTTCTGATTGAACATGCTTCATCAAATAATAAAAGCCCTTTCTAATCCATGTTTTGCTTAGGCTTCACCCTTCTTCACCTTGTACCCACCCATCAGCTCAGTCTTGGCAGACGTGTTTCCACTTGCCAATGCCATTGGTATACAGCTACCCCTACTAAAGCAAGGAAGGGTGACTACCAGGGCAAACAGAATTGTCATGAAGATGGGTTGTTATGTACAGACAGGAAAACATTGAAATAATCTGCAATACTTCTTCAGGAAAAAAAGCGCAGGAGAATTTGTATGTAAATGTTGGCTTGGAGAATTAAGCTTGTGTGTAAAATCATAAAATTCTACACAATAAGTTTACACAGTCCATCAGTTGCAAATACTCCTCTGGATATTTCAAAGGGGCCTTAATTTTTTTGTCATTAGCACGTTTGGGATTTTTCATAGCAGTCAAAATGATCTTCCATATGGTATTTCACAATAAATTTAGCTACATATTTCTATTCATTAAGACATTTCTGTACACAGAACTGTTAAAATGTGTAGTCAGATTTTTACAGTGAATGGTTTAACCCATTTAGGCAAAGTGTCTCAGCATTTTTATCCTACTGGTCTTAAAAGAACCTCTTTAACCTGAAAATACTTCTTTTCTTCAGAATTAACAAGCTGTGCACATTCTGTTTAGTTCTTGGGGCTTAACTACATAAAAATACACGGGGAGTGTATTATGCAGTCATTAAACAACATTAAATCCCTCTAGGAACATTCTTATACTGAATTTAAGTTGCTTTGTTCAAGCTAACTTATCTAATTTCCAGAATAAACTGAAATAAGAGAAATTAAGGCAACTGAAAGTAAACCAAGATTAAGGTCACTTTACTGCTGTACAGAGAGATGAAGAATTACATGGTTCAGGTTGCTGACAGAACTGTTAATTTGAATACATTTCTTTGAGTGTCTGACTGAAAACAAGCCCAGAGAGGTACAAAGGCTATCACTGTGCTAACCAGAATTTCTATTGATTAATTAATTAATGCTATATAATTAATTAATTAATTAACTTTGGCAAGACTTGTTTTTCTAAGGAGCTCCTCTATAAGTAAACCAGAAAAAGAACCATGCAGGAATATATTTTTATTTCATGCTTCACAAGCAAAGCCTGCTCCTGGACCTCTGCACATACCTGTTTAGTTAGGAAAAACTATTGGAAGCAAAAATTTTACAGGCATTTTAGATAAACTGGATGTATTTGGATCAATGGGACTGCATAGAATTGTACTACAGGGCTGAACAAAAACGACCACTGTAAATAAAGTGCTGCTATTTTTAATTTTATTTTTTTAAGTGACAGGTCATTGAGAGCTGGCAGAAGGCCAACTAAAAATGCAGCTTTGAAAAACATGCAAAAAGAACCTGGGGAACTTCTGGCTGCTCAGCCTCCCCTCAGTCACGAGGAAGACACTGGAGCACAACCCATTCAATCAGTTTCTGAGTCAACAAAGGACAGGCAATTTCAGTGAACAGAAAGCCCTTCACCAAGGGCACTTTGCACTGGCCAAGGTGACTGAACAGTCACAGAACAGCGAGGGCTGGAGGGCACCTCTGGAGACTATCAAACCCAACACCCTGCTGTGAAGCAAGGTGCTTAGGACCATTTGCAGACAGGTTTCTAGGTTCTCCAGGGATGGTCACAGCCTCTCTGACAACCTCTTCCAGTGCTTGATCATCCTTAAAAGCCTTTGCTCATGTTTGAGTGGAATTATCTGTATTTCAAATGGTGCCCATTGCTTCTTGTCCTGTCAGTGAATAGCACTTAGAAGAGCTTGGCTTTGGGTTCTTTGCTCCCCTCTGTCAGTAACAACAATATTATATGAAAAAAAAGAAAAAGTCATCTATGAGTGTTGGAAAGTGATGAATATCTTGTTTACTATCTACAAATATTATAATACTAATGTAAACATAATGATTCATAGCAGAAGGTCAGTTAGATCATATAAAACAAACTGCAGTTTTTGTTAAAAGGAAAAGTTTGGATTTTGGTGTAAATTAGAGCCATCCTAATAGAAATTAAAAAAATAAGAAAGAAAGAAAAGTTTGTTGTTATAAAAACTGAAACATCCCTTTAATTTTATTTTTAATCTGTAATATATTTCATGTGCTACCACTAGAAATCTCAAAGTTTCCAACTTGTTTTAAGGTATTAATATTTACCTGACTATTTCTAGAAAAGCTTAGGGAATTTGAAGGCAGCAAGTATACTCAAACACTCAAATTTCTTTCCATCATCTATAGAGGATAAAGAATTTTTACAAGGCTCTTTAGAGTACTTAAGAAAAGCATTTAAATGAGGCTCACACCATCCTTGTGGGTAGAGCTAAAATGGATACTGGGACTGCCCGTAACTCATTAGCTGGGTTAGAGTTTGTCCCAGATGCTAACATGGAGCAAGAGATTCAAACCTGAATGTTCTGAGTGAACATTTTCATCACTAGGAGCAAAGTATTAGAAACCAACTGTGTGTTTTAGATAAGTATTGTCTCTCATGCATTCTATTTTATTAGTTTCCTATATTTTAGTTTCCTTTATACCTATTCCTTCTGTAGTCAGTGATGGTTGGTGGGGTTTTTTAATCTAGACCTGAACAGATAATATGTATCCTGACCCTTCAGCTTTTTCTTAAATAAATAACTTGCTAACTTAGCGCTGCTTCTGTTTATTTGGCTCTAATTATACTTTGAAAGAAAAACAGGGGTTATGTGAGGGGATGGAAGAACAACAAGGGAAAAGCTTTGTATATTAAGTGCAATTAACTACAGTACAACTCGGAATGGCAGTTTATTGACAGATGGACAAATGTAATTGCAGGTCCCAAGGGCTGCAATTCAAATTAGATTTAGCATTATAGCGGATGACAAGGAATTAATCTTATCAGCACACGTGCCTGAGCTGTGTTTGCTGCTTCATATGGCTCTTTTCATCTGGCTGGCTTTTAAATATATGAAGCTGCAAGAACATTTGCAGTACAGCTGGGTGACAGAACAAAACAAAGTTTGATATAAAGGAGAAGAATGAACTTTTATCTTGCGCATGGAGAGATCATTCCAGGAGCCAGGACAGAGACAAAAAAACCATCTGTGGGTGAAGCAGGTGAAAAGGTGTCCTTAGAAAGTACCCAGTTCCATGCAGAAAGCTGGAAACACTCTGTGTTTGGCAGTACTCTTTGGTGGCTCCTGGAAGACAGGCACAAGCCTGAATGTACCAGTTCAGTGGTGAAACAGAAGGTAATATGTGGGGACATGTGCAGGGGAGGAGACTTTAGAGACATGCCAGTTGTTCAGAAGGAGCAGGGGGAGAAGGAGCACAGTGGAGAGAGGGCAATAAGCCCTCAGCCCTCCTGAGCCTTCCCAGTGAGAAGGTCCAGTACAGACAGGTTTCCTGGACTGCCACTTCTTTTTGGGCTCAGAAATCACTTCTGGCTTATTATTTAAATTGAAACCTTTAACACTGACAGATTGGGTGTGCAGGTGGGAAAAGGCAGGGATAAGGAGGCCAGACACATACGTTTTGTAGACAGCAGATGAAAGATCTCAGATGAGTCGATGAAGTCACTAAAATGCTGGGGAGAGAAGATGGAAGAATGGTTCAAGAGTAACCACCTGAGGTTTGGAAAAAGTTGTAGCAATCGTATGAGATGTAAATTTATTGCATTAATGGACTGTAAAATAAGTTCTATACAAAACAGCAAAGTGCATATTAAATACCCTGCAATTGCCAGACATAGTGAGAAACTGCCACTCTGTTAAAACCAGAAAATACCATTAGAGTAATTCAAAATTTTTCAAAAGGCCTTCTTACATGTATTCGTACATTTTTGCATCATCAAATCACTCCATGTAAACATAATTTTGAAATTTCAGTCCAACTGGTGCCTTTATCTCTGAGGAGGGTTTTCTGTGGTTTGGTTGGGGTGGGGTTTTTTTGGGTTTGTTTTTTTTTTTTTTTTTTGGTGGCATCTGTCACTGCTTTTACAATATTCTTTTAAACTGGACTTGCAATTTGAGATAAATTAATCTAGAATTCCCAGACTAAAATATGTAAAGGGACTGTAATTGTAGATAGTGTTGAGTGAGTAGTTGTCTCTGAAACACAGTCCAGCTAAGGTATACCAAGCAAGGATCTGTGGAAGTTACTCCTTTCTGAAGCTCTTGTCCAAGGTGTTTCATGTTTCAAAGTAAGGTCTTGTGGCTGGTCTGCAAATGGGGAGAAAAAGAGACCTAGATACCAGTGTTGGCAGGACATGGATGTTTTTCTTGTCTACAACATGGCCATAGCTGAATATCAACCCAACACTAGCTGCATGCATTGTTTTTGAGTGGCTTTCCCTGCTCTAAGCCATGGATTTCTCTTCAATCCCTCAGGCTTACTTCCGATTTCTTTCACACTTCATTTTACGTGACATTGTTTTAGAGGAACAAGTTCCAGCCTTTAAACAGTTTCAGTGCCTTTATCTGGTTATAGCATGAAACACTGCAAAGGAAATGAGACTTGATGAAGAACTTTGACTGCTGAAGGCTTGTAAATACTTCATGGAGGCAGTTTAGGCAACTGTACCTTAGAGCATCGCATGTACTCTGTTAAATGCCCTGAGAATTTCGAAAGGGCTGAAGTGAATTTAGATGTCAAAAAGCCTCAAATAACAGACCTTAAAGCTTCATTAGTACAGATAGCACTGCATCCTGCCCATACTCACTTGATATACAAGAAGCAGTGTTTTCCTAAAATGAGTTAGTTTGGGAATTGTGTAATATTGACTAAGTCCCTTCACCTTACCTAATGTGAGTTGTTTGTTTTTTTCCCAAACCTTCCTCTCTTGCAAATCTCCCATATGTGTCTTTTTAAGGAAAAGTAGAAATAACATTCAAGGAAAGCCACTTCAGCATTGTTCTGCTTGCCTCTGAAACATTTTTCCTTTTGAAGAGAATAGTGCCTCTCTTCCCAAAAACCTAGTCAGGCCATTTCATATGTCTGAAACAGCTCTAACACCTTGCTGTGTGAGGCATTTCTATTCCCATTAAACTTACACTGAGTCAAGACTGTAACCTGTGCCATAGAGGAGCAGAAGAAACTCAGCTGTAGCTAAGAGTGTCATCCTCAGCGAGACACCAAGTAATTCTGTAGCATCCTCTACAGATTGATTCCACCTTGGTTTTAGGAGACTTCTGCATTGAAAATACATTTCTTCTAAACTTTGTAGTATGTTACAATATTTAGAAGCAAATCTTACATGAAAACCTCTAACTGAGGTCTTTATACCACAGCCTGTACAGCTGTGCTCCCTCATGATCATTTCTATTACTTAAAGGCCCTGCAAGCCTCTATGACTGTATTGGGATTGTGTGGCCAGGTTTTGGGGGCGGGGGGGCTACGAGGGTGGTTTCTGTGAGAAGCTGCCAGAAGCTTCCCCCATGCCCAGCAGAGCCAATGTCAGCCACCTCCAAAAGGGACACTCCACTATCCAAGGCTGAGCCCATCAGAAACAGTGGTAGAGCCTCAGGAGTAACATCTTCATGAAGAAGGAAAAAACCACCAGTGCAACAGCAGCCAGTGAGAGGAGTGAAAATATGCGAGAAACAGCTCTGCAAACACCAAGGGCAGTGAAGAAAGTAGGGGAGAAGCTGTTCCAGGCCCCAGAGCAGAGATCCACCTGCGATCCTTGGAGAAGGTGGATGCCCAAAGGAGGCTGTGACCCCAGGGGAAGCCTGCAGTGGAGCTGGCTCCTGACAGGAGCTGTGACCCTGTGCAAGAGGAGCCCACGCTGGAGCAGGTTTTCTGACAGGACTTGTGACCCCATGGGGAACCCATGCTGCAGCAGCCTGTTCCTGAAAGAATGCACCCCACAGAAGGGTCCCACACTGGTTTATGAAGCACTGCAGCTCGAAGTGCTCATGCTGGAGAAGTTCATGGAAGACTGTCTCCTGTGGAAAGGAACCAGTTCTGGAGCAGGGGAAGAGTAGGAGGAGTCCTCCCTGTGGAGGATGGAACAGCAGAGACAACATGTGATGAACTGACCACAGCCCCCATTCTCCATCCCTGTGCCTCTAAGAGGAGGACAGAGAGTAAGTCAGCATTGAGGTTTAGTCAAGGAAGAAAGGAGAGGTGGGGGAAAGTTGGTTTTAATATTTGTCTTTTATTTTCCATTACCCTACTCTGATCTGATTGGTAGCAAATTAAGCTAATGTCCTCCAGTAGAGTCTGTTTTGCCCATGACAGTAATTGGTGAGCAACCTTGCCTGACCTCATCTCGACTCTGTCTTAGGTTACAAGAGATGTATTTAAGTATTCTACCACCAGCTGTGGGCCATTAGCTGTTATCACCTTCTAACGACCCACCCCTGATAACAGACAATGGGCCATCAAGAAACCACCCCATGACTCATGGACTTATCCTATTGTGAGATGCTCCACCCAGGAGAGGGGAGCTGGGCATTCCCACCTGGATATAAGCTGCCCTTAGAACTGCCTGGCCTCAGCCCTGTCTGCTGGGTGACCAGAGGACAAGAGCCACCATGGACCTTCAGCTGGAGACCAGACCTTCCATCGGATCATTGCTTCAACTGGATCACTTCATTGGGACTTCTGTGACCACCCTAATAGGGTATCAGGTTGTATCTGACTTTGTCAGTGCTTTTTTTTCTTACATTATTTCACTTATTTCTAATTTTTTGTCTCTTAATTTTAATCCTGACTTGTGATCTCCAACTGGTTTGTTTTCAAACCAGTACAACTCATGTGCCTTTCATTATATTTTCTGAGGAAGGGAGTCATGGAGCATCTTTGGTGGGCACCTGGCAGCCAGCCTGGGTCAATCCACCACCATGGCTAATGCTATGAAACCTCTCATCATTGCTGCAGAGTGGGAGTTTGGCACACCATGGTGGAGTGCCTGTCACCTCTACTGTTCATGGCAACAAGCCTACAAACCTTTCCAGATAGCTTCATTATGGTTTTAAATTGGTCTTCAGCTCCTGTAATAAATTATCCTGAAGTGAACTATATGTCAGTAAAGGTAAGGAATAAAAATACGTTCAAATATCAAAAATTATATAACCTTTTTTAGTTTTTTACTCCAAAGGAGATTAGACATGACAGTACTTAGTGTGAAATATTGTTGAGATGGCAAGCAAGACATCCTCATATATCGACAGAAGTACTTGGACTTCACCTGGAGTTAGCAACTATTTGGATCCAAACCAACAGATGTCCTAGTTGTTTTGGTTTTTGTTAGTTTTCTATTGACATCCAGGGGAAGTTGAGCCAAATCTGGGGGTTGTCTATTCCTTATGATTTATAACACAAAGACTGTTCACTGAGCAAAGAAGATTTGACAAAAAGACACACTAATTGAGACTTATTGTTTTGTGCAGTTGTTGATCTCTGAACATGTTTATGTAAATGTCTGGAGCTGTGCTGGTTTGAGGAATGGGGAGTTATAGGCTGTCTCTCAATTCTTGAACAAGTGAGGAAGGTTTGAGCAAGAGAAACAGTGCCAACACATTGTTTCATTTTTATTTCTTCCTCAACAGGGACCCAACTTTCAGACAGAAATCAGTGAGGGATTCCTATGCTGTTACAATAAAGCAAACGTTACCATTTTCCACTGCTGCTGCTACAAAGCTGATGTAGGTGAGAGCTTCCCCGATTCCTGAAATAATAGCCAAGACCTTATATGGACATATCCGTAAGAGGAATGGGGGAAAGAATAAAAAATCCAGTCCTCTCCAGGTGACAGAGCCTGTGGGCTCACTTATTGGTGGAAAAGTAATTTAGTTTTTCATTTCTCTGGAAAAACAATATTTTATGTTGTGAATGCTGCTATAAGAAAAGGATCCTTGACAAAGTAAAGATTTTTTTCCCCTAATGGCAGTCCTTCCTTGTAGAAAATTGAAAATGTGCAGTGAGAGAAGACTGAGGGGAACAAAAGCTGCAAGAGAAGAAAGAGGAAGGCTGGAGTTGAGAAACAGAAATGAAGCCAGAAAGACACAATGAATATATCTAATATGGAGAGAAAGAAAAGCAATGAAATATAACATTGTAATGAATGAACAAACCTTAGACCATACTGAAAACTGTGTGCCAAATTAGCTTCAAATATGTTCAAACCAAGGAAGAGCGATCGAGATTATGAAAAGAGAGAAAAATGTGCCTTTTTTTTTTTTTTAAGGTTCACTGTAAATTGTGTAGTATTTCTTTACAACATATTCGTGGTCACCACCTGTGCAGGTGTGTTCATGTCAGGGCTGTCCTCAGAGAAGGTGCTGTGACCCTCCCCTGCAGCTGCCTGGGAGTTAGTGCTTCAGCTGTACTGGCGCAGGAGTGAAAATAATGTGCCCATGTGCTGGGCCTCCCACTCCAGAAAAAGAGAATGCAAGTGAAGATCAGCAGCAGAAAAACAAGATGCATTTTAATCTCTGACATTCTTTTCTGACCCCTCTAATGAATTAGCTTTCAGAACAAGTGGTGGGACCAAACCTCCCCCGTAGCTATTGCCACAACAACAGTTCTTCTCAGTAAATAAATGTCTTCCCTTGTCCTGACCCCAGAGTGCTTGTGTCTCACACAAAGGTTTGTCAAATGTGGACTTTTCTTTAGAACAATTCCTTACAGTTAACCAGTTAATGCATTATTATTACAGTTTTTCATTTTCAGCACTATTTCCCATGGTTTTCTCTTGATTCAATTAAAAAAAATAAATAAAATGAAGTATGTTCAGCAGTGACTCTGGCAGTAGACCAAAGCAATTTGGAGTCTTTATTACTGAAATATACTGTTGATTGCCCATTGGTAGGATCTCATTAACACTTTGGTATTTGTGCTCTGCATGCTCTATGCAACAGACCATGTTGGCAAAAAAAACCTCATGCCTTTTCCTGACTTGCAAAAGCTCTTGCATGTGTTTACCCCAGAAGTGAGCAAAACAATGTTCTGCAGATCCACTGGGGTGCTTTGTATGGGGCCATGCCTCCTGATGCCACCACGGAGCCCCTGCTTGCACTGGCCAGCCCTGGCAGCCAGCTCCCTTGCACAGAGAGCATCCAAAGCACAATCCGGCTCTTTGCTCCAGACTAGATAAAAGCACATTTCTGTCCTCCAGGGTGTTTTGTTCTAAGTAAAAGCTATCCCCAGAGTATTGTAACAGCAGCAGCAAATCTCCAAATGCTGAAGTTTGCAAAGGGCATTTGCAGACGTGAGATTTAAGCACTCAAAACAATTCAAATCCCGGCACATTTAGTTGGTGCACACAAAACCACAACAACTTGCCAGTCTATTATTTTTGCAAAAGATTTGGAGACCCAAACAGGAACTTAAAGACCTCAAATGCAGCAAATGCATATGGAATATGTAGAGATGCTTTAAAGATGCACTGATTTACATGAACATAGAAGATAAATAAACTCAACGATTTGCCTCTGGTCTAATGAGAACAGTTCACTGGGTGATTAAATCTTGCCTGCTGTACCACTGAGCTATTACAAGATGAATTAAAACACATCATTTCATTGTCTATGAAGAGAGGTTTCTCTAAGGGGAACTATCACAGGAACAGCAGTCCTTGGATGTGGGGTTTAAAGTGATGAGTTAAGCAAATAGTAAAGTTTTTTTACTCAACAACATTGACACAGTCAATAACAAAGAAAACAAAAAAGAGTGAATTCTCATTTGGATTTGTAACAACATTTTGCTCTTTTTTTCATTGTCCACTTCTCTGCCTCCTGACATGCTCTAGTTCTTTGTGCAGCGAAGGTGAGGTGGTTGAACCTGAAGTCCATGAAATTCTATTGATTTTGGTTTTTGGCAAGTGGGTTTGCACGGCTCTGTAGTACTTCCTGAGTATCTTGGGAGAACCAAGATACCCTCCATCAGTGAATCTGGGCTGATATCTCCGGAATTTGCTTAGTTTAGAAAAAAAATTGTTGAATCACAAGCATTAAAAACAATTTCTGGAAAAAATAAAAAGCACTATAATGTTCTTACAGAGGGAATGAAACTCAGAAGTTAGGTCCCTTTTGCTAGGCAGTGAGCTTGCAAGCCTGTAGTTGTGAAGCCTCTGCCAAATTACTTGCA
Source organism: Rhipidura dahli (assembly GCA_013399225.1). Classification (NCBI taxonomy): domain Eukaryota; kingdom Metazoa; phylum Chordata; class Aves; order Passeriformes; family Rhipiduridae; genus Rhipidura; species Rhipidura dahli. The sequence continues at coordinate 558,585 of VXAC01014636.1, forward strand.
ATCTAATTAGTCACATTTCACAGCTGATCCTTTCTGTACGTTTCAGAACCTAATCTCTGTAGTCACTTTTCAAGCATTTTTCATGACTGCCCAATGCACAGTGTATTAAGGTAGGAAACAAATGTTCGTAAACACTTTGAATTTAGTCGAACAGTTCCTAAGTGTAGTAACATTAATATATTTCTGAAAGACAAATACTTAAGATCAAAGAAACAAACTAGAAAAGAAAAAGAAATACAGGTTTCAATACTAGAGTACTCTTTGGGGTTTTTTCTAAAGGTATGAAAAACTAAGTGAATGTTCTCATTTCATATAACTCAAGACATCTGGTTTGGGGGATAAATCATAGAGAGAAGAATTAACCTATGAGGTATTATTTGGTTTATAAAGATTATAGAGCAAAAAGCATACCCAGTTCCTGGCAGTACCATCTCCACCATAAAATATTTTAATGACGACATTGTAGTTTTTTGTACTAGAATAATCCATCTTTTCTGGTGGTTAACAGAGAAAAATACAGGTGTGTGCATGTGTTGTGGTGTTTACTCTGGAGGACTACAAAGATGAATAAATTAGAATTTGTTTTATAATAATTACAGACCCTCCTAAAACATTCATTTTTAATGAGCAGTTTTTTCTATAAATTATTAAGCTGGAAAACTATAAATAATATTAAATGTTTACACTTCCCACAAAATGTAACCTACAATATGGCCGAAAATAGTTGGCATTCAGAATCACATGTAGAACTGCACTTTTCATCATCCTTGGCTTAGTAACAATACACTGATCTTCCTCCACATTCTAAACTGAAACATAAAATTGAAGTCTCTAAAAGTTATTACATCTTAAGGGAAAAGTCTCTAGCATTAGCCTAAGTTTCAAAATAAATGGTCCAATAAACAGCAAGAGAAAAAATAAATTAAAAAGCTACAAGACCTCTCTATCCTTTTTAACAACTTTCAATACCAATGATCTTGTAATCGTTTTGATAAAATTTGTATCTAATAAACAGTTCTGGTTTTGTGAAATAACACTTCCGACTAAAAAGACAACAACAACAAAAATGTGATCAGCTTTTGCACCAATTCTGAATCAGAGTCTTCATCTCATGGTTTTAATAGTTTAGAGTTATTGTGTACTGTCTTCAAAGCTGTTGTTTTTCCTGTTTTTTTTTCCTTGCCATGAACTTTTACATACATGAATTTTTGCATGGTGTTCAGCATGTCACATGTACCTTTATGCACTTTTAGCAGGCACCTGTCAATACTGATTTGTCTAGCAAATGATTTGGGCTGCTCATTTCTCTGAACTCCTTCATTTCTACACATCATAATTTTGGAAAGATAAATTATACTTTTATATGAGAAACATTATTGTAGTCCTGAAGGGAGTAAGCAAATTACTACCTGACTAATGGTATATTACTGGCTTGGAGGTTATTTGGTATAATAACATTTTTCATAGGTCAAAGCTACTTCTATGAATATCACCAGAGAAACATCTTTATTCAAATGATCTTTGCAATGAGTAACTTCTCTTGAATTTACTACAGTCACCTGTATGAGATAGTGCTGTATCTTTTCTACCTAACTTCATTTTGTGTGATGTGGCAGACAGGAAATAATGCTGTCCATGGATGACTTTTTCAGACAGCTTCAAAAGAGACAGTTAAGCAGATATGCTGCTATTTGTCCTACTACATTATTGTCATTTAAATTTAATCTTGTGAATCATTTTTTTTCTCCCAGTAATTGAGGCAAATTTAAATCTAGTATTATCTCATGTAAGTCTGTCATCAATAACTTGCAATGAAGTAGTGTCTGATTATGCCTATGTTGTGTTGGAGTTTTGATGTCACTTTTGTGAAACTTCTAACTGGAGTAAAACTGACAGCATGCTGTACAAATCTTGTCTGGTCTAAAATACTAATTTACCTTTTCCCCTCTTTGTGTTTTTTAACTGTCCACCAAAAATATGTTTTATGCAAGTTTCAGTGCATCAATTATATACAAGAAGTTTATGGTATATAACACTGTACAGTAAATCACTTGAAATCAGACTAAAATCTGATTATATTAAAGGAAGAAGTGTGAATGATTGAAAAGAAAAAAACAGTCATTGTGTGACAAGAAGCTTAAGCAAAACACGAGGAAAAAGTGCCAGATGTTAAGGTGGCTATACAGGGGTGGAACTGGGTGAGAATGAGAAGCCACCAGTTTTTAGGACTGTGCCTTCTTGTCAAGAAGGTCTTTTGGAGAGTCGTGCTTGGGACTTCAGGAGAGTGAGTAGAAATTTAATGCAAAGGAAAATTGTACTTCAGAAGAATTCCTGGAAAGATCTCACCTGGAGAAGCAGATTTCATGTGTACCAAAGACAGTATTAGGTGCTAAGGATATTTGGGTGGCTGAATACAGTGGTTCAATCCCCAAGGGTGTGTTTACCCTACCATTTCATTTGTATGTTGTACTCTCATTTCCTTTTGTCCCTGAACTGAAAAATCATTGGAGACACATGAATATAGAAGCAATTGTGTGTCATACCGTGGCTGATACCATCTGTGGCCTGTCCCTTACATTGTATTTATGGTCTTGGAGATGCCTGGGGAATTCAGGAGCTGGCTCTTGTACTGCTGAACAGGTCTGTAGCCCTGTATCCTGTTCAGTGAAAATTAAGCCATCTTATGGCACTCCCTACTCTTCACAAATTTAAAGGGTAGCACAAAATAATGGGAAAAACCTGTCCTGAAGTGCTTTCTCTAACAACCTTAATCCATCATTTAATCTGATTTTAGATTTCTCTTTTGTGTCGTGTTCATTTAATAGCTTTGCTAGTGCTTTGAAGTTTGAAGCAGTTTTTCAGTTAATGTATCATCATATTTATGGGAGACAAAACCTGCATTTTTCTATGGAAGTAGTGTAGGGTCTTCTCCTGGACCTCATATTAGTCTTCCTCACAAGAATGGCCCTTGATGCCAAGTTAAGTTTGAGCTGATCAGTCTGCAGGCTTGTTTTGAACAGGCCTGCCAGGAGTGTCTGTCACTCATGATGCCTGATGACTTTAATAGGATTCTCAGTACTTTGGTCTGATCTCCAGATTAGTCCATTTGATTAAAGATAATTAGGACTTGAACATTTTCTGTTTAAAATTCCAGTCAGCTTGGATCCTTGCATACAGGCCATGACTGCAGCAGCCCATGTACTTCACTTTTTTTGTCTCATGGATACATGGCACAAAGAGTCCAACTAGTCTGGAGATTTCTGCCTGGATAGTTTCTGTTACAGGAAAACAGTGTTTCTGCAAAGTAGCTGAAAACTCTTCCCTTCTCTTGCTCAACAAAAACATTAAAGGGAAAAAATGTAATACATGCCAGTCAGTATGGTCTTAAAGAAAATAGGTTTTGTCAAACATGTTTGATTTAATTCCTTCAGGACACTACAAGTTGGGTCAATAAATGTAACAGTGTAAATGTGATAGATACTGTAAGCTATTTGCCTTGGTGCCATATACATTCTGATAACAGTGAATTAGAGTGGGGTCAGCAAAGTGCATTCCACATATATTAAAATCCACCTAATGGACAGATCTTCAAAGTAATCATCAATCATTTCATGGGCTTTATTATAGCAGGGTTCTTCTGGGAGTGAGATTAAGTCTGAAGGTTCCCAAAATTATTTTTTTGTGATCTGGGTAGAAATACACTTAGAATTTAAATGTTACAAAATTCTGGGGGAGCCTAAAAATGTCTGAATGAAGATTAGAAAACTGCACAGAGCAATCTAGATTTCCTTGCAAAATTAAATCAGTTCAAAGTGTAATTTTGTACTATTTAAGGTAAAATGATGCCTAGAAGCAATATATGAATGGCAGTATTATAGAGTGGGAATTGTGTTTTGGAAATGAGGTTGGTGGATAAAAAATTTAGTATAAGTTCCCTGAATAATGCTGAAAAGCCCACCAGTAACCCTGATATGACTTAAACACATTCCATATCTCCTATTTATTTTCTCATATCTCAGTTTTCTCTGACTTTGACACTTCAACTGAATAAAGAAGCAACAACTGAAAAAAAAATGTCGGGGATTAGCAACCTTTTCACTTCTAGTACACTGCTAACAGTTTGGGGCTAGGCTGCTTGTTCATCCTAAACCATGTGGGACACATGGTAGTTTACTTAAAAGAGATCAGATTCACAAAAAGATTCACATTACACTGAAATTATAGACCCCTTTCCATAAATGCTACAACAACCTTGAAATGAGCACTGAAAGCCAATCTTTTTTAATTGCTCAAGCCACAAGCCATAATCACATAATTCTTTCTGATTAGCAAAGCGCACTAGACTATTAAAATCTATGCATTGCAATCTGAATAGATTAGCCTTTAGGACATATTAACATCAAATTTCATTTGATGTTAGCTAATAAATTAGTCAAGCAGAAGAGTTCAAACTCTAATTACCAGATAGTCATTAGATATGTCCACTTACTAATATCAGGCAGTGCTGGAGGGAGGGAGGAAAGGAGGGAGTGTTGTGATTAACTTGTCAGGGAAATGCAGCTGTGAAACCATTACCCAAGAGTTTCTGCAGTGCTATTGGAAGAACCATTTCATCAGCTGTTGTAAATATGATAGAACTAATGCATTTAATTGTAACAGCTAGGCAGACTGGAAGAGGAATGCCTCAAAAGTGGGCCTCTCGCTGTGGTAGTGTCTGTGTGTCTGTGTCTGTGTACCTATGACTATCTCTGTGTGATGTATGACTGTGAAGATGTGTGGAGGGCTGTGAGCCCTTGGCTCAGGAGCCCTCTGCACTCCCTTGGAGAAGAGAAGCCTGGGGGCAAAAGGACCCATGGATAAGAAACCGCTCTCAGGGTTCTGGGGATGAGATGAACCACCCCCAGCACACCTTGCTCCTCTATGGTAACACCTTGTACCCTGCTGGCTGACTGGTTCCTGCCCCAGCCCCTGATTTCCCATAAAAGACCCCTGCCTTGGCCTTTGGGCTTTAGGCAGCTGATGTCCCTGGCCTTCCCTTCACCAGGGCAGCTGGACAATAAAAGCTGCCCTGGGGAGCTGCCATGAGCAGCTCCTCGTCTCTCTGTCCCTGAGCCTGCCTCGGGTGATTTCACCAAGAGCTGAGTCACCAGAGCTGGTGGCACTGGTAGCAGAGAAGCTGCAACCCTTGCTGAAATCATCCATTGCTGAGGGGAGCTGCTGAGGCCCCTGGAGAAGCCCTTCCCTGACGGGACGCTGTCCCCAGGAGGGCAGCAGCACGCCGGGCTGCCCCCGGGTTCCCCTGAAAGTGATAAAGATGTGTGTTGGAAAGGACTCCTTCTGTGCCATGGCTTTTACTGTAAATGGAAGAACACAAGAGCATGCCATACCATCACACTTGTCCCTCCCCAAATGGCCCCAAAGGCACAGATTGCTGGCATACCTGTGAGAATGTGCAAATGTAGAAAATCACCTTCTGGTGATAAATGTTTCCTCACAGCTTACAGGAAGAGAAGATGGCACAGGAAGAGAAGATGGCACTTACAACACTTCTGCTCTGCCTCAAAGGTTCAAAGCACACCCCTAAGCATGGCTGAGTCACTTCAAAGATGTAGAAAGAGTTTAAATTGAGGTTCATTCACACTTCCTCACTAACACAGAAAAGGTTTGCTTCTTTTGCATACCAAACACAGACTAAGAGGTGGCAAGACAAAAGCATCTGTAGCAACATATTTATATTAATTCATTCATAGTGCTGAAGAACGCTTGAATGAAAACCTTTGAACACCTTTTTTCCAATGGTCCTCCAAGGTTAAAAGACTCTATTCTTAACTTGAAAAAACACATACATTTGAAAAAATACTTGAATGCAAGGTTGCTTAGACATCAAGCAAAGAGGCAACTAAGCCATAAGATGCTGCTTCGGTATCTTCATGCTGTTTCCATTTGTTCTTTGTGTCATTGGGAGTTGTATCAGAGTAATTTTTGTTTCTTAGATTTGCCTGTTCCTGTTATTCAACTAATCATTGTACCTGCAAGTCCTCTCTTACGTCTTCTTATCCAAAGATACTAGGAAAATGCTATTCAATTCACTGCTGAGAAGTTTATCAAAGATTCAGCTTTACGCATCCTGATTATGAGCAATCAATGTTTAACAATGATGGCTGGCTGAACTTCTATTTAGCTATTCCTGGATTTTGCATATTACATCATTTTAGGTTTCAAGAAAGCAGCAAATCTGGTTGTTCCTGCCCATCACATCTTCACAGTACTATCTCTATCTCAGAAAGAAGAAAAAGACATAGTGTGTTTGATTGCTGTCAATATACTGAAGATATGACACAGTGTGATTTGGTAATTTCTTCCTTCTGCACCCAAAATTAGAAGACAAAGATGATGCTTTTGTTGCAAAGCGTTTATGTTTTCACTATTAACAGGTATTCTGCAGCTCAAATCTCTATAGCACATTGCTCTTGCTTTGGGGCCCTTCAGAAAACCCTTGATCACATCCTGAAAATACTTAAGACTCGCTGTTCCTCATCTTAGTGTCTGCATTGCTCCCATTTCTATAGCTGAATAAATACACTCATTTGTTCATACAGAGTACTAGGTCTGAGTTTCAGTGCATAAGGAGCCACAGCCCACCAGGCAGAAGGGAGGGTTAACCTGTGGGTGATGTTTCCTTTCAGTGCACTGCCAGAACAATTGCTGGTGAGTTCAGTTTAATGGATGGATAAGACATGGCTTCTGTTGTCACTTCCAACAGACACTGATATTTCTAATGGAAACAGCCCTGATGAGGGTACTGTAGGCCTTCATTCTGCCCCCCTTATGAAATTACAGATCACAGCAGAAGCTTGGAAATTTTTGAAATCTGTAGCAACTCAAGGTATCAAGTTACCAGTGATCCCAAATCCAGATTTTCTGTAATAAAACCCCTAAGGCATGGCAGAAGCTTTTTTTAAGCACTGGATTCCAACCACCAGGCTATGCAATTGTCCTCAGGAGTCACAAACTGGTCAAAACAAAGCTGGAGACTGCCAAATGGACAGCTATAAGACCTTTATTACAACGCTCCTCTGTACTTCTTCCTAAATTTAATGTTGTGCTGTTAGCATGTAGACAACAGCAAGCAGATTCTTCCTTTCTTTTTAATTCCTGTCTGTCTTGAATTAAAGGTTACTTCATTAGGACTGGCAAAACATCATAGTGTTCCATTTTTATGCTCCTTAAAATAGAGCTAAAATAGCAATGACCAACATGGAACAAGAGTAATCAAGATTATCTAGAAAATAAACAATGTTCAGCTGTTGAGCTGGAGAAAGAAAATAAGGTGTCAGTGTCATAAAATTGTCTTCCAGCAGCTGGTTTTAGTCAGAAAATCCTAGAAATCTGGCCAGCCAGGGGAAAATACCATGTAATCTTTGCTAGTACAGGTCTTAAGTGTAAAAGAAGCAAGGTAGTAAGTGCTTGGAGTCAAAGTCTCTCTGAAAAAAACTGGGAAAAATAAGACAAAAAGCATTGAAAAGGCAATAAAGACTAAAGTGTTCTAATCGTTTGTCTTAATCCTTCAATTTGAAAAGACATTTTTACCATCCAACATAATTCTCTGACTAACAATAAGCCTGCTGTTCCTGACAAATCATCATCATCATCATGATGTTTGAGTAAAATATAAAAGAATTTTCTCAGCATTCTAATCTTTTTTTTTTCATCAGTCTGAAAGCTCTTTAATATTCAGTGCAGAAGACTGCTACCAGAAAACAGACAGTAATGATGATGATTTTATTGATTTTGACTTGCAAAGAAATCTCAAATGGGCCTAACAAGTAATTTCTTCTTCTTCAGCAAAACCTTATACCAAATCAGATGTCAAAAAAAAAAAAAAAAGCATCTGTGGAGTCGCATCTCATACATTTTGTATGAATTATGTTGTTATAAACAACATTAGGACCACATACTCGTCTTCTTTACTTGTTGATTATGTGGACCTTTACTCATTACTATGTGGACCTTCCAACCAATTTAAATCAATTCGGTTTCTACAATTGTCACAAGAATAGAAAAATATATAGATTTTGTTTTCCTCTAAATTAAACAACTGGTCTTTGACTTGCAATTTATTCTGCACTTTTTCATATAGCTCAGTGTTGCAAAACAGAAATCTTGCTCATAGTGCTGCAGTGATGAGAATTATTTGCATTGAACGAGGTTTGTTGCTCAGACAAATGCACATGCAGACATTTGGAGGAGATAATTTTTTGATGCAAAATAGTGCACAACATAAATATGTCTGTTTTATATTCACAGGAGACATTCTCCAGTGGGACTTACAGTAGCATTAATATTTCACCAGACTTCTTCCAGACTGGCTTGCTGTATTACTCATTGACTGGAGCAACACTGAACTGAGCACTCAGCACCACAATAAAGGTGATGTGGTGTGATATGACCCCAGTGCATGGACTGTGGTGATTTTCGCAGTGCTTAGCAAAGAGGAAGCAGCATGTCCCTCTAAAACTCCCTGAAGCCAAACTCCAACAGCATGGCAAAATATATTTTCTGGTTATTTCTCCTACTTCTTGTCTTCACTTCAGTGACTGTTTGCAATAGAATACCTAAAATATACGGGACTTTTTAAAGTAATCTCCCTTTTTTTTTTTGGAAGTTGCTGTCTCAGGCTTCAAATAAAACATATTCATACAGCTTCCATCCCATTCTAAATCAAATTCCACTACAAGTTGCTTTCCTAAAATTTCTATTTCTACTTCTGTACTGATAATGGTCACAGGGAAGCAAAACAGAAAACCTAGAATAGATATGTTTGACTGAAGTCTCAGAATAGCTAAAGCTCAACCCACCAATTCTTTCTAAGGTTTTGCTCACAACTGAGATGGAACATTGGCTTTTTCTCAAGAAATGAGTGTCATATACAAAAAAATTTGTGTGCTTTCTTGAGTGACAAAAGTGCATTTCTGCTTCTTGCTATTTGCATAAATACACTCAGCCAGCACACTTAAGTGATTCTGCTCTATCAGTGTTCCCCAAACAGAAATTATACAACAGTCTCCAAATTAATTTTGTAGCACAAATCTCAAAGCAGTAATTACAACTTCACCTTGATATACAAATACATGCATTCTTTAATACATCTGCTCCAGAGAGAATTTTTTTGTTTGTTTTTGCAATCAATTAATACTTCCTTAAGAGCAATAATAGCAGCAGTTTCTTTTAAGGGATTAAGAAAGATCAGCAAGTAAAAATAATACACTTTTTCTGTTATTTGGAAGGAAAAACTATATACACGTGTACACATTCTTAATTCAGAGCTTTTATTTATTTTATTTAGACCTCCTGGAACACTTAATGAACCATTTCAATATTTTTTTCAGTCCTTTTTTCTTCTTCCCAGGAGCCATTTGTAGCCCAGCAGCCAGACAACCATCTTTCTTTCAAAGTGATGTAGATGAAAACATTTCTTTCTCTGAAACTACAAACAGGCATTTGAGGTCAAGAAATAGTTCCATATTGTAACCTTTTCCTTCTAATCTTTCCTTGCAAACACTCTCCTGTTCTCCTTCTGTTACTTAGCAATTTCCCCATTCATTTTGTTGAAATGTTTGTCTAAAAAATTATTTTTCTAAGATGTTATGACACCAGAGTTTACTGTCCTAAAGGACCATCAGATGCATGGCCCATCTGATGCAGTCTGCCCATCAAATGCTTCTTTGCACAGTGACTTTTCCTCAGACAGTTTCAGCCCCTTACGTAGACCCCTATGAAAAATGGAAGAAGAGATTTCAGTCTGGAACTTACTGGAAAAACATTTTGTATGACAGGGACAACCCTGTGTGCTTACTGTCAGATCTCTGAGTAAAACTGCTCTGGCCAGTAAAAGCTTTGCTTTCCTCTGGAGCAGCTGAAGAACACCTCTGCTCACAGATCTTCTTTCTTACCTTCAGACAGAGCACCTTGCTGCACACCTTCACTGTGCTGGCTGGCAAAGCCCCAGAGGCAGTTTCATCTCCTCATGCCTCAGAGAACAGGGCAATTACTCTCATTTGTATCATCTGAGAAATAACTTTCCTGCCAAAATGAGTCCAGACTAATGGTAGCTCCTAAATGAGTTACATTTGGAAAAGAAAGCATTAACAGTTCTAATCATTAGGCAATAATATTCAAGAAAAGGACTTTTAAAAAAGTTCTGATTTTACAACCCACAAAGCTGTGAAATTTTTCTCTCTAAAACAATACAAAAAAACAAATATCCCCTGGCCAGGAAATTAATTATTGGGGGATAGATTTTTTTTTTTCCCCTGGGAATGTGTACTAGGTTAATAGACATCATAACTTAGCAGAAATGAAGAGTGGCAAATAGAAAAAAAAAATTAAGGAAGTTAATAATCTTCTGATATGTATCTTGAATGACAAAAATTGTAATTTCTATGTATCATTTTATAACTTTGCAAAATCAAGCTTCATCTATTTTAGTTCAAGGTTTATTCTAGTAAATGGGTTAATTATATTTATACCTAAATATAGGTGTTTAGGGACCCCATGAGCCTGCATGGAAAACTTTAATCATGCCAACACCCCCACTCACGCTTTCTGTGCTGTCTTCTGATGACATGACTTGAGAACCACTACGTATTTCTCTTTTCATTTCATCACATTGATGGCCTGAAATGGAAGCGTGTTTTCCATTTAGTTTTTCAATTTAGTTTCTCATTAGAAGCCTTCAGCAACACTAACCTTTCAATTGTATCTTTTCTGAAGAACATCCAATAACACGAGGGCTGAAGATCCTAATAAGTCACATGATACATCAGCTACAAGCACATGCAGTATTACAAAGAAAGTCATCAATAACAAAGGATTTTTTTACTTTCAGTTTTCTGGTTTTTTTGTTTTGTTCTTTCAGAAGCAAAGGAAAGTAAATAGTGAAGCCTGTCTCAGTCTGTCTGAGATACTCTGGAAATTAAACGAGATCCAGTGCAACAGCTGAATCTCTATTGCTACATTTTTCTTTGAAGGCACTGATGCTAAACAAGGTCCACCTGGGCATAATAAACTTTTCCAAGCAGAAACTGAAAGAAGAGTTTGGGAGGATCTTGGAGGGGTTTTTCCTTCCTTTTGAATGATTTCATTGGTTCTTCCCTATCTCCTCAGGGAACCATTCCTACCTCACTGTTCCTCCATGTTTTCCTTTGTGTCTCCTCCCTAGCAGGCTTTGCAGGGGGAGGACCTTTCGGATGGATCTCCACCTTCAGGCAAAAAAACACCAAGTGTACCCCTTGAAGGAAGAGAGAGGTACCCTAAAACTCAGGATGGCAACACTCAGGTGATGCTCTGTTCAGGATCCATTCCCAGGGTTTTGATATCTTGAGCTTTCGGAGTTCTGGGATGCTTTCTGAACAAAAGATCCCTGCAAGGACACCTGGAAAGGTGTGCTCTTTAGAAAACATGTCTCAGTGCAGCTGCACTTCTGAGTAATGAACTTTTCTCCCTGGGCTCCTTTCTTCTCTGAGAAATTGCACCAGCCAAAAATACATGTTCCCACCAACCTGCAGCTGGAAGAGGTCTCAGTCTAGTTCATCATTCCATCTGGCAGGAACGTTCTTGAAGCCTAAACCCTGACAGTGCAGGAGCTTTCCCAACTGTGCTTGCCGGGCACAGGCTCTCTCTAAACTACCATTGATGATTTTTCCTCTAGTTCATGAGAGTTAAATGCATTCACTTTAAAGGGAACAAATTAAGAAACTAGCTTAGTCTTTAAAATAATCCTCTTTGGGATCAATATCAGGCTAAGCCAAGTGTAGCAGAATGAAAATTAAGTGCATTTGCTTAAATATTGTCTTACTCATGCTTGAATGAATATTGCCAATGTGACACTTCTTGGGATCACCATCTTTATAGATATCCAAGAGCTAGAAGAGCTGTAAATGCAATTTGTGATATTGCATGTCATTTCACAGAAGTTGTTCTAGGTAGAAAAGTTGCAGTCTAGCTAAAGAAAATTAGATTCCCCGGGGTTTAATGGGATGAGAATTGCCTTTGAATGAAGAAAGACATTAATGGCTTTTTCATCAAGTTCAGAAAAACTATTATTAGCTCTATAAGACTGCTTTTTCATTTCACAGGATGTCTTTAGACAGTTCATCTTCAAAACTGCCCTTCTATGAAGGACGAATTTTTAATGAGAAGCTGTGATATATTAGAGTTGCACTTTCTAGCAATGTGTGGGAGTTAGATGATCCCTAAGTAGCACAGAATAACTGCTGGCTAAAAGATAAATTAAACCTGGCAAGCTGGAGGGGAATTATTCTATACCCTGTATAATATGGTCAACAGCAATTTCTAGCTGCGCATCATGCTTTATAACATTATCTTGCAGAATACTGACAACTGGGTTTCACAGATGTATGGCAGCACTTATTCATTTCCTGGCAACTTTATTTTAAACTTGATTATCTAACTGTATGTTCCATGACTGTGAGGCCCTTGCTTACTTGCAGTTACTTAGTTTTGAAATTTTTCTCACCAAATAAAACCCAAAAATTATTTGTCCTTTGTTCCAAACCTTTGTCTTTGCAGTATTTGTATTAGGGTGTGTCACAGCTCAGCCAGCAGAGTGGCTACTGGCTGTGCTGAGACAATTGTTCCTTGAGCTCGTTTGGTTGCATGAGCCAGCAAGGGTTTGTTGAATTTTCTTTGTGCCCTCAATTCTTTACTTCATATGGGATACAGAATTTTTGCTCCATTTTGCAGCTCAGCAGCACATGCAATGCAGAGCTCGTGGAGAAGGTAGAAAGTGCATTTCCACAGTCCTCCTCATTCTCCAGATCTCTTAGCCAAGCCATGGCATTTCACTAGGTCTCTCAGAGTGAAGATGGGAAATGCCAGAGCTGTGCAATACTTCAGAACACCACTTCACTCTGGGATTCTCTCTCCAGAAGCCTGGGGGCAGGCAGTGAGGGCTGGCTGGTGCTTGCCATTTTGCTCAGAAACAACTTGGTCCAGCTTGGGTTTTTTCCAAAAGAAATGCTCTCCAAGTCATGGCTCAGACAGCATAACTATTTTATTTGCAGGCAGAACTCCTTCAGATTTCATCTCTGCTGTTTGCTGAGCAAAGAGAAGGATGGGATTATGAAAGAGGTGACTAGAGGACACAAGGTACTGAGCTTGTCACTTCCAGGCAGAAGCTCAAGCTCCTGATGCAAAGGTGAGATTGATGCAAGGATCAATCTCCTGTAGTTCCAGTTATTGCACCAGCAGTACAATAGGATAAGAAAGGAGTTTTCCTGGGTGCCAAATATCCTCATTTGTTTTGAGTTGTCACAACTGTCCCTATTCAAGAAAAAATTCTCCCGACCAGTCTCAGTGTTTCAGTGTCACTAACAGCTCCTTCCTTCTGTTCCAGTTCCCTCTTTCTTATTTTGCCATTTCAGCCAGTGACTGCAATATACAGTGTATTGTCTGGTGTCACAAAATAGTCGTATTTTGTTTCTTCCTTTGTGTAAATTGAAATGCATGATCAGCAAATTTCTATCATGATGGTTTTTTTGCCCAGTCATTCCAGCAACCAGTTCTACCTATTCAATCAGAGTGTTTAGACAGGTGGAGACAAATACTTTCCTGCTGGATGCTTATAGAAACTTACAGCATCCTGTTTTGTGCAGGCTAGGGAGGTTTGTGAAGAAAGCCCAAACTTCTGGCAGAATCAAACAAAACCAGTTTTATCTCTTCCTTACTCTTTTGCATCTCTTATTTCTGTTCTGCTCTCCTCCAAACACACCAGAATTTCCAGTAGCTTATTTTAAGATACTGTTTGCCTTAGATCCAGCAAAATGCAAAATCTCTGCTCCTCTTTCCTGCTCTGTGGCCCCAGGACAAGTGCAATTTCATACACACAAAATAAAAAGTGTTCATCTGTAAGACACAGCTGCAACTCAGTTTAAATGCATCATTTTGGTTTATCTTGCTTGCTTAGTGAAGACTTGCCTTACCCTGGTTTCTGAACTTCAGCTTTGAAAAGCTTCTTCAGCTAGTGAATGTGGTCCTTTAATATCCAGGCTGCAAAATAACTCTAAGACAGACAGTTTAGAAAGGCTCAAAATGAATGAGATTCATAATAAAGACAGCTACAGAGATAGGCTGCAAGTTTCTAAGGTGTGTCAAGTTTTGTGGGTTTAGATAAAAGATACTTTCTAAATACCAGGAACTGAAGAGAAACTTCCCTCCATGCAATGGTAAGGAACAACCAGAGCACAGCAATTCTGTTTCATGACAACTTGGGAGATTTTAAAAATAATTTTTGTCCTTCACTGCAGTGAAAACAAAACCTCTCCTATATTTACAAAAAGAAGATCTGTGCAATCCCAAAACTGCTTTTTTCAATTCAAATTTTTCCCTTGCTCTTGTCTTCTCTCCAGAAATGACCAGAACAGGTTCTCTGAACCTTAGAAAAGAGAAAACATTGCCCAAGTCTTTGAGCCCCTCAGTGGTATTCACACACAGGTATCCACACAGACAAATGCCTTTGTGTCAGCAAAAAGAAGCAGCAGCAGCCTTTCCCAGGCCGAGTCCATATTCATGCAGTTGTGAACCATCTTGCCTCTTACTGAGAAGCATCAGACCCTGTCTGCTTTCTGGATATGGGTCAGGGAATCACTGGGTCACAGAATATCCTGAGTTGGAAGGGATCCATCAGGACCATCCAGTCCAGCTCCTGGCCCTGCACAGGCCATCTCCAAGAGTCACCCCCTGTGCCTGAGAGCGTTGTTGGAACACTTCTTGAGCTCTGGCAGGCTTGGTGCTGTCACCACTGCCCTGGGGAGCCCGTGCCAGTGCCCAACCACCCCCTGGGGGAAGAGCCTTTTCCTGAGATCCAACCTAAACCTCCCCAGACACAATTTCAGGCCACTCCCTTGGGTCCTGTGACTGGCCACCAGAGAGAAGAATGAGACCACTGGGGGCAAATTCTTGGTCTCTAAGCATCAGAAGAGCTGTAAAAGCCCTGCTTCTGGGGATAGTTTGTTTCTCTCATATGCTCTACATGCCCATGGATAGATGCAGCCTCACAGAAGCGTGGAGGGGATGGAGAAGCAGCACCAAGCAGCCACACATGTTCCTCCAGTTGACACTTGGACCTAAGACAGTGAGCACTCAGTGCTTCAGCCCAGCACTTGGTCCTGAGCAGCCACAGGAACTTCAGGACATCGGAGTTCAGATAGGTCCTGTCACATGAAACAGGCCAACTACAAGTCTTCATTAGCAATTTTAAGAATATCTCACTTGTTTTCTCTCTCTGAGGCTTTGTTTCCTCATTTATTTGTTGCCTTTGTCTTTGCTAGGGTTTCTATTTCCCCCTCCTCTGACATTTAACATGACACTCGTTTGGCTCCATGACTGACAGCAGCAGCATTAAAAAGGAGACAAGACCAGCTCTGGAAAGGATTAAACAGCAGGAAACCCACGACAACTGCTTTTCAATGAGGCATTCTCTGCCCAAGTGCTCCCTGCTGCTGCTGACACCAGTGCAGGGAACAAATGGATCTGACAAGGGGCAGAAAATGTAGGGATGGGGGAGCACTGAGAGGGGGTATTTGTGCATCCACAGCCTTTGTGAAAGCAGAGAGAGCTCATACACAGCACAGATCTGGAGGGATGGGGGAGCTAGCAAAGTCATGGGAAGAACTCCTTTCACTTGCCCAGTTCTGCAGCTGTTTGAGTCATAAAAATGGCCTGCACGACATCCACACAGACCACCTTTCTACTCCCATGACCACTGGACTCCTGAAATAAAAATTGTTTCCAGAAGTTTAACACCTACCCCTTAAAAAATAGATTTCTATTCTGAGTGAGCAATATTCAGCCTCTCTGAAAATCAGGACTACAGGATCTTTCTTCTTATTGTGTAATGGCTTCATTGTGCATATTTTTGTGTTGCTATTTTGAGGTAGATTTAAAAAGCAGTATTTCATACAAAATGGTGGAGACCACTGCTGAATTCAGGGAACAGCTGGATTTTGTTAAATTAGCTTTTATACAGCTATTGTTGTGCCATTTTTCCACCCAGCTCTTCTCAGAAACAGTGAATGAAATTGTATAAAGAACTAAACATAACGGTCATTTCAATTTGGAATACAAATGTATTTCTAAAAACTGAATCAAATTTCATTAAAACTTTCTGTCAATTAAATGAAGTCCTAGTATTTTGCTTCAGGCTGGTTTGAGCATTTAATGTAAAAATCTTCTAAGTATTTAATATCTATTTTATCTTATTTTACCTTTTAATTTTGAACAGTTCTTTTCATTTTGAACATTCGAAGGCTTTAAAATTAGAAACCTTTTCATGTTTGAATTTTGGTGATTTGAGGGATCTCTCCAGTGAACTGATGAAATCCTGGAATTAATTTTACTTTACCTGTTAATAAAATTCAGGGATCAAACAGAGTCTTAATCCTTGCAGTACACAGCTGCATAGCCTCTACAAGATACCCAGATGCTTTCCTGAAAATACAATCTTCAATACCAAAGCTAGTGATACTTTAAACTCCTGCAATGATTAAGACTAGGTATACAACAGCTAAAAAGATGCAGCTGGGATTGTTATGTGGTAAAAACTGCTCTGCATGCCCACCAAGAAGCAGAGAGAGACATGGTGGGGGAAGACCAAATAATAACGTGCCAGGTTTTCCAGTGTCCATCACAGAGCCATCAACCCATCAAAGGCTGTCCATCTCCACAAGCACAGAGGAGCACAGGGGCAAGTGAAAACCCAGATTAAGGACTTGGAGGAAGGGACACCCTGTGCCAGGCTTGTCCCAGGAGAGCTTCACCGCCACCATCCAGCCATGAAAGCCATCACTATGAGTCAGTGCTGAAGCATCTCCCAGACTGCTGGGGTTTGCTGCTTGAGGGTGTCAGACACTACGGGACACAGAGGAGGAGACTGCACAGGACTTACTATGGGATGTTCAGGGATAAAAAGGGCCAACTGCTGACCACAGTGAGCAAAATCAAGTGGCAGTCTCTGTGTTGGAATCAGAGCTGAGAGGCCTGTGTATCCATGGTGCCACTAAGAGGGAGAGAGTGGGATCCAGGGGCGCCTAATGGGCAGACTTGAGTGTCTGAGGCATATTCATTACATATATATATACACATATATATAATTTTATATATATATGTGCATATATTTCCTCTAGCATGACTCCATCCTGCTTATACAGAGAGGAGTTTGAGATGAGGCCCCTGACACTGAGTGTTGCTGTGAGTTCTCAGTGTTTCTGTCATTGTTGATCTGTATGTCTGGCTATGTGCATGTGTATTTATGACTCTTTATGGTGCACAGGTCTACTAGAAACACGTGCTAGTTGTGAAACTTGCTGCTGGTTGTACCTAGGGAAAAAGAACTGTGCCAGCCTAATATCCACTGGGCTGTCAAATCTCTCCCAGCTCCCCTAACAGGGATGATTTATCAAAAATCTGTAGTAACAGAATGATACAAAACCTGGAATCTCTGCTGGTAATTTACCCATATTTACCCATATTTTCAAATTCATATTGAATAAATTACCTATATTTGACATCTACATGAGTTCCATCCCAAAGAGACAACTTCCAGAATCCTGGATGTAATAATCATTCAGGTGTTACTGGCATTATGAGTCTTTTCCCCAAATTGTTATTTTTCTGTAGTATATTTAGAAATAGAAGTGGAAAACTTCAGAGGACTGATCAGTCTAAAAGTAATTTGATTTTATTTTGCCTCCTCCCTTTAGATTTTATTCTGTGTTGTATTTAAATATTTTCTCTCAAATTGGACCTGTTACCAACACAGTTTTGTAAAAGGTAAGTAGCATTTAGCACTGCTGCAAAAGTTAATGTTCTAGGCACACACACATTAGAAGATTTGGAGGTATACAGCTTTATAACATGACCTTTTTCCCCCAGGAAAGCCAATTACTCTGTTATGTCTTCAGAAGTAGTAATTGAGTTCATCCTGTTTGTGTGAAATGTGCTTGGTAGTCCATCAGTTTAATCCCCACTGGGCTACACTCTATAAGTGGTAGAGCTACATTATTGCTGGGGGAAAAAAAAAACAGGGCTTTAGGTGAAGCCTGCTCCAGAAGTGCTTACAAGCACCATGAACCTGTGAAGAGTTTGGGCACTGCCCAGGTGATTGATGAACTGGAGGTTTCTGGCTGCTGTGTTGATGTTCACCAGGCTTTCATTGGCACAGTTCAAAAAGAAAGAGGAGGCAAAAGAGATTTTCATCTTCTGCTAGTGCAATTCCCTGTTTTGCGCTTGCTACAGTGTCTTCAAATGCTTAGGACAGAAGAAAAATAGCACTTTTTTTCCCCAAGTTGGCATGACAGGCTTTTGTTCTTAATTATGTCTTTCCTTTTTCTTTAGATTCATCCATTTTCCTTAGGGAGATATCCACAGGCTTCCCCATGCTTTCCTCCAGTGTTCCAAAAAGGGAGATAATGAGTGAATTAATAGCCACAGCATAAGGATTTGCAATTCATCTGTTCTGACTAAAAGCGAAATCATCTCTCTGCATATTTTCATTCTAATTTCTAATCCATCAAGTTGACGGGCTTACCTCGTCTTTCATTTTTCAGATACAAATATCCCTCCCAAGTATGATTTAGCCATTTATTCAGAAATCAAAATAGAATGTGAGTACAGTAAACTGAAGTTACTGAAGTGGGCTGGTGTAACTGAAAACTGTGCATGCTTGTTATAGCCACAGTAAAGAAGAACATGACTAAGAAGACTGAATTTCTCTCACAACATGGAAAGTGCTGAAGGTCTTGGACCTGATGAGAGAAATTGTGGTCTCTTGGTGGTTGCCTGAGGCCCAAACCCATCAGACATAATTTGTGCTGATGATGGTACAGGTCAAGAGCAGAGTTTCAAGGTCAGAGCCTGGAGCCCACTTCTGCTGTGGTGTATCCCACAAGCCAGCTGTGAGGCTACAAATTTTTCCATTAAAATGTCAGCATTATCCATAATTACAGCATGATGGTGTCTGAGTTTTTGTGTATATCATTGGTGCTGGGCCTACAGAGTTACAATATGTAAGGGGTAAATAGGCCTGGACAGATGATAGCTCCATTGTCCCATAGGAGTTTTTGAAGTTTTGATGTTTCTTTTGAGCCCATTTCAGAAAGAAAAACAAGTTCAATGGCTTCATCCACAGCCAGCAAAAACACCAAAATTTTTCTCAGCTCACTAAGATTTTTGTTTTATCTTCCTGCTCTTTTTACCTTCCCAGAGGTAACTATAACTAACATTTTGAAATAAAGAGGTCTTTAAAAAAAATTACTTGGTCTGAGCATCTGACCTTTCCATCTTCTCTACCGCAGAGAAGCAGCAGTCAACACAAAGCTCTTCTCATCACTTGTATTCGCTAACTGCACATTGCCTTCAAAATTAACAATGCCACTGATGAGTTTGAAAATGTTGACTCTTCAGGATAAAGGCAGTGGGGTTTGATGTGCCCTATGGACATTTTTAAAATGTCCTATTGAAAACCCAGAAAATACTATTCTCTTTAAGATTTTCATTTTTGCAACCACCTCAGATTCTCTGCCTCTAAAGTTGTCTTATGCCCTGTCTTCATTGCTCATCTTTCATAGACCATAATACTCTTTTTCTTAGATGCAATGGCAACAGTGGCAACAGCCACTTCTGCCTGTTCCTTCTAGGCTTCAACAAACCATTTATTGAATTAGTGCAGAAAATCAATACAGAATTGACTTCCTCCATCTCTGTAAGAACTTAATCTTATACATACAGCCTAATATGTAATTAATTCTTCTTCCCTTTCCACTCAGTGACCTCTATGAAAACCTGTTAAAAGATGCTTTGCTTTCCATGAGGGAGTCACACTAGAGCCACCCATTTAGCAGATATAAAATGTAAAAGCCCTAACTTATGTACATGCCCTCCTAAATATCCATGAGATTAGAAACATGTCCTTGTCACAAAAATGGATTAAGGTTGTATTTTTTTCCTGTATTTAGATTTCAGAGCAGATTAATCTGGTTTCAACTTTTGATATAATCTCTGAGTACCAAAGCTCAGTACCTGAATAAAATAAGCACAGCAGTATATTGCAGTAAGCCATTCTTGTGAGAACACTTCTGCTTTGGATAGAGATTAAAGCAGGGTGTTTATCCTTTATAGAAACAATCTTATCTTGAAATGCACACGTACAAAAGGTCCTGCACCTATCAGTTCTTATGACAAAAATATGGTGAGGAAGAAAAATTATACTCAATCTACTTGCTTCATGGTAGCTTGAGAGCATACAGTGGTGTTTTCCTCCTGTATTCCTTAGTACTGATAAGTGATGGAGAAACACGGTGGGATTGGAGTCCTTGCACAGGGAAGTCCCTACATTGTGCTTTTAGAGGAACCATCACAGCAGGCATTGTTATTCATCTGTGGGTTGCTCAGGTCCCACACCTGCTGTTGTTCTTCACCCCAGGAGTTCTGAGCTCCACCCCGCAATGTTGTGTTGCCACAGACATTCCCCTGTACGAACACCAAAGGTGCCTGTCTCAGTTGCTTCCATCATCACCAAGTGGGTCTCAGTTCAGCTTTTTATCAGTATCAGCAGGGGATATCTTGTTTCAGCATGAGACAAAGAGCTTACTGAAGTCTGAGTCTTTCCAGCAACATCTGTTTCATCTTCTGTCTTTAAACAAAGGCCGGCACTATCACATTTGTTACTGCTGAGCAGCTTGGCATGGTCTTTAGAGAGCCATTTCCTGGCATCCACTGATCCACCAGCTATATGGCCATTAATTCAGCTGTGCACTTTTTCACTTCTGCAAAGCAAAAGAATAAGTTAATTTTCCATCTCTCGGTATTTAATATCCCCAGTATTTTTTTTCCAGACGTTTCTCTCCTTATGTAGGTGTTTGAGAATTTACAGGGCTGGCTTGGTGACTTGCAGGAGCCATCTGGCAGCCCCGTGGTGTGCCACAGCTCATGCTAGACAGCACTAGTCTGTTAGCACTCAGCTGTCAAAAGCACCAGACCTCTGTCAGCTCCTCAGCTTCCAGTGAGTGCTGGAAAATGCACAGCATGGGGGTAAAATGTACACAGAGAACTTAAAACAGTTAAATCACAAAGTCCTTGAATGACCAAACACAGCTGGAGCTTTCAAAAAACTTGAAGGAAGCATAAAGGTTGGATGATAATGTTGAGGCCACCAACACCACACTTTTCTGAATGGACAAAGAAATCCCTTTAATAGGATCCCTGTAAAATCCCTGCAATAGTGGGCAGTGCAAGGAAAATGGTATTTGCTTTTGCTGACTGAAACAAGGACTTGAGGCCCAGTCCTGTAAAAATGTGGTGGAAGTGGGATACAAAGCTTAACACAGAACTTAGGAAACTGAAGGAGACTATTTAGAGGCTGCTCTTCCAAGATACACTGACAGCAAAAGAGAAGTGAATTGTCTCTAGGTGTGTCCAGGATGGTTGTTTGCACAGCTGTCAGATGATGGTGCACTCAGAAATGAAAACCAGTGGTTTGTGTTGGGGCTGCACTGAAGAAAACTCAGTACCTTCTGTTCAGAAAGGCAAGGGGGGTTTGACACAAGGAAAGATCTGACACTGATGTATTTTGAAGTGCAAGGCTGAGCTTGGAATTCCCTTCACACAGATGCAGAATATGCTTGCATTTATCCCAAGCTACAGGTGACCCAAACAATAAGGAATACTGAAGAAATGTCTCACCAAACCTCAGTCAGTGCTATGAGTGCTTGCTTGCCAGCTTTTCAACTCAATACCAGGAAAAAACAGTCATTTCCCATTAAACACTACAGATTAAATCTGCCACACAGGGGGCATGGCATGAAATTTAACAGTATTCCAGAGAGTGTCAACCCTCCTTAAGTCACAGTCAGTAATAGGGAGGGAGGATGCCCTTTTTTTTTCTCTTCTTGTTTCAATACCAAACTCAACAGGAGACTTTAAGTGTTTTGAAGGAACAAAAGGAAATCAAAGAGCAGTAGGAGAGCTATATGCAAAATTCATCCTTTGCAAATGTGTGGCAGGGATACAGTCTAAGCACATTGTTCTCAAAAGCAAGAAACCATTTATTTTAACTATTTATCTGTGCTGCTTTAAAGGATTAAGGTAACCTCTACTGTAACTGCTATACACTCTGTGACAATTTTAATATAGTCTTCTCTTAACCAAGTTCTCAAGCACATTTAAACTGAGTATTATTCACAATTGAAAAGTTCAGTGTGCATTTACAGACACAACACAAGTGTCTGCCAAGAGACGAGCCCTGGCCATGCAAACACTCAGAAGAGGTGCAATGTTCTGTCAATGTGAGAAAAGAGGACACAGCACAATAGAACAAAAGATGACTCTATTTTTTCATTTCCTTCTTTGAATGTAGAACTGGAAGCCCCAATCTCAGTCTTGATCGGTTAATTGGAGATTTTTAAATGTAATTCTATTTCATTCTTGCTGTATTCTTCTATCAAGGCTACATACAATGCCTAATACATCTGACAAAATACCTGCAACACTGATAAAAGATCAAACAGATCCAGATTTCATAGAAATACTTATAGAAATATGTTATAAATGAAGGAAGAGTAATGTATTCAATGAAATGAAGCCTTTTATCAACACTGCTTCTATCTGTTTATATCTGAGCCCACTCAGAGCAACTTTTCTTCAAAATTTTTCTTCAAAATTTATTTTTATATCAAAGAATGAAATGTTATTGAAAATTATATAAAAGTGTAACTTAGGTTAAAACGATTGTCCTAAACAGGCACAAATAAAAGATTAATGAAGAGGATTCTGCTGATTTTTTATAGAACTTTATTTTACTTACAGTAATTTGAAAGACAAAAGGACAGAAGATAACATTTTTCATTCTTTTTGAAATGCTTTCATTTTAAAAATATACTTGGAACAAGATGGTTTTTTTCAAGCTGTGCAATTGTTACATGATATTTTTTCTGCTTGTTTGGAGAGGTTTTTTTGTGAACTGCATCCTTTTATTGTTGTTTCAGATGAGATCAGAAATTCCTCAGCTCAGTCTGCGTGCTGTCACAGCACTCAGCAGTGGGACAGTAGGATGCCAGCGCTGGTCTCAGTCTCAGGCAACGTTATACGAATACAAATAGTGTAAAATAGGCACTAGGAAATAGGTCTGCAAGTTCATGAACAAGAGGTGGGGATACAACTGTGATTGATGCAGTGAGGCTCAGGGACATGAGAGAAGCTATGTCTGAAGGAAGCTGCATTTAATAGAAGGACAAACTGACATAGGTTACTATAATAATTACTTGGAGGTTTTGGTGGAGGAAAAGCAAGTTTTACTCAGATAAGACTCCACACCACTTACATACTAGGGCAAACCTCTACCATCATCTGTGGCTGCTGCTTCTGTTAGATGTTAGAGAGAAGGGATGGATTAATGGACTAACTAATGACCTTCTTGCCTGCATCAGCAGTTCAACTTTGGTATCCTGCCTTTCATTCATTGTATGAAAGAAATTGATTCTACACTCTGACAGGAATAAGTCGTCAAGGTTCATCAGGACACACTTTGTAGGTGATAAAAACATCATTCATCCTGGGACCTTTTTTTATTCCCTTCAGGCTTGGTACTCTATAAATCTTTCCAAAGGGAAAGTGCATCTCTGTGCCCATAAATGCCAGTATTTCTGGTTTTCTGTTCTTTTCCATCAGTTTGAATGAAGATCACATATGCAAGCAGACAATCTTAAGGAATGAGTCATTATTCCAACATAGGAAAATACCTTGGGATAGGGTTTTCTCATTCCTAGACTGACTCAACACCAGTTCTAATTAGATATTCTGCATGTGTTTTGATTTATATTGGGTTATGTATTCATTCCAAGAAGAAGAAGCACCTGGCTTTATACACATACATTGAGAATCACCTTTATCTGAATGCGTAGAGCATGGTAAGAGCTGAGGTTTCCTATTGAAGAAATTGTATTAATATTTAATAAACTGAATAAGCAATTGAAAGGATAGTAACCATAATGCACTGAAGGCATCTTTTCTACTGACAATTATAAAGCTGTCTACTGCAGTTCTAGCACTTTTACTCCAGTGCCATTCTCTTACTGTGTTGCAGTTTAACCACATGGCCAAGTACTGACAACCCCTCATCTCATGATCATCTATGTTCTAAAATGGCAATAGAGAAAACCAGCAAAGAATTTAACAATTTGGGTATTTTCATCACCCTGGGGAACATGAAAATGACAATGTGAACAGGAGAAGCCAAACTCCAGCATGCTGGCAAAGGAGTGGAAAAGGAAAACATCTCCCTTCCTCATTCTCTCCTGCATCCAGAGGAGAGCCAGGATGCTTTCCATCCCTGGGCATCCTGGGACATTCCTGGGACTGCACAGCCATCTTTGCCTCCCTGAGGGCTAAAGCAAGCTGCAGATGAGATTAAATCAAAAAGTAACGCTGAAGGCTGAATGTCTTCATGGATTTAGTCTTTACTACAATGCCTGTGATGACATTTCTGTTCTTTGAATAACATAGAAATGATACAGAGAAAATCTTTATTGAAGGCACATGATTTCCTTCATTGAAACATAATTCATGCAGGTGTGGGAAAAAAATCTGATGCTCATGAATAACTACTTGGAAGCACTGATTTAAGCCCTGCACTTCCAATTTCTAGAAGGAAAATTACTTCAAGAGTTCTCCCAGCAGTTTCACCTCTCTGAACTGGCTGGATGACAAAATAACAATAGCATTTTTTACAGTTGTCTACAGATGATTTAGCCAGAAACAGAGATTCAAATAAGCAAATCAATAAATTTTGGCAACTGGATGAAAAATACATCTGCAGATCACTACAGATACACAAGCTGTAATGGAAGTTTAACCATACCTGGCCTTAAACTGATGGAAAAAATTTAAAATTATCTTTTAGACCATTTCATACGGTTTTCCTCTGTAACTAATCAACATACTCTCTGCAAGAAGGTGCATGATTGGGCTTGTAACTTTGGTATCAATCTTCTTATTCCCATCTATCAGTCCTTACAGTGATGGCAAAGTTCCACAGACTTTAGCATATTGTCCATGGTAAATGGACATGGCTGAGTGGTAGATCCCAGAGTGTTGTGATCAGTGGCACAGGGGCTAATCAGAGACCTGTCACCAGTGGTGTCCCCCAGGGTTCTATACTGGGCCCAGTATTGTTTAACTTATTCATCAATACCTTGGATGAAGGGGCACATGCCTCCTCAGCAAGATAATTGATGATGGGTCGTAGGATGGAGAAGTGTGTCAGCCCAGAGAAAACATTGGGAATAAGCCAGAGAGATTGTCAGATTTTGGTCAGAACAAAGATTAATTAGCAGGATATGGCAGAATAATACACATGACTAATAAATCACTATAAATGGATACAAATTAATGCAAACAGCCTGTCCTGGAAAAACAGGCAAGACAATAGAGAGGAAATGTTGGATAAATTAAAGAGAGTGTATCCAGGCTGCTTTGGTAGGTGTTGGTTACAAACCAGAACACCAGGCAGGGCAGAATACTCCAGAGCACAAACTGTGATCCCCCCAGAGAATTTTAGCTGATGAAATGCCAGATGCAAAAGGGACAGAGTAGGACACAGTCTGTCAGGGTCATGATATGCATCACAGGCACACTCTTTCTGTGGAACCCGGCTGAAAATCCAGCCAGGTCTCAATGTAGGTGACTTGCAGAAAATTTAGCAGTAAAAGAATTGTGACCATCTGTTCATGTCATGACTGAAAATTGAGTATTTTAAATGATTTTATTTTTTTCATAGAAATATCAGATAATTCTTTAGGCTTTCATCCTGACATCCAGTATTTTCCATGAAGATCTATAATTTTGTAAAATGAGTATGTGTATGTGTGAAAAGGCAACGAGAACAAAAAGTGGAGTTTTGCTTAACAGAACTCAAACCTGATAATTATTGCTAATATTCATTTGTGATGCATATCACACTGAGCTGCCAAAGAAAATTCCTGCTGCCCTGCAATGTTGAAATGCTTTCCACCAAGATCTGAGTAATTTTGCTTGTCAAGAAAACAATCAGCGCGCTTTATTCCATAGCCTGGTTCCATCACCATCTCTCATTCTTCTTCAAGGGGCAGAACACAGTCTCTGCTCAACTTTCCCATAAATACCTGCTTAACATTTCTTTTAAATACCACACGTTGTCACCGTGTGCAATTAGTGATCTTTGGCTAAGTGAGGAACCTTATGCGTGTTTCAGACTGGCTGACAGGTGACAGCTTTACTTCCCACATCCACACGTTGTTATGAAGCACAACTCCCCCACTGAAGACTGACAGCTGCCTGCATTTACAGAGCCAAAGCCCCACTCAGACTGATTTTGTACCAACACACCAGGCAAGACTGGGAAAATGTTCCTATTGCTTCATACACCCACACTGCAGGTGATAAAGCTGGTTAGGTGATCAGGTTTTTCACACTGCCACAAACAATTTTCTGATTTAATATCCAGAGTTCCTAGATGTATTCACTGTTAATTCTGTAGGCTGCTTTGGGCTTTTTCCCTGCAAAAGCTTAACAAGATACCATTTGCTACACGTTTCATGGCTTCTTACTCCTTTCTACCATTTGTGACATGGAATTAAAGTTTAATCTCCATTTACAGCGTTATAAATAGGCTTTTGTATTCATCAGAGGTCAGTTCATCTCTGAGACTCTCTGATGAGCTGTGTACTCACCCTGGTAAGAAAAGAGTCCCCACATGAGTGAACTAACTGAGCCCCAAGACTAGCTGGACTGGCATGCAGAAGAAGCAGTTTCATTCACTGAGGAATGGGGACTCCAAAAGATAAATCACTGACAGAAAAAAAAAAAAGACTTTTATCAAGGATTTTCAATTACTACCTTGGTTCTGATTATGTGACTTCTTGCACCACGTAGGATAAGACCATTAGGGGCTTCAAAGCACATGAGAGGAGCCTGCCTGGGAGAAAATGAGGATGAAATCATTCATCCTAAGTTGATAGTTAAAGAAATCTTTTGGAATTAAATTAAGGAGATCTTTAAAATATTGACTGTATCTTCTTGCCCAGTATACAGTACTTTTCCTTATTTTTCCTGGCCTCCAATCACACTGAGTTAAATGTCATCTTGCAAGCAGGCCCCTGGAAACTAGTGGTAATATCCAGAAAGGTGTTAGTCACTGACAGAAAGAGCACCAGCTTTTGGAGAAAATACTACTGACTTGTGAAAAACTTCTTTTTTTCTTGCCAACAGGAAAATTGGCAGTGGTTTTTCCAGAATGAACGGACAGTCAGCCATCCCAAGGGAAGCACCATCTATCCTCATGTGCGGTTTGATCTGTGCTGCAGGAGAAATGGGAGAGAGTTGGAGCTGCTTAAATTGCTCCTCCTGCCAGTGGAGGGAGGGATGCACCTTGAGATCTGCCAATGGGAGCTGAGTGATGGCACATAAGGGCTTGCCTTAACCCACAGACCACCTAGAGAACTTCAGTGACCCTACATGCAACCCACTCCACATTTGTTGAGTTTCAACAAGGGAAGATGAGAACTTTACCCAGTCTTTGTGAAGATTGCTGTGAACCAATTTAGGAAGATCAAGGAGCACTAGCAATTTAGAAGACCTGTAATAAACAGACTGTGACTTTTTTACTCAACATATAAAAGATTGAACAAAATGGGGAAAGACTGAGACATAGAAACATAATTCTGTGGATTGTGAGCTGCTTATAAAAAAGGGTATGGGGCTAGTTGTTATCTGAATGCAAATCAAATAGCTTTAAATCAAGAAATGAATCAGTGAAGTGGTACAAAATCTGCCTTTGTGTGCTCATATGGCAGAAATATTTTTGAGGGAAAATCCCAAGAATTACCAGGGGGGTTTGCAATTTGTTTAGAAAACAGGAGAACTGTTTAGGAAACAGGCCCACTCAGATCAGCTAATCTGTGCCCAGAATCCATTAGGCAGCATCATTTCTTGTTTTGACAGAATTTGATTTCATTTAAATCATTAAATGAGTGCAAAGCCCTATGTTCTATTATCACTGAACAAATCCACATCAAATATTTTTAATTAAATTATACAGAGATTAAAATACCTTAGAGATGATATAATTATGCCTCAACGTTTGGCATGTGCACATGGGGATTTAAGAAAGTGCTGAAAAAAGCAGGCAGAAAACCTTTTCACTCTTTGATGAATAAGAATATGTATTTCAAAGCAGATGAAGTTCTCAAAACTATTAGACAACTCAGATTGTGAAAATTAAAATTCGTAGGGATTCTGCAGTAGAGCTGAAAATAGGCAATCTGAACAAAGTGCTTCCTTTCTACCAAGCTTCCATTTTTATCATTTTAATTATGTCATTGCATCAAAGTTCTCCTAATTCTGAGGAAAACTTTCAAAAACACCTAAGCACAGGTTTCTGATTTTCCAACTATTTATGCAAATCTGTACTAATAACATATAGTCCCATCATATGTAATACCTTTGTCAAATAGGTCTAACCCAGCTGCTGTTAGTGTGGAAGCCCAGTGAAAGCTGATCTGGCTGCTAAGACAGACTTTGGTATCCTGCAAGAGCAGCTGTATGAACTGTAGCAAACTATGCATGCCCAGACAGCCAGAAATTTGAATCTCTCTGTTCTTTAGCTGAGTTTTGTTTAAGAGCTTTGTCTTTGGAAAAAAGTTTATTGCTGTTATGACTAAGCCTGCTGCCCAAAGGAGGCACAGGTGCCTTTCCCTGGCTCCTGGGCTTCCTTCTAGAAGACCCTGTGGGTCAGAACCAGCCCTGCGCTGTAAGGTGCTGGTTGCAAGGTTGAGGTCAGTGAGGAGGGTACAGAGGTCAGCCACTGACTGGCACTGAGTGTGTGGCACTGTGTGTGTGTTGGAGGATAATGTTCATGTTGCCTCCACAAGCAAACAGAAACCCAGGAAATGGACCCATTTTTGCCAATCCTAAGGCTGCTCTTACCAGCTAGTGAGTCTGTCAGTGCTAGGGGCATGAGCCAGGGGGACAACAGAGGTCATCATGACTCACTTCAGCTCTGAAGCCTCCTTGGGAAGGACACCCTGAGTGATCACTGAGCAGCTGGGAGGTGGTGGGGAAAGCAGTGCAGTGCAGGCTGTTCAGCACAGGCTGAGAGAGCTGCTTCTGGTCTGTCATGCACAGCTGATAACACACAGGATCTTCCCTCACTCGACCCCAGTGTCCTCCCCTCCTCTGCTGGCAGATGGTGAGAAAAAACAACAGATACTCTTAATAGGGGTATTGCAGTAGAGTCCTGGGCTGGGCAAATAGCAAGAGTTACCCTGGACGTCTCTCACAGAGTGACAGGCGAAGGTTGGCAGCCTGCACTGCCAGCGCCCAGGTTTCTGTAATGCTTTTCGAATACAGAATCACCAGCCAGGAGTTAATGCCCTGGGACTTACCCTGAAGACCATGAGTTGCAAAGCGAGTGCAATATGTGTGCTGTAAGAGAGAGGGAGAGTGCAGCTCAGAAGTACCAAAAGCTATGATTGCGTTTCAGAGTTCAACCTCATGTATGACCACAGGAAAAATGTGAAAGAAATACATGCAAGATTTTAAGATTATAAATGTTCCATTAAACAATGGGAAATTACTTCAACAGCAGAATAGCACTGGCTAGCTGTTAAGACATTCATATATTGTGTAACTAAATCCCTATTCATAACCAGCAGGAGTCATTGAGGGTCTCTGCACACAGCCCACTGGCACAACTGCTTCAGTCTCACTAATATCATATTTCAACTCTTCCTTTCACTAGCATTTCTTCTGAAGGTAGAGAAAAATACAGCACTCATCAAAGGTTCCTTTATCCTTGCCAAGGCACAAAGACATCTTCAATTCTATTCTTGCTAAGCTGAAATTTAACATAGAATGATCATCTGCAACAATACTCAATGATTAACTGCCTTAGTACATCCCTAGCCAGAACCCCTGTGGTCAAACTTCTTATGAAATGAGTACCAATAGCTATTAGCACTGCTTTGAAATTATAATCAGTGACTGATGGCTCAAAAGATAACATAAACTCTCCCTGTAGAACTTCAGAATATATTTTTGAAGAAGGGAAAATTATCATTTTCAACTGACATTGAAACATGGAAACTACTAAGAAAACATGCCACATTCATTCTCTTCACTGTGGGAACTTATTTCAGTGTCCTCTTTCCACATAAAGCAGGACTAAAATATGTTACTTTACAATTTGAATCTGTACACAGTGAGCAACACCAGATGACCATTGCTCTTTCTGGAAAAAATCAGAACATGTATTTCATCCAAGCACCAAAGGTATATATGTAATTGTTAATGTGAAATTTCATTGAAAATACCTACTGGAATGATGCCACGATGATTTTTGATCTTTCTTTTATACCCCTGATATACCTTTTTACAGCTCCTGTATTCTTAGTGCTTTTTGCCTGCATTCTTGGACTTGTTTTTCAAGCTGGGAGACCAAACATTTTAGAAGCTTCGTAGTGAGGGATCAGTGTGCCCAGAGCCCAAGGTCCTCTCCAGAACACATTTTGTAAACTGAGATAGAACCAGCCAGGGGAAGGTTCCTTGGGGAGAGGGGCTCATTCGAGCCTCTCATTGGGGAATTTTGGATAGATATGCTAATTAGTAAGACCTACAATGTTAGACCAGATCTTTAGTAAGGGGAGCATTGCGGGGTGCATGGAGGTGCATTTGACCTGGACGTGGTGCACCTAAGGATCCTTAAAATAAATACCAAGGTAAAACCCCTTTTCCCTTCTAACCATGTTTGCCTCTTGATTTTAAGACCAGGAAAAGGCATCAGGAACTGCAAATGAAGGGATGTCAGGAGAGATGCTCTGGGAAACATCCTCAAATAAGCAGTGGTCCATGTGGCCAGGGTTGCTTTTAGTCAACAGAAAACACCAGAGCTGTAACAGTATCTGTAGGACAGCTGAGGAGAGATGATAAAACAATTCACCACAGAGACAGGTGTGCCCTTTATTAGTATTCATGTAACAGCTGTGCCTGTACAAAAAAAAAATTAATAAATATGAGAAAAGTTACTGCATTTTTCCTAAGTTATTTGGTAACTTCAAATGCATTGACCAGTAGGGTCCAACCAGAAGAGTTTACACTTTGTTCCTGATGCATCCAGCACAGAGCCTTCTGAAAGCAATATAAGTTTTCTGTCATCTTTAGTGGATTTGATTTCAGACTTCCTCAGGGCTGTGCAATGTGCCAGTTACTGAACACAGTCAAAAAAGAGAAAATTAAAGTGCATTACCTGAAAGCTTGAATCAAGGTATCAATCAATTCTTTGATTACTGAGCAACAATGGACTTCTTCACAGTAGAAAATATTAGTTCCAATTGCACAGTATTGCTAGCCACTCAATAATTTTTTACTGAAATTTATTAATATGGGAATATTATGAGGTTCACAATAGTTTACAGTTTCATCAAGAATAATGAATCAAATTTTGAAGTTTCTGGTGTAAGGAGAATAAAAATACAAAGTTTTTTTGCATTACAGGTAAAGAAATTAAATATCAAAAATTATCTTCATCTTGAATTAAACAAAAAGTTACAATGTATATAAAAATAATATATATATAAAATATTTTTAAGTTGTATAAAAATTACCTTCTCCATTTCAAAAAATTATGTTTCAATTAATTTTAAATTGCTTTATTTTGAATGTGTCCTTTAAAGATTTATCTTAACATTGGACTGAATCATAAAGTCAAAAATAAAATTTCAGCAAAAAAAACCTTTCAATTTTTAAAACATCTGAGGAGAATAATCTAGTTATTTTGAAAAAACTCACAAGTGTGAAATACATGAACTTTTATTTCCTTGTGAAATGTTATGAATGAGAATAAATTGGGTTTTACAATACGTGAAACTGTTTCAGAAAAGTCAGGATTTTTCAGGGCAGATGGAATCGTAGTGACATAGTGTGAGGAGAGGAGGGGCAAGAAAATTCTCAGTTTCTGAAAGTTTTATTCTGAATCTGTATTGAAGTTTCCTTGAGGTTATTCAACTGTGATTTTACCACACTTTTTGACCCATGTCCATGATAGAATTGGCTTTATACTGCCACATAATCAGATAAGAAGGGGACCCTTTGTTTTACTGACCTCTGAATCACAGGTC
Source organism: Rhipidura dahli (assembly GCA_013399225.1). Taxonomy (NCBI): domain Eukaryota; kingdom Metazoa; phylum Chordata; class Aves; order Passeriformes; family Rhipiduridae; genus Rhipidura; species Rhipidura dahli. Next base: position 590,807 of record VXAC01014636.1, read on the forward strand.
TGTCTTCACAGGTAAGGCAGTAACTGGTGCCTCCTCAGTGCTGAAGTTAAAGATATCTGCAAGTGGTCAGATGACAATGACAAATGTCCAGGTCACCTTTAAGTATCTCCAGAGCTTGCTCACTCTAGAGGCAACACCTTGTCCAGCTTGCTCACTCCTCGCTCCAGAGGCAACACCATCCTCCCAACAGGGAGGCTGAATGTGAGGAAGCAGCCCAGAAACCAGACAGGCTCAGTTGCAGCTCAAGTGATGGCACTGGGCCACCCAAGTGGCTGGAAGGGCAAGTGGCAGCAAGTTCATGAGCCCAAAATCCCCTCTGCTCTCACTGAAGGATCAAATCTCACCTTATTGTAAGTGCATGCAGAGCATGAGCTCCCCTGTCCTTTGCACCCTCCATGGAGCCTCCACTGACCCAGGGAGGTGAAAGGGGCTCTCCTCCCCCTGTTCTCCCCTGCCCTTGCACACTCCCTGCCCTCTCCAGTAAGGACAGTTCATACAGGAAGGGACAAGAGCAGCTCCAGGAAGAATCTCTGCCCATAACCAGGGTGCCAAAGCCAACACAACATGCTGATTAATGACATTGACAAAGGTTGCTCTCATGCTTACAACTGGACCAGGGCACTCTCTGGACTGAGCCCTAACACACAGGCAGGCCCACCCAGGGATCCACACTCACACATCTCTTGTTACCCAGTTCAGAAAAAAGACACAAGGTCTTGCCTGTGTGTGGGAGTAGCCCACACAAGCCCACACACACTCCAGATTTCCTAGTCATGAAAGCTAAGAAGGAAATCATCAACCCTTTCCAAACGCAGCAAAACCGCTGGCCCAACAGGAGTAGCACAGGTCTAACAAGAAAACCCTAGAAAACATTCCTTCAGCTTTCCTTTCCCTGTTAATTTAATACTTTGCCTTTTTATTTCAACATCTGCAGAACCATTATCCCGCTGAACAGCACTGAGATCACAGCCATTCCATTGACTGTTTACATTCTACAGTCAAACACAGCTTTCATTTTCACCCTGTCTGAGAAGAAGCATGACGGTCCACATTAAAGATGGATTTGTGACACTAGAAGAAAGATTTGATAACTGTTTACAATTCCAGCTGGGCAATTAAACAGTGTTAATTTTTGGAATCCCACTTCATTCAGTAATATAATAGGCACTTTTCTGATTAGTAAGAAATTAGACTATGCATAAACTCTCTGCTGGATGCTAAAAGCTTTGTTGTGACAAAAGTCTTTCACTGTGTGACAATTAAGGCATGCATCTAGCTTCCTAGTTTCCAAATTTTTCCATGCACTATTATGCTCCTTTGTCATCATAGCATCCACAGGAAAAGTATAGTATCTTGTCACAGACACCTGCTCAGTTCAACTCAAAAAAAGGCTACATGAAGAGTGGTGTTTCTCAAACACTGTTTCTGAAATATGAAAGCCTTGAAAACCAATTTAACCACAATAAAGGGGAGGATTTATTTTTCGGAGTAAAAGCCATCCATAAGTACAAGACCAAGGTATGGGACAGGATGCTCTACACCAGTGTCTAGGCTGCAGCAGTGACAGACACACCCTCTGTCTAATATTAATTTGTCTTGGCTTTAACTGACTTTGGTCTTCATGAATTAGATGATTTTACTGCTCACATAACTCTCTCCTGTATGCAGTCAGTGCTGAACAGAGACAGAAAAAAACCATTAGGCAATGATGATATACCACCATTTTGCATGCCCAGCCATGGCTGAACTGAGTTTTGCCCTGAGTTTACTGGATGGACTGAAAGGTAGAGCTGATTTTTCATAAAATAGTTACTTAGGACTACATGTTAGGAAGGTTCAAATTGCTCTAGTTCTTATTCTGGAAAACAATCTTTGTTATTTAGTTTAGAGTCCCTTCCTTAGAACAATGAAATCTAATCAGGTATTTCCCTTTTCTTACATCTTAAGAAAAGCGAGAGAAAAGATATATGGAAAAACTGTAAGTATTTCAAAACTGTTAGGAAATCAACAATCAGGAAAAAAATCATACAAGTTCCCCAAGTTAAAATGCTTTTCCTTTTATAATAGCCTCTTTAAAAAATGTTGACTCTACCATTTCTTCTCAAGCTCCCAGAAAAACTGAATTTAAAAATTGCCCCAAGAAAGAGGACAGCATAATATTCAATTCTCACCATTACTAGTTTTCAGGTTCTTTCTGGCTTAATTAAAGTTCTCCTAAATTAATCAGCAGAAATTTTTCCTACAAGGCCATGGACCCACATCACAAGCAAAGTTTCAAGCACTCTTAATATAAAGAGCTTGAGATGAAATCCAGTTTTTGACACAAGAATTCTGTGAAACCTTTTTCACATCTTGGATACTTTGTTAATGAAAAAGGTAAAGTATTAGCTTTTTATTAGAATTGTTAGTGCTTTCAATTAAACTTGAAAATTCTAAAAATCCTGGGATAAGTTTAAAACAAAAACAATGCCCAGCATCCACGTGATCACAGTATCTGTGAGGTGGGGCAGGTGCTGTCTATCAGGTCATCAATCAGTAATGATCCACCTGTTTTGAGATCTCACTGAGTAACCCAGTGGTTTTTATATCTATGCCAGTTTACAACTCCTGTGTGTGGTCCTGTCCCTGTTCCTGTTGGTCACTCCCATCACGACACAAGAACCACTGAGGCAAGGGAGAGAATCATATTAGTATGATTTAGGTAAATCCCAGAAGAAGAAAAAAGTGAGATAAAATTTGCCAATACCTCCTAAAAATATTATCATTTGACAGACAAAAATAACATTTCAATACACTAAGTCTTAGGTTTTTCAGTTTTTTCATTGGGGAAAAAACAAACATTATTGGTTGACTGATGTTTTCCTAATTATCTGCATTACAGGCACCCAAGGTTTTTTTACACCACTGTTGCTGCCAAATTAAAAAGGAAAGTGTGTGTATATATACATATATATACACACTATATGTATATTATATATACTAGATTATATGTATAGAACTACAATAAAACTGAGGCAAGTACACACAGAGTAATTTTAATATAATGTTTGTGAGTAAACTGGCAATGAAGAAACAGTGACATGTTTTAATACAAGATTGCAACCTCAGTTCTTACCCAGGATCCTCCTTTTTCAGGGAAAAAAAGGCTACTCAGTATGTCCCAACCCAAGGACTCATACAGGGCATGGACTTGAAATTCCCTATGATAACTCTGTGGGACAGAGGTAGAAGGTTGGTCTTTAAAAGTGTTTGTCTCTTTATTTTGAGACTGCAAAGGAAAATATTTCTTTTTCTATATTAGTTAGGTCAAAGAATTTGTTTTCTTCCCAGCTAGAGACAAAAACAATAATGGGAAGCTTTTCAAACTAATGTTCAAAAGAGGAAAAGAGAACCAACAGATGATTAACTTCTCAGCAGGGAAGATGTTATTACAGTCAAAAGACTTCCAAATCCCTTTTCTGATGTGATTCATTAGCAGATATTCAGACCTCTCTGCCCTCAGAAGAAGAGTGTATATGTTTCTCCAGTGGTGTGTCTTTTGGGGAGTTGAGACTACCAGTGCAAAGCCTGTTGTCCAATGATTTGTCTCAAATATGGCACTTTTGGAAATGTCAGTGCTAGCTGGGTATTAAAGTCATTCATCTGTGCATTTCTCTGAGTTTTGTTAAACAATAAAAGAAAATTATATCATTGCACTTCGGAAAAACAATAAAATAATTTTTAATGTCTTTGCTATTTCCTCACTACCCACCACATTAAGCAAAAATCTAATGCAGATTCTACATATTAATGAAACTTCCAACATAATTAATGGCAAATTTGCAAATGGGGGGAAAATCCATCTCCTTTCTACCACAAAAACAAACCTCTCTTGAAAAACATACTGTAGTTCCCATTGAGGAGCATTATTTTTGGGTGAAAGGGGTGGATGCATTTAATTTGCAGGTTAAAACACATTTTGAAGACCGAACTTAGATTATAAACTCTTCATAAGATTATCTGGATTTGTTTATCAGGCGGTAATAAGCTTATAGGTGCCACTTAATAAAGATATCTCATTCTCATAATTAGTAACTCTATGTTATACTAGTCTTGAATATTGTAAATAAAAGGTTTATTAGCTAGATCATTCATGGAATTCATTTTCTGAGACAACAGATGCCTTCCCAATATTTACAACAAGCTCAGGTTCACAACTATGGAGATCCTTATGAAAATGTCATTAAAAGTTACACTGATCCAAAAGACAAAAAAAAAGAAATGTGTGAAATGTGCTATAAATATAATCCAGATATAAATTTCAAATACAAATACAGCACAAGAATGAAGACAGTATAATTAATATATTCAAAGAAATCACGATGTGATTACAATCACACAGAAATACTGATTACATTCACACAAATTGATACAGACATTTGCTCTTTTTGTGATATGCTTAAAAATAGCAGATTGGTTACCTCAAACACAAAGATGATAAAAATATGTCCTCTAGAGCTGACTCACTCTTTAAATCATCAGTGGCGTAATTGTTTGCCTAGCACTGTACAAACTGACTAGGAAGACATTTAAAATACATGGATGTTTTACAAAAAATAAAAAGGGAATTAAAGTAGAAATTAAGTGAATTTTGACTGAGTGTACAGTACAAACAGATCATTCTTCTTGCTATCCAGTGCACAATGATAACAAATTCTGTAGTGCTCAGATATGCCCCTTGGTTTTGTTTTCTATGAATAAATAATTCCTCCCAGAAACCATGTCTGGTGTATAATTTTGGATTCTCAAATTTTTTTTTAAATGAAATTAAATGTGTAAATTTAAATCATAGACAAATCTCTCTATCACTTCAAAAAGTATAATTCCACATTAAGAATATAAAAGACTCTATCTGAAAGGTCTTAATTTAACTTTAATAATATTGCAGAAGAAGAACTTTGCCAGTCACACAAACTTTTTAAGTATGGTACCATATACGGTGTTTTAGTATAACTATGCAGCAGACCATAATGCGTGACCATAATAAGTCCATTTTTGTTTTGTGATAGTTCACAAAGCTAACCCTTTGTTTCATACCATCTCTGTAAATATTTTTAAACCTTTCAGGATTATAATACAGAAAAAAATTGCAAAGCTTTAGAGAAACATCCTTTCACTGAGAGTTTTGAAATTTCTGAGACACGGACAAATTTAAAGGCTTAAACCTTCTCACAGGAAAATTTTAGAGGCAAAGGTTAACTTTTGATCAATGGAAATACTTTCTTTCAAATTCCTTTGTATTTGGCCTCTCACACTTTTGATGGAATGTATAAAAATTCACTCAAGAAATCACTCCAAAGTCAAAAATTTTCCTCATTTACTTCTTACTTAGAAATTAAAATAATTACTGGGCAGCTGCCATGTAAAGGTATATTTGAATCCTTATCTGTATCAAGGCAGACTGCAAAACCCCATTCAGCAACCCCTTCAGTCCTGTGTTTTTGAACAAAGCAAGGCTTATTCTCACTTTTGGTTATCTCTAACCTTCACCTTCCCCTGGCTGTGTGCTCACCCTGCTTGAAGATAAACCCATCAGCCAGCCTTGTCCCAAAGCTTAGTTTAGACCCTGGTCTTGCCTGTTTTGCAGCTTGCTCCCTGGTTTTGTCCTCCTGTGTGAGGTATGTTTCCCATTTGAGATTAAAGTCATGAAAAGAGAACAGTTGTGCCATTTATTCTCTGAGCCTTGAATTTCAAACCCTGTGATTCAAAACAGCCATACATCAAGAGCATTTTGTTCCCAAACATGAGATGACTACCAAGTCACTGGCATTGGCTGCTGGCTGCATGGGGCCCTTACAGGTGGAGGAGTCACAGGCAAATAAGACAGTTTCATGACATATCCTTCTGCCAGTCTGCACAACCCTTTCCTCTTACCATAAGATGCCTGTTATGACTACATAGAAATCCAGAGGCAAAATGGACAATTACTGATATTTGTTTTGCATTTCATGTGAATAAAAAGAAAATTAAATCACCTCAATTTTTAGAAATCTGCAGTATAAAGCATTTTCCTAAAACTGCTAATCAATTATTAAGCAAGTGTTTGGGAAATCATGAACAGAGAAGAAGACACGTTTTAAAGAAAAATAAAATTAAAATTCACCTTAGCAACAGCTTTCCACAGCCCCCGCAGTGCCACGCACTGCGTGCTCCCTCTTGGCAAACAGGCTGCAGGGTTTGTCACTGAAGTGGGCATTGATGGGAAAAAAGCAAGTTAGAATTTTTAAACTCTGTTAACTCTGTGCTGGTTGGGCCTTTCCATTCTTCGTTACTCATCTCTGGCTCTTCTGTGTGGCAGTGAGACAGGAGGCTCAAGGATGGAGGGTGGCAGGCAGGGCTGCAGAATGAGCAGGGAGTGGGAAGCCTCCCCTCCTGCACTGCACGGAGTTCAGGCACCTCTGCACACGCAATTGCAGGAGTACTGTAATCCAAAACCCATCAAACAATTGATCAAAAATGTCTCACAGTTAGTCTCAAACTACAGGTGGCCCTGTGTGGAGTAGGTTCCCTGAGATGGGAGCTGAGAGGGCTCCTGCTGGCATCTGTCTCAGAGGTAAATGTGCTCGCTTTAGGTGATAAGACTGGCTGTGTGGCTGCATCTCTCTGCCCTGCCATCAGCCTAGGCCTGCATCACGTGTAACATCACCAAACAGATGCAAAAGAGTGTTAGAAAACAGAGAATTTAATTGCAGGGGGCACAATAACAGCCTCAGCACCTTTAAATGTTTCATCTTATTATAGTTCAGAAGCTTTAACAACTGATCATACCTAAGCCTGAATTCCTAGTCCTTTTACTGTATTCACACAAAAAAATACATAAGTAATTTCTAATATAGCCTTGAGTTTTCCCATGTCTCTGCTAACAGGACATTGCACAGGGCTATTTCAAACTGAGACATGTTCTGGCCTGAGAGAGAAGCAAACAGCCTCTTGGAAGAAAAAGTACCACAGACAAAAATCATGCATCCAGCTGAGCACTGGAAGGAATGAAAGATATTTTGTGCTGGAAATAAAGCAGTCATAAAAAAATAGTCTGTTATAGGAAAAAAAAAATTATCTAAATCAATACCTAAAGCAAATTTGTTTCTTTCAATCTCATGGTTGTCTTCTACAATGACAAAACAACAGTAAAAGTTCCCACCTCTCAACAGAAATTACATGTGCTGATGTGCTGTCAACTAAGTCAAAAGGCCCTAGATGTCCAGGGGGGTGGGAATGCTGTCCCAAACCCTTGATAGCAGCTGCCTCTTGCTATTGCTAACACCAGCCAGGCTGGATCCAGATGGGTTGAATATGGAAGGAAGAAGAGGAGAGCTGTGGTATGGGTGGCAGGCTTCAAGGCTGTAGCAGAACTGCTTTCCTCCAGTTCCCTCCTCAGTTGATTCCACACCTGACTGTGTCAGCAGTTTCTCTGTATTTGCCCCACAAAAGCCATTCTGAGAAGCAGTGACAGACACACGTCACTTTTCTGTGCTACCCTGCTGCAGCATGCTGAAGCAGACACACTGCAACACATTTAGATTAGGAGGCACCAAATTAATTTTGAAAAATTCAGGGGACCTGGCAGTGTGGCTCTTGTGAAATTATAAATGAAAATGTGATGGATTACAGGCATCGATGTGATGAGGTACAGGCGTTATCCAAGTGAATGTACATTAACATTATGCACATTAATATTAACCAAACAGCACTGATCACTGGGTGTAGAGACTCTGTCTTCAGCTCTCCACAGAAGGACATAAAAATCTACCAGCTACTGATTATCATAAAAGTAATTTCTAGAAATTCTCAAGGCAAACTGGAGAGTGTGGGAGCCTTCCTTAACTAAGACACTTAGAGACTAGTCACAACAAAAATGCAAACTTATGGGCCCATTTCATATTTGAACTCAGGCTATGTGTAAAGGAGCAAATATATTTGCATATACAAGGTATAAAATGTCGATGAAATTGAAAGCAAAGGCACAGAAAGTATACCAATAAAAGATGAATTATTGGGGCATTACATTTTATCCTCCTGTTTCCATCGTAATAGTGCAATGAAGGATAACTTGAAAAATACAGAGTAAAACCAATGAATGTGAGAGTATATATAAGGGAATGTTTATAGTTTATCAAGGTGTAAAAAGAGAAAATAGCCTTCAGTCTGCTTTGAAATATCCCCTTTCACTTTCAATATCAGTATTCATTATTAAAGTCACTGCTTCCCAAATCCAGGTATTGAGACAGTTCTGATACCCTTTTATTTGTTTGATCTGTCAACTCTCTCTGCATTAATTCATTTTTATGGGCTGACAAAGCATTAAAATTGGTAAGAAATCTGTTTTCAGGGGGCTTCACAGTGTCGAAACTGACACGAGCAGTGAGGGATGCTGCAGCATATGGTCACAGTATGCCTGGGGGCTTGAGGTTGTAGCTGATGCTTCCTCCCCCAGAACAGGTGAGAGATAAACAGGCTACAAAGGATTTTCAAGCCAAAGTTCATCAAGTAAAGGTTTTGTACTTATGGGTCCATCAGCAGCTTGTCTGCTGCCGCCATGAAGGTTTCCAAAATCATGCCTCTCTGAGTCAGGATGATGTAAAAACACTGCTCCACAAGCAGCATATTCATGTAACTGATGCTCTTTTCTTGCTCTGGCAGGTTGCTCTTTGTCTTCTGAACACCACCACAAATATTGTCTCTATCCACATATGCTCCAGCACTTCACCTCCACAGCAGTGCTCATGCTGGCTGGCCAGTGCCCCAGAGATGACTGCCAGCTGGCTGATAAAAAACAGGACTTTCACAGCTGCCCCTGCTTTTTTCCCTTTTTTTTTTTCCAGTAATCTCATTCCCTGTCCATTACGCATTCATCAGCCTGCACAGAGATAGTGAACACATGGTTTGCAAACTTATTCAAAACAAGCAAATAATCATTTCTCCTTCCTTTATTTAGGAAACCAAGCTAACACTGTTAGAAGTGAAATTCTTTTTATTTTGCTGCCATCAAGCACATTTATTCTGACATTTATTTTGCAGGTTCTCCTCTTTGCCATTAAGACAGCCCAAGCAATACACTTCTTTCTGTTATAGGTAAGTCGGAAAACTCGCTTTTACATGTCTTCCCCAAGCCCAGAGCGTTAGCAAACAGCACTGTGAGTGGTGTTTCAGTGGCACAGGTTGGCAGCACTGGTGCTGCTGCTCCTCAGCCCACATCCTGTAAAGTACCTTCATGGAGAATGAGTATTTTAGTGATGCTGGGGACTGTGAAGAGTATAAAACATCAGCGTGTGATGCATGGAATGAGTTAGAGGGAAATTGAATATGCATTTATGTAAGCAGTTGTAAAAGTAACTGTTTTATGCAAATAAATGCAAACTAGGCAGCAGGGGCAGAATTTGACAGAGATTGAGAAGGAGAGATGGAGTGCAAAGATCTTGGACTAAAAAAGCTTGAGAACCATGCAACAGAGCACAGAACTGGGACCTTCACTGTGCGTGGCTCAGCTGGGAGCACAGCTGGTGCTCTAACACAGCAGCTGCCCTTGCAAAGGACCAGCTGCCTGCAGGTGAAAGAAGAAAAGCAAACAGTGTTAGGAACATTGGTGCTTGCACTGGCTGTGCTGACACTGGTGTGACAAGTAACACCGGGAATGTGTGAAAGACCATGTGCTCACAAAGCAAACACTTGAGTATGGTCAACTGAAACACAGACCCTGAAAATATGACCATGTATTCATCTTTTCCTCTTGGTAGGGCACATCTGCATTCATACTTGGTGAATAACCTGGGAAAATGTATGCAGTGGTGATTCAAATAATTTTTACTTGCATATTCTGAAACAATTTTATTGCTCCCCCCATCCTCACTCAATCCTTGCTCTCCAAGAGACCAGTAATACAAGTTCTAGGAGAAAATCATAAAATCATGGAATGGTGTGGGTTGGAAGGGACCGTAAAGATCATCTAATTCCAACCTCATTGCCATGGGCAGGGACATTTTTCACTAGACCAGGTTGCTCAGAGCCCCATCCAACCTGGCCTTGAACATTTCCAGGGATGTGACATCAACAACATCTCTGGCAACCTGTGCCAGTGTCTCACCACGCTCACAGTAAAGAATTTCATACTAATATCTCTGCTGAATCTACCTTCCTTCAGCTTAAAGGCATTACCCTTGGTCCTATCACTACATACCACTGCATAAAGAGCATAATCATCAGGAAAAAAACCCCAAACAATTATTTGGCATTGTCAAAAGCAAAAATTGTTCATCAGAGGTGGGATCACCTGTACAACCTGGAAGTACCTCTGAGTCATTTCAAGTGACAAACCATGCTTCAAATCTGTCTTTTTGAATGTAGCCTGTTTCATCTATCTGCTAATAGACATATAGAAAATAATCTTTAGAACAAAAATGTTGCACTAAATAGGTAGAAATAGATTGTCACACAGGCAGTGAGGCTGGACTTACATGGTACTTCACACCTATTCTTTTTAATTCCTTGTCTCACAGATACTGGCATTATCAGTCTTGCTGGTAGGAGGTAGCCAGCATTTGTGTTTCCTTGCATGTCTGTCTTTTTTAGGGGTTGGGGAGGTTTTTTGTTTGTTTTTGGTTTTTGCTATTGTTTAACATTTCTTTAAGAACTAAGATGAAAAAAGAAATAGGAGCACAGGTGAATGTTTTCAAGTGCAACTGGAGAGAAACACTGCTGCTGCAATCTTGTTTTGCTGCTGCAGGCGCAGGAACACTTTCTTTGTGCAAATCACTTCTCAGCTCTCTTCCTTCACTTCACATATTTGGATTATGTTTTGTGAGAGTGATTCCTAGAAGTTTATGCAGACATTGAAAACCTGGAAGATAAACTTAAATCATGCCATTACTGTTAGCAGAGTCTCCCATCTCTGTATACCTTCAAAGAGTACTGTAACCAAAGGTGTCCTTTTTTCAAGGTATGCCTCATAAGGAGGATTAAAACACTGTTACATAAACAAATATCACAGAACAGAGAGGCTCTAGGGAATTTCTTTGTCACTGAATCCTTCCTACAGGTAGTTAAGATTTGTCTGGCTGTTTACTCCAGTTCATTAAAAATGTTTTGGCTTATGTTAGATAATTATTACTAGAAAGATCCAGAGGCAATTCTACTTATATAAAAGAGGGGGAAAGATTAAGTATGTAGACTTTTTTTCCCATTTCCACAATGGAATTAACCCTTCTCGGAGCACAAAAGAGGCCCCAAGAGTGCCTAAAATGATGGGAAGAAGAGAAGGGGCCATTCTGATCTCAGTGGAAAGAGGAGGGAGCAAGCCACCCTGCACAAGAGCACACAATGTACCAGCCAGGGTTTGTGTGGGAGGTTAAACATTCTCTACCTTTCCAGTCACTCTTGGGCCTGGAAGACAGCTCAGCAGCCTCTTATTTCAGCTTTTAAAGCAAAACATGAAAACTCGTGAACTTCCTCTTTGGTGTGCCTAGAGACAGCCAGCAAAGCTGCAAAGAGCACGTCCTGCATTTGTGTGCCATCAGCTCTACAGTCTGCACCAGCTGCCTTGTAAAGGCTCACCACTCTGACTGTGGGGCAGGAGAACAAAGAAGTTCACCCCTGAGGAAACTCGGGGTGGGCACATGCCTGTGACAGTGAGGCAAAGCGGGATGCAGTGTGCTGAGGAGCAGCAGAAAGCACAGGAGAGCTCACCACCACAGTGAACAAATTCCGGATCAGCAGATACCCCCAACCCTTCCCACCTAGTGTCTCCTTCTAAAGTGACCTCAGCAATGGATTGAGTTGGGATCAATGGATTGGACCTCAGCAATGGATTGATTGGAAGGGAGGAGATCCAGAGAGGCACAGCAGCTGCTCCTAGTAGGGTAGGTGGGCTTGGAAAGGCCAATCCAACCCTGGAAAGTACCTCCAAGGCCTGATTGCCTCTCTTGTGTGAATGATAAAAGGAATGGAGAAGGGTTTGAAACAAACTGGAATACAGATTTTTGCTATGCTTATGGATTTGCTTAATCCATTAAAACATCCTGCATAAGGTAGGTTACTTCTGTCACTCTTCAACAGAAAAAAATGTGAACTACTGCATTTGGTCAATAGGAGAGAAAAAGGGATTTATACTGAGCTTCATTGGGCCTCAAATTGCTGAGGTACTCAAAAATCTGAATTCATTTTGAGAAAAGATGATATCATGTCTCTTGATCAATGAATAATTAATAAAATATTTTACTGAAGATTTAATACAGATCAAAAGTGTCTAATGCAGATCAAAGGGATTTAATATAGATTCTGGAAGTTTTCCAGGCCAGGTTGGATGTGGCCCTGAGCAACCTCATCTAGTGAGTGCCATCCTTGCCCAAGGCAGGGGGGTTAAAACTAGGTGGCCCTTAAGGTCACTTCCAACCTAAACCACTCTACAGTTCTTTGATTTTAAAACAAAAATTCACAGTGTAGAAATGGGACAATTCAATGCAATTCAAACTGTACATGACCTTTCCAGAGTTATTAAAAAGAGAAACTGATGAACCTAATATGAAAATGGCAATAGTCATATTGAATTTCAAGCAAATACCAGGTCACAGTGTGTGTGGATGTTGAGTTTCACAGGCCATTCCCTCTGAAGATTTTCCCACATTGCACTATAGAGTACAATCAAGTGATAGATAATGCCATGTAACCACAAAGCCTCAGGGAACCACTGATTATGATTGCCAGTGTCCACATCCCCAAAACCAGGAGACTTTCCAATTACACAGCTTTGTATTAAACATGCAATTTTCTTCCCACTGCAGTCAAAGGAGAATTTGCCCATAGCCTGTGGGGAGCTGGCTGACCTTCTTCTTCTCTAGCTGCCAAACTGCATTAATGGATTAAAAAACATACACAAGATACATTCCTAATAATACTTGCCAGTAAACAACAGCAGTCATGCCACAGAGACATACAACTGAGAGTGCAAGCCACAATATAAGTTGTGTATTAACAGGAGGCCAATACACACTCAAGTGCCCCAAAAGCACAGAACAAAGTGGAAAGTTGTGTTAGCTAGCCTTGGCTATCCACACTTGCTCTCCATTCTTCCTTTTGTTCTCATCCCAGTCAAATTGCCAGCTTTCCTCTCTGCCCACAGAGTACAGAAAAATCTTCTTTGTAGCAGCTGAAATACCTGAACTTTTCAGTAATTGCCAACCTGGACTCACATCCTCTGCTCCCACAGGTCAGCTGCTTCTTTCTATGGACAGCTTTTGCCCCCACAAAGATTTGTCTTGCACACTGGTTTTCCCTACTTATTTCAGCTTTCTCAGGGGATTGGCCACAGTATTTTCTCCCCTCTGCAGAGCCAGTCCCTGTGTCCATGAAATCCTTGGGGTAAGGTTTGCCGTCAACATCATTTCATCCCTAATGTTTTCAGGTTAAACTGAATGAAGCCCAAAATAGCTCAAATGCTCTTTCCCTACAGTTACCCAGGATACATGACTTTGGAGAATGATCCCACCTCCCTCCAAAAGAGAGTACTGCTTTAGACTCTGTCATCATTAACTGCTCTGCTCTCTCCTCTTCTGGGTGTGCAGGTCAGGAGACTGAAAAAGATTTGAGGCTCCATCGAAACTACTCCAAATTGCCATTTGTACATTCTCATGCAAAATGCTCCAGTGTCATCCCATGCATATTTAGCTACCAAAGCTGAAATGCATGCAAAAGGTGCTAAAAGCTCCTTCAGGATCCGGAGTCACAGAAACCCTCTGGGATTTATTTCTAGTTTGTGACTGTGGCCAGTGCACCAAGGTTCCTTACACTAGCTGCAACCTCTAAGTAACAACAGTACCTCAAGAAACACATCTCTAGAGCTTTTAGCTCACCCACCATAAACACAGAGACCAGTGAAGAAGAAGAGAACAGGGAATGAATGTGAGCATTGAAGTAAAAAATCCTTCATCACAAGACTGTACAACTGGAGCAGATGGCCCAGAAAGGTTGTGGCAATTCCTTCCTGGAGAGTTTAAAAATTTGACACAGCAAGGTCCTGGAGTACCTGATCCCACTTTGAGCAGGAGTCTGAATCAGATAACAACTCTTTCAGCCCTAATTTTGTGATACTTTATTCTCATGTGCATTACTGTGCCTGGAAGGGAGACTACCTGTACAGAAGCAGACATGCCACAGTTAAGATCCAACAGGACTCTCACTCTTTTCAGCCCACTAAAATTGATTTCACTTCCAGTTGTATACAAGGAGAGGATACTATGAGTAGCACAAGAAGATACTTGGATTCCTAAAAGGCTCCTGATTCCAGGCCCAAACACAATATAGCACTGAACTATATACCACTGAACACAATATAGCTGTTAACTTTAACAGCTTCTGCAATTTGTTGAAAATCTGAGAGAGGAGCTTTGAAACGAAGTATTTGTAATTTCTCTCACAACAAGGAGGAAGTAATGACCAATTTGTTTTCTGTGTTGTTCAGGAGGGGTGCAGAAAGTATTAATGGTCTGTTAGACTCAAGTGAGAGACTACTTCATATGAATTGGTGTTTTTTTACATTCAATCATAGGACAGTGTTAAGTCTACAGCCACGAGATGACAGCAGGTCAGATATGATGCTCTCTTCTTTCAGGGACTGCCATCTTTTAATTAAACAAGTATTTTAAGTACTTCTGGTGTTTCTTCTCATTAGGTTCATGTCTTTGTTCTCCTGGAGGCTTTCTTTCCTCCCTCTTTTGTATAATCATCCCATAAACTATGGTACAGTGTTGAATAATATTATGCAATGCTGAATTCACACAAATCAGCAGAAGAATGTATAATTTATGTGGGACTTTATAATTTAGTAATTGTCAGGAGCTATTTTTTGTGCTGAAAGGAAGCATTGTAACAACTTTCAGGATTAAAAAACTTTGAAGTGACAACACTGCAAAAGTTTCTAAAACTTTGAATTTGATAAAGAGCAGAACTAATGAAACTTAAATGTGGGGTTTCTCTGTCTTTCCTCTGTGGATTCTGATGTCTGATAAAGTGTGAACCTCTCAGCCCTTCTATCTACACATAGGCCTGTTCTCCTAAGTCTTATAGGAATTTAAGAGCGAAGAGGTTTCCAAGGTTCTGTTAAAGGGAGTTAAAATTGAGCAAGTTCAAAACTTGTTATAGGGAGTCTGATAAAAGCACAAGCACTCACAGTAGGACTGCAGGGATCTGATTTCCTTCAGAAATCTATGTACAGTAAAACAGGATGTGAAAGTAAAATATACCTTTGGAAGAAAGGTGGGGATATTATGAGGAAAAACTCGACTTCTTGATTCTGGGAAAAGAAAACATTACTGTAAAAGGGAAAAAAGCAAAACAAAACAAAAATAAAAACAAAACAGAAGCAACTATTCTTGTTCCCAGAGTAACTTCGACCATGCCGTTAGAGTGTGGTAAAAGAGAGGTAACTAAATACATTGGAAGCTGCTGTGTTTTAAACTACACTTTGTCTAAGAGCCTAATAAGCATACTGGGAAGAAGTGAATGGGGAATTTACAGTACCCCTTGGGGTTTCCATTACCTGGAATGACTTTGTTGCATCCTATTTGTTTCTGCTTTGTTTTGAAACAATGAAAGCACTTGAAGGCTACTAAGAAATGTAGGCATCAGAGTATTTATTGTATGCCATGTATGCTATTGAGTATATTTCAAGATAACAATACCAAAAAGTATCTCTTGTCATGACACACATTCAAGAAATGCCGAAATAAATAAGAGAGCACACTACCAGCAATTACAAATACACAAATGTGCCATGTCCCACTGCAATGCAAAGGGTCAGGGATCAAGAAAGGCCATAAAAATTCTTGTTGATTTTGTCAATTTAGTGGTAGGTGGTAAATCAAATACAAAAAATAATTTGGGGTGAGGTAATAGATACATATATATAACTGCATATCTAGCATGTCACATCAAATTGTAACTTTACCTCTCTACTTTACTCTTCACAATAAATTAAAATGCACTTTCTGAAGGAAAGTTGTGTTTATTACAGAAATAAATGTGTGAGTGGCTTACACAAAGGAAAATATGTTTATGTGATGAAATACAGTTTTAAGGAACATGATTCAGGGCAATAGCTCATTTTTCTTTTACACATTAGTCACTGCCACTAAGTTTTCATCCCCGCAAATTACATCCCCCCGAATCACCACACTGAATCACAGATCTTTCTGAATAGTTGCTTTTATGGAGCTGCCCCATAATCATTTGATTTTCTCCATTCAAGTAAAAAAAAGATCTGTGATCCATCTGTTAAGTTATAGACCATAAGCTCCCATCTGTCATCCATGGACCAGTGGTGGTCCCTGGAGCACTCTCTGCCTGTCTGCAGAGAGTTGGCTGCTCTTCCAGTGCTGCCTTCCCCTCATCTCCAGCTGTTAAATCACATTAAAAGATGGGTTTAAAAAATGCAGAAGTAAAAAAAAGTGAATAACATTAGTTTTCCCTGTAAACAACTGCTTTAGCTGCAAAAGGGATGTTATTTAATTGTGAATGCACGAGACATCTGCCTTTCTCAGGAGCAGCTTTGTGCACCCTGACCCCTGCCAGCAGTTGCAGAGAGGACTGTGAGGTGCTCCTCCACAAACTCAGGGCCCACTTCAAGGGTCACACCATTAACTGGTTCATTGCTGACTGCTTCAACAGAAATATCTACCACTTTAGGGAAGAAAGAGCTGGTTTCCCTCAAATAGGCTGGATCAGTTGCTTTCCCCTCAGCTGTTCATCTGGTCCTGCACCCGAAGCACCAGCTCAGACCACAGCTGAGCAGTCTTGTGACAACTCTCCCATTTCCACAGTTCACAGCCTGGGGTAGGAAACATCATTTTTGTTTACTTCAGTCTGTTAAACTGACGTAGTTCAGTAATTGCTGCAGATTACACTCCTGGAGATGAGGAATTAGTGGTGCATTTCAGCCATTCCAGTTCATTCTGACCCCATGCACAAGGTGACATTGCCAAGTACCTGCTGCTCATTATGTCTGACAGCCCACGGTGTGCCACAGCAGCAGAGGTTTCATCCCCTGACCCCACCTGCCCCAGGCTCCCAGTCCCACCCGCAGCACAGCTGAACGTGCTCTCCAGCCCCTCACTTGCAGCCCAGCATGCGAACCACTGTGCCACCAGTTCTGGTTTGTTTTACAATAGCTCAGGCCTTTGCATGCCCCATCCCCAACAGATGGTCTGCCTGGGTAGCTGCTTCAGCTATCACACCAAAATCTGACTGAAACCAGTAGTAATAAAAACCAATCCCACTCTGTCTCACAGATACTTGAACCCATCCTGTCCTTCAGCCAGCACCCTCCAGGCTCTGCATACAATATTGCCATTACAGATCAGGCTGGAAACTGAGCGTGCAAGAACATCTTAACCAATCAATATTTAATTTTACCTAAGACTACCTGAAGGGAAGACAGGTGTGGCAGTGGGTCTGTTATCAGTTTTTACTCATATTTAACTCAGTGGCATTGCCCACTTCAATGTGTGCCAAAATACCTTAAAGAGTTCCTGTGCACCGTGCCAAAGAAATGTGGGCAAAAGCCACTGGCAAAGGCAAGATTTAGGTGTTTGTGGAGTTGGTACATGATGGTTATTCTCTTCTGCACAAGAGAGACTGACACACATGGGTAACCACCTGCAGCCCTCTGCCCAGCTGAATCCATTTGGTACAGAAAATGTATGGCTGTGTCCAAGAGCACACCACAGAGTAGTGTGGCTGACACCCAGCATGAGTTCCAACAGCCCAGCACCAATTTCCTGTGGGTCTGGTGGGAGCATCCTTACACAAACAGCTGGGATAGGGCTTCAGTCCATACATGTGAATTAACACAGAGCTCTGCTGCCAGTCCTCACACCAGCAACGTGTCTAAAAACAGGCTGATGTGGGAACACTCTGACACAAAGTAAAATATTCCTTACTTAACAACTCCCAAAAGTACTATTTGAAACCTGAACTTCTTATTCTTGTAGCACACATGCATGCACTGACTTACTGCCTAGTAAAGCCAGACCTACTGACTGTATTTAAATTACTCCAGGAGTGAAGATGAATATGTTTGTTGACATCCACAGCAGTAGCTTCTTGGGGTCCACTGTGCCAGGCACAAGGTTCTTTGGCCACTTCAAATTCAGCATGTGTTTAAGCACTTTACACAGCTTAATTCTGGATTCATAGGAAGCCAGAATATTCCACACACTGAATATGCTGAGCAATTGAAAGCTGGTGATCTCAGTGTCTCTCAGTTATTCACTTAGAACAAAAGGCTGTGCTTTTCCCGGGTTTTATGCTTTGCTAGCCTGGAATTAGCTTTTTGCCAGCCCCTAAAGCCCAGATCTGATCTCATCCAAACTTTGGGAAAGATGGATCTGGCTCCAAGCCCTGTATTTCAAGGCCATCTTTAATCCAAAGCTAGCAAAGAGTTGGGAGTTTTTATGCTAACTGCCCGCTTTCTCATCAACTAATGGAACAAAAAGAAGGAAAAACTATCTGGGTCCTAGGAATATTATCTTTCATTTCTTTTGGAAACAGACGATGAACCAATCAGGCTGTGAATGATAAACAACTGCTTTAAATAGATAAGAAGCAAATAGGCAAAGAAACAATAAGGTTATTAAGGGATAATACTGGGAAACTGAGTGACAGATTATTATCTGAACTTCATTTAATTTCAAATTTAGCATTTCTTTTATGCTCACTCCTATAATTTTTCTTTTCCCTTTTGTTCACATCTACTTTTGGGGGGGAAAAAAAAAAAGGTAGATTCGAAATACAGAATTTGTCATCATCTAAAGCAAAAATTAAATGACTCACACAAAACTTAGTACCTTGCCACAGGTCTCCAGGATTACATGTAGGGGCTTTCATGGAGAAGCCAGCAGAGGCTGATACAGGAACAATTCAGTGCAGTTGGTAAGTCCTGTCCTGCCCTGCATGCCTACTTTTGAGACCTGCTCTGGCTCTGTTCTCTGCTGCCCTGGAGCAAGGGCAGAGATAACATGTGGCTTTCTATCCCAATAATGCAGGCTTCACTTGAGAAAGTTTTGCTTGAAAACACAAATGTAAAGATTAAAAGTCACACTTTGATTTTTTTATTTAATTAATAAGATGAAACTTACTTGTGAGACACATCAGTTCATTTTGCTGTTCATTTCCCCCAGAATAAACAGGAAATTTGATTAACTGAGACAGTCTTAGCCTCATAGGTCTGATTAGTGAGGTCCTCTTTTATCCACATGCACAGGAAGGGCTAAATGCTCTTCTGAATGGTCTTGCTAGTTTCTGGGCACAAGGGAGGAAAGAAGGGAGGACCACTGTGCACCAAAACCCATGGAAGGAGCAGCAATGCCCCTTTCATTTGGAAGCTGCCAATTTTAACACTTCTGACCTGCAGCTCTATAAATCTGTCATACACTGCTCCTGAAAGAGCTGACACCAAACCTTCACACAGTTCTCTCTCCTCTTCATTTGGAGACCCCAAAACCATTAGGTAGCTTCCATTCAAAAGTAAAGAGCACCCTTTGCTCTAAATTTTATCACCCTAAGTAAAAAGAAAGCCTTACTCTCTCATCTTCTCCTCTATCCTCACCTTACTCCATAATGTTTGTCTGTTCAAGGGTGAGTGGCTTACAACCTCCTTCAATAAAGTATTCAGCAGTTTTCCTATGCATGGTTTCATTCACTTGGCAGTTTTACAGCTGCTAATGCTACTGTGGATACCACCCTTTTAAATAATGCCTGAAACTGTTGTCATTTTACCCTCAGAAAGTAGCAATGTTATGTAGTTCTACTAGTTTGTACACGAACATGCCATATTTTAACCAAAAAGGGTCATTATATTGTTTTAAATAGTTTTTAATCCCAGCAACAAGGAAAGTATAAAAAAATCCTGCTTTTATACTAAATTAAGGCAAAAGACTCCTGCAATAGTATCTATGATTTTATGTGCATAGGGCATACAAAGTGATATAATAAGCATAATTTTAGTGCTGATCCTTTTCATCAAAAGAATAATTCAATATGGAATGACATCAGCATTCTAACTAAGACTTCTTCATTGGTTTTTGGAGAAACATCAAAGAAATGCTGTGAACTGATTTTTCAATATATTTAGTTGAGGTACCCAAGAAATGTCTTATGACTTTTCAGATAAGACATTAGCTAGTAGGAAATGTAGGATAGACAGAGATAAACTTAACAATCATTGACCAACACCATGGAAAAACCTTTTTCTTTGTGGAAAATTCAGAATAATGATAATCCTTAAAAGGACTCAGCCAATCAGGTTGTAAAGGACATCAGCAGGGTTTTATTGAAATTAACCTAAAAACTCAGGACTTTTCAGTTTTTTGATAGGGCTGCTGTTTTTTACTCATTCAGCGGAGATATTTTGCTAAATGTTTTTTGTTTTTTTTTTTTACCTGCCTAACTGTTCTCAAATTCAGCTGAATTCTACATGACTGTAGGCAAATAGTCCCTGTTGTAATGCAGAACAATGAATGAAAGCAGGAGAAGAGGCCTTTAGGGAACACTGCTGCAAATCAGGGGGAAAACATGTAGCTTGCCATGAACCAAACTGTGAATTTAGGTGCTAAATTAATTCCAACACAATCCCAACTCTGCAGATAAGAATATATTATAAACCATTTCTAGTTTAAAATTTCTTCATGCTAGCTTATGTTGGGAGTAACACTTACAAGGAAGTCCCCTAGCATTATTTCATTGGAACAGCCTTACAGAGTTATTTCATGGAAATACAAAGCAGGCTAAATATAACTTCATTTGCCTTCCAGAAACTGTCGCAGTTGTGTTCTTTGGGGGACCTTTTACATTTATGCCAAATTCTTTGGAAATTAGAGCACGAGAGATCCCATGCCCTCGGACTGGAGCTATGGGTAGAATTGAACCTGGATTTGAGCTTCCATCTTTCTGTGGTGAGAAAAATAAATGGATCACCACCATGTCTTTCAGAACCCATCAAGTGGAATGGAGCACCAATGTCAAGCAGAACACCTGCTGCTGACAAATGGCAGCAAAGAAATTCTGCTGTGAGGATAAAGTAAATCTAAAAAAAAAAACCAAAAACCCAGCAAGCAAGCTGATGTGAACAGCCTGCTGTTCATTATCCTCTTGAGAAATATGTTCTGAGCATCATATCACCAGAGATATTGAAGAATCAGTAATGCTTTGACATGTCTCTACGTTAGCCTGCTTACAAAACAAGCACTGTTCTTACTGCCAGTGAAGCTTGGAATTACATTTCCAATTATTCACTTTACCTACCAGACAACAATAAGGTAGCAGCTTATTACTGTAAAGGTTGTGCAGAACTAGTATCTAGTGTAAAACCAAATCAGGAAACTACAATATTATTTGTGCTATGGAGCTACATTTTCTATCAAGTACAGCTACAGGAATGCAAAGAAAACTAATCTACTCTCTCTACTTAATTAATATAGCAAAAAGTCTAATCTGCACATTTTGGTATGCATTTTACTTTTACCCTAGCATGTCTTTGTAAAAAAAAGCATACATCTGAGCTGCCATGATAAACAAATTTGCATTAATTTGAGTTTGATAGATGTGTTCCAAAGAACCAAGCCAATGTATGGAGCAGGAGCACTGCTCATGCACCTCTCAACATGGCTGGAAGCAGCAGGGGTGATGGTGACAGTAGTACAGAGCAGAGGGAATGTTACTGAGCCTGAGTGATGCTTTCTTGTGCACATACAATGTGTGCAGCAGTCTGCAAAAAATATCTCAGCCCAGCAGAAGGAAAAGATGTCTTTGGCTTCTAAGCTCATAAGCAGAAAGTGGATAAACACTCAGAAAGTGGATAACCAGTTGCATGATTAAATGCTGGTAGGCACATGCACAACTTGCCCCCAGTACTCCTAAAACAGCTATTGTTTATCCTCCCAACTTTCACACCCATGATTTCTTAAAACAAATAGGAAAGTCAAAACTAATGAAAACATCCCTATAAATCTTATAAGAGGAAAACTTTGCTGTATAAATCCATGGTCCATCCACACCATGAACACAACACAGTTCTGATCTTCTCATCTTTAAGAAATACAAAGAACTGGAAAAATTTCAGAGCAGGGCAGGAAGGGGAATCAGATTCAAGACCAGTTTCTCTGTGAGGAACTCTTTTGTAAACCAATGTGTTTTCATTTAGGATATGAAATATTGATGGAGATACAAAAGAAAGCTGCAAAATCATTAGTGATCCGGAAAGGGTGGATAGGATTTAGCTGTTCACTGCCTCTTTTCATATCAGAACTACAAAAGAAGCTTCTGGGAATCACCTTCAAAAGGGATTTGGATTAGGGGAAGCTGGTGGTCCCTCTCATGTGGAGCAGCAGATCTGCAGACCTCCAGAGAGATGACCCCGTGAACATTTAAAACTGATAAAGTTGCCAGGGAAGCTGCTCATGTGAGAGGAGTCCTTTGCCATGGGACACACAGGAACCAATCCAGCTAGGAGGCACCCATGCTGAAACAACTAAATGCTAAGAAAATATAAGAGGGAAGTATTACAAATGCTTGGCCTGTTTTTGCACTTTCCTAGACAGTGATGTAACTGAGTACTTGTGGACACAGTGGGATACTGGATGTTGAACTATATGGGTTGTTGGTCTAAGCCAGAATGGCTCATTTTATTAGGATGAGAGAAGGAAAATGGATTTTTTTTTTCAATAGGAAAAAAAGTATTAAAAAATTAGCTTGATTTATGATAATGAATTCATGTGCTTTGCTTTAACAAAGAGAAAATGCATCACTATCTATCCAGACTCCTCCTCTTTTTTAAATTTTTTTTTCCCATCAAAATGTCACCAGCATTCAGTTCAGAAAACCAACATTTCACAACCACATCTCATCCACAGCTCCAATTGATTTCAAGGGCTCAGCAGTCTTGATATTTTATCAAGACTGCCACAAAATAGGAGCTATTTCATCATGAATCTCTATAGACCTCAAGTGTTTTCTGGCCACCCTCCTTCAAAGAACAGAATGTAGATGTAGAGAATATTCTTAGTAGGAAGGGACCCACAAGGATCATCAAGTCCTACTCTTAAGTGAATGGCCCATGGAGTGTGATGTGAGCCTGCACCTTGAGAGCCTGTCTCAAAGCAATTCTCAAGGATTGTTTCCTTCCTGTCAAGGGGCTGGCTAGGAGCACACAGGACTCTGCATGTCCCAGCATTTCCTGAGTGGGTTTTGTTCAGTATAAAGAAGCATTTATAAGCTTTCTGTATTTTTCGTCTCTCAATAAATGCTATAAATATATATATATATATATATTTTAGTATATACGTGGCAAAAACTATGCTTAGGATCTTTCAATCTGACAATTGTGTAAAGTGATCGTGTAGAATATTAACTACTTGGAATAAAATCATTAATCATCTTGTTAACAAGATAGCCATCAGCTACCTGGACATGGTGCCAGTGGAGGATTGGCATAAAAGAGAGCTTTCAATGGGCTGGGGAGAAAGAAACAAGAGAAATAGTCAGGCTCTGCTCTAATTGCTTCAGTATTAAAATAACTGCAAAGGGAGATGAGCATGAGACATTTTCTTTGGGGCCAAATTTTTCTAATTTTGAGTCACGTTGAGCAACATCGTGCTGCATGTGTGGTTCTGCAGAAATCAATGCAATTCTCATCAAATATTATTCAGTGTTAATCAGAATATCTGCAACCAGCTTGTAGAGTTTGAGAGTGAATTTTGAAACTACCTTGGGAGGAAGAAATACATCATGGCCCAGATAGAAGCCGTTTCTCCTTTCAGTGCTGGCATAAGAGAGGGTTCACATCTCATTCCTATCTTTGCACTTGCTTTCTAAACTTGCATATTATCTGCCAAGTTTTCACATTATTTAGATCGTCTTTCACAACAAGCAATCCCTCCTCCTGCCCTGAGAAAGAGTCTTTGACACCCTTGATTTTAAGACATTTTGGGAGAGGTGAAGTGTTGAAAGAGGAAACTAACTACTTTTTGAGGGAAACTTGGAATCTGTAGACAGTTAGGCACTTGCCATTCCCAGAAATGTTGGAGGGGGAAGAAAACCACACTGGTTATTTGATTATCATAAATATTTGTTGGAGTTCCTGTTCATGCTAGAGACAGGGAGACTATTTCGTCGGGTATGAGCTGAAGTAATTGCAGATTCAATAGAAAACTAAGCGGCATTGACCAATAAAAAAGTAGCTGCACTTGTCAATGTCACAAAAAGATTATGTCAAAAAGGTCTTATTTCCTTCTTTAAGATAACAACATTGATAAAGATCAGTGCTGGAATTATGTGTTCACTTCTGGGATCAATACTCACTAAAGGCATTAAGAAAACAGAGACAATACAAGAACTCTTTGAGAGTTGGACAAAATCCTGTACTGTGACAGACCAGACAAGACAGATCTTAATAACTCATTTGAAAAAGTACATTTAGAAAAGATCTGATTATAGTGCATAAATACTACCCTGGAAGGAAAACATCAGACAGAAAAGGCTGCGTAACATGCAGAAGGAAGATTACAAGGATCAAGAGCTGAACCCTATGCAAAACTAATCTAAATTAAAAATTAGGCACCACTACTTAATTATGAGGAAAGAGGTTAATTACTGGAGAAAAACTGAAAATAATCTGAGCACTCTACCCCACTGGATACCATTACAACAATATGCTTCTTCTAAACCCAAGGTGTTGGCCCTGTAACTGGGTAACTGGGTGAAGTCAACTGGCCTATGATGACAAGAAGGTAGGATTAGCCTTAGTAGTCACTTTTAGTCTTAAAAACAGCAGTAAATAACAAGAGCAAAAATTTAGAAGGCTTAAAAATATGCTTAATAATTACTCTGCAGACTTGATGGAATCCCCACTCACCTGCACAAGTGCTTCTATTGAAATACCACAGCACTTAGGAGCAAAGTCATAGCCTGAAGAGCAATCTGCTGTAGTAATGCAATGCAGAAAAAAAAGCAAAACAATATGTTTTGGTTGTCTTTATGCTTGAAGAAAGTATAAACAAGTTCACAGATATTTTTTCAGAGGTCACCTTCAGAATAACAGAATAACAAATTTAAAAAGTTAAATAATTTGCATCCTGAAGTCCTTTCAATGAATTGATACATCCGACTGACGGTTCTTGATGGATGTACACAGGAATGGAAAGTACTTCAAATAGAATCTGCTTCTCTCTAAAACTCAGGGAATTGAAAGAGGAAATTTAAGTGGACAGCTTTGACTATATGTGACAAGATGCAAAAGGAAATTACATGGAAAGTCATTTAACAAATCCCAGATTTAACACTTGAGGTTTTTAATAAAGTTGTGTCCAATTTCATTTTAACAAGACAACATATATGCATTATTTTCATGGAATTTACTGGAGGGATGTGATTCAAGAAGATATTTGTTAGACCTTACCATTGATTTATATGATGATTACCTGAAAATAAAAATTGCTATGCTTGTGATAGCTTGAAATGTCATAAATGTGATCTTTTTATTATTGTTAAAATTAATCCTTCCTGACATCTGTGATAAGAGGACATTGGGTGTTTTTTTTTCTTTAATTGCTATCATACCTCATTTAAAAAAAAAATATCACTCTTCATCATCCGACAACAAAAATAGGATGCCTTTGCTTTTGAGGGCAGAAGAATGAGGGTTGGACTTAACTGAGAAGCTAACATTTCTATTTGGTATTTCATAATGAAAAGGACTTATTGAGCATGACTTTAGCCCCATTTATTTAGCAGCTGCAAAGGCTTTGTCTCTTTAAAAGCCAACTAGTATGAACTCATTCTTGGGTAAATGGGATTCAAATAAAAATTCAAGAACTAACTCTTTGGTTTAAGACCACCCTCATTAAAAAATAATGTTAAATTCCTTTATGTATATTGAATAAAGACAATGATGGCAAAAAGCATTAGCTGAACACAGGGATGTGTGCACTGTTTCTTCAGGGAGCAGTATACAACAGCCAGCCACAGATTGTTCACACACAAGAGCACCACCTCACCCATGGACTGCACCTCAGAGGGAGGAAGTAATTGCAGTGTCTGCAACGCTACACAACAGAACTGGATTGGAACTTCTGGCATATTTGACATAAACTACTAAAATCTGTGAAAACTGAATAAAAGTTGGATGAAACCTAAATTCTTCATGAATTAGAGATGATAAAGATGCTCCTGAGCCACAGAGCTCCTCTAAAGCACAATAATGACCATTCAAAATCCTTTTTTCTCATGGTGCTTTTGCCCTTCCTTTGTGCCTGCAAGCTGCCTTATATAGATCAACACTGTTTGGCCATCATTTCCCTCTGAGCTTCCTGCTAAGTTGTGTAGAGTATCCTCTGCTATTTCAGCACTCCAGCTTACAAGCAGGTTCCCTGGTGCTGGCTCAATAGTGACTTGTTTCACTAAGCAGCTTGAGCAAGTTGTGGCTTTTGTAACTTTGTCAGTGGCGCCTTTATTCCAGCTCTTTTCCATGCCAGCAGGACTGAAGAGCTGTTGTCCTTCGTACATCTGTAGATGAGACAGGCAATGCTATGTTGCAGACTTCCAGGGCTGCATTTTGATTAAAGACCCACACAGGATGAATAAAATAGATTCTTATCCCATGAAAGTCATCTTTAAAATAAGAATAATCAACATATTTCTGTGACTGAGATTGTTATTGTTAGTCAAGACTTAGCAATATAATGAGCTGCCTAGATCTAGGTCACTTTCCAAAGGTTGTTTCCATATTGACCAATTTACTATACAAAAAATTGCTTTTCAGTTTAAGGAGCACATACAACAGGCTGTGATGTGCAGTCTGAAATGGAGGAAAGCTATTCTTTGTGAAACTAATCCTATCATATCAAATCTGTCTTGCAATAAACCAAGATGCAGGGAGTGATGGATGAGAAATAATTTACTGCCAAGACAACCTTAGCCTGACTGAGCCTTGCAAACTGCAGCTCCAAATTATTTATCAGACTTTACAGAGTTTGTCTTGGATTTGACAAATGTAGACACGTTAGGCAAAGGTCTGATTGTTATAACTGAAATCTGTAATCACATATATTTATCCTTTACTTCATCGGTTTTGCATCCTGCTGTCTCTCTGCTGCTTCTGCTAAAATGGAAAAGTTTAAAAATTGTGTTATGAAAAGTTTATATTTTCTGTCTCACATCCCTGAGCAGTAGACGACATCATTGTCTAATCAATGGAAATAAAATTTCATATCCATGATGCTACCAACGTTTTCTTAAACATAGCTCTCTTGTATTCATAAACAATTCCAGTGACAGACAGTTAACATTTTCTGATCATTAACTGCCATTACCTACATTTTTCAGACTTGTTTACAGAATTGCTTTTGAAAGTTCAAGAAATTGAAATAAGATTTTTTTCCTTATCAACACAAAGCATGAGGAGTCATCTGTAAGAGAAGCAGTAAAGCTGAAGTGTGACAGAGTAAAACTCAAGCAACAGAAGTCTATAGGTGGCTTTCAAGTAAATGTAAATACCTATTTCAATATGAAAAATTGCTTTGCTTGTTTAAGTATATTTATAATAAATATACCACTGCAAATTAGCTGGATTAAAATTCAGCAGAATCTGTAGCACATGTATTTTGTGTACAAGACAACAGAAGTCCTTGAAATCTATGCACATCAACACTTAGAAATGTGGCCACAAAAAACTGCATTTTGTCAGCAAAGGAAATAGTTGTCCATTCCAAAATGCTGTCCGAGATGCAGCAATGTAAATGTTAAATGGGAAATGTCATTCAAGAGGACACAGGAATAGGAATCACAAAGTTCTGATCTTCTCACTACTCATGAAGGTACAAACCTCAGATAACAAAGAAATGTCAAATTTTTGCAAATGTCACCCTTGAAAGGTTTAGTAATCTGTAGTCATTTTTCAGGTGAAGGCTTCACCTCCCCAATATTTTTAAGGATGTTAGAGAAAATTGACAAAGTAACATCAGAAAAGCTCAAAGCATATAGGAACACACAGAAGAAATTAATGCTATATGAAGAAAATTCTAAATAGTTGATTAGGAAGAAAGCAATTCAGGTAACTAGCATCAGTAGGAATTACATTTATTCCTAAACCACACAGAGAGTAATGCCATTGCAAGAATGAGATTAACTAAATCAAAGGCCTTGAGATTCTTGGATGGGAAGGGTATAGATTTTAAAAAATTATCAAAATTTTACTGAATTTTAAAAGAAATCAACTTTTTTTGGTTCTTTTAAGGTAAGTTTGCCTTTGCCAATATTAACAGAATTAACAAGTTTTTCAAGTCTGATCTTCAGTGTATAAATATTTATGTGTTTATAGGTACATTCTTATTGAAATAAACTGTGCATCAAAGCATCAAAATAAGAATTGGAGTGACCTTCCCTAAACATCCTTACTGCACTGATATACTGTTCCCAACAGCATAATTAAATCAACTGGCTGAAATTAAATCAAGCAGTAGGGGTGCCACCACTTACCTCAGTGCAGTTTAATTTTTGGGAACAATCATTT
Organism: Rhipidura dahli; assembly: GCA_013399225.1. Taxonomy (NCBI): domain Eukaryota; kingdom Metazoa; phylum Chordata; class Aves; order Passeriformes; family Rhipiduridae; genus Rhipidura; species Rhipidura dahli. The sequence continues at coordinate 619,392 of VXAC01014636.1, forward strand.
TGTTTAAAGGTTTTCCTAAAAAGTACATCAGATGTTAGCTCGGTTTAATGTCAGTGCTCACCATCCTGCATCTCTCTCCTTCTTTCTTGGTGGTTTTTCTTTATAATAAAGCGGTTATAAATCATTGTCTGCAATGGAATTAAATCAAATGATGCATAACAAGTAAAAAGATCAGTGCCATAAAAACTGGCAGACTGGAAAAATATTAACATGAGTACATGACACATAGACAAGAAAAAGGAGTTTTGAACTTCATCAAGAATACAAAATATTGGCATCACTGTTGCTACATTAATTTGGACCAGCCAAGATGCTGGTAGTAAATTCTAAAGGGTGACACTTTGTACTCCTCAGACATGAAAGATTCCTCATGGGACTGAGACAACAGATCTTAATTGTTTGGTAGAGATTAAGTAAGATTAGGCAAGGGGGTTGCTCTGAACAGGCAGGGAAAGATGGAGTACTGAAAATTTCTTGTTGTTCCATTGGTTATTTTATTAAAGAGTGAGTTAAATGCTGATAGTTGGGGTCCACTCAAGATAGCCAGTAGATTACCTGTAACCCTTTCCTCACACTCAAAAAAAAAGAAGAACAAAAGGGAGCAAGCTGGAGAATAAATATTAGCAGGAATACTAATGCCATGAGTTTCTTTTCTGTACTGTAATTGCTGTCTATTTTAATACAATGTTTGAGAAGCAATGATCCATAAAAGTGGCAATTATTTAATACTTCGATCACTGTGCTTCAGATACCATTCCCCCACAACTTCCATATGTTCTGATTTGTAACACAGGTAACTGCACAATAGATATTAATCACAACTCAAACAAAGTGAAGAGTTTATTTTCACAAGATCAAGGAGGGAGTACATGATTAAACCCAAACCTTTGTTTATATGCATGCAAGTCATGTTGGGCATCCCATCTGCAACTCTATTCTGAGTTCATATATGGTCTTAACAGAAGAACCAGAAGTTCAGCTGCCAAGAGCTCCATCATTCTCCTAAGAAAAGCAGAAGTGTACCATGGAGAAAAAAACTGACATCTCAGATATATTTAGAAGGCAACTGGCCTGCATATTCTGTCAGTGATAAAATCTGTTCCCCTGCCAGGAACCCCTCAATTTTCAGGTAATCCCATATGCTTCTGCACTGCCCAAATGGGTAAAATCAATGGGCTAAGGCTCAAAACAACAGTCAGCTCTAATGTATGGGATTTACTGTACACATCACATCTCCAGAGGGAAGCCAAGCACCTGTGAGACGATTCACAGCTCTATCCCCGAGGGCTGAAGCCAGGAGCTGCACAACCAGACTGGTGACAGTGGGCAGCCTTGCCTAGAAGCTCCCAGAGCTCTCTGAAAAGCCTTCCACCTCCTCCCGCTGGTTTGCAGTGGTATTTTTGATCGGCTGACCAGACGTACGTCGCTGCATTTTTGGAGAGCAGTCCTCATTTCAGTAAATGCTTTATGTCTAGTCACAGTGTGCCACGATAAAACTCCACCCCACCCTGAAGGTACAGGTGAGGTGGAAAGGCAGTTCCCAGGATGCTCTCAGAACCAGGTGGAGCATCTGTCTCAGGCACTGATCAGCACTGCTGCCTGCAGAGATGTGGCAAATGCACAGCAGGCAACAGAGGAAAAGACAGAGATGATAATCAGCCTAAGGAATGTGTAATGGCACAAACTAGCCTAATCCCATAAAAACTTCACAAGTGTGACTTTCCCCATTCTACCTCAACTTAGACTCCAATTTTCTCTGAATTTCTGCTTGCAGTAGTTGTTAGCTATATGTAAGGTGCTGATGCACTTGAGCAAGCTGAACTACAACTTGTTACTGCTTAAAATACATTAGTATTTTAACACTGTGAGAATTGTGGTCTTTTATATTCTGTCCTTTTTTTTCTGAGATCTTAGCACACACTGTTCTTTTAACCTTATATGTGTCTGAACACACCAGCTGATTAAATCCTAGGGTACCACTCTAGACAAGGGATACTCCAAAAGAAATTCAAATCCCTAAGCTAAAAGTCTGAGATACCTGATTTCTTTAGTCCTGTCTCTGAGGTATAAATACTATAACTCACACTTTGAATTAACTCAGTCAAAGGCTATGAAATGCATCAATTGCTTTGTCTAGCAAAATGTTGCCAAGCTAGTCATTATCGGGTCCTAACTGGTAGCAGTTACTTTACATTAGAGGGAAGAGGTGAATTCACCACTTTGAAGTGGCACAGAAAGCTTTTGTCAAGACAGACAGTGCTGGTTGGCTGTGTCACCATGTTGTTGTGAGCATTTTCATATTAAAAATATCCTTTTATTGTACCTCCACTTCAGCAGTGATTGCCACCCTAATTTTTCAAACTTTCAAGCTGACAAAGGAAAAGCTAGATGTCATAATAACAAGGACATATAACAATCAAAATGCAAGATGTCCCTTTGCAAGTTGGGAAACGAGTCAACCACAAGGCAATCCTCTCCAATACACTTATGTCATCTCAAAATAATCAAAATGTCTTATCACATCTGTCATTTTCCTTTCTTGTGCACTGTCACTGCACCTACATTTTCACTCAACCTGGTAACTCTTCTGCTTCCAAAGCCATCTTCCCAACTTCTCTTAATTGCAGTCTTCAACCTTCAGATTAAACCCAGACCCCAGTCAAACTCACTGCTTCAATCCTCATGAAATATTTTCACCAGTTCACTACAGCAAAAGCAATAAGGGCTCAGCTGGCTGAGGTCGCTTTTTAGTTTCTGAAGTGTTCAATTATGCAGCAGGAGAAATGAAATTACTTTCAAGCATAAGGCAAGCAGCTTGGAAGAAAAAGAAAATAATATGAGGGGAAGGTCAGAGTTCAGTTTCCAGGTTTTTTAATAGAAATACAAAGCACAGAGAGGTACAAACAACAGCCAGCAGAACAGGTCAAATATGTGTAAAATGAGGGAATGTGATGATAATGTTTCTTGTTTCATTTTAAAATGCTCTTAGGATTCTTTTTATGTCAGCATCTTCTTCCCCTTCCTAGCTGGATAACTCAATAAATTGAACCTTTCCCTCCCTAAGGAAAACAGTTTCTGGAACATAACTGGGGGCCCAATTTGAGTAAAACAGCTGAAAATCATTTACCTTGAAGGAAAAATTGTGGACGTTTGATATGGTGCTTGTGAGAACCCTGTGTTTCATGTACCCTTCCCACTCCATTTTTTGCACGAACATCATCTGCTGAGTATTTGCAGTTCCATGGGGGTTCCAGCTGTGCAGTAGCTAACCTAGAGTGGGCTCTACCTTAAATGAGCACAAAGTTGGTTTTGTAGCTGAGGACTTTAGTCCACTGTTAGACCAAGGTATGTTGTAAGAGCATAAGAGGCTCAAAGCTGCTTGCACAGCCACGACAGGCTCTGAGGCAGATCCCCAGCATGGACAAGGGAATTTCCAGCAGAGGTATATAACAAAATGAACTACGACCCTCACTGCTATCCCAGTCACCTCAGGGGGATCCCTCCAGCAGAAGAAGGAGAGCCCACACTGCCCTTTGCTGCTCCCTTCATGGCCCAGAGACAGGACAAGAGAGTTGGTGCTCAGGTCCTGGTGGGAGTGGAGAGGAGAGCTCAGTGCTCGGCCAAAAAACACTCTGTGTTGTGCTGCTGGATATCACAGCAAGCACCAGCACTGCTTTAAGCTGCATTCCTGAAGCGCCCACAGGACGGGAGTTTCAAGTCACCTCTGCCTGCCCTGCAGCACCAAGCAGTGCCCCACGAGGAGAAACCCAGGCAGCCTTTACCCGTCTGCCTGCAGCGCATCAGCCTCTCCTTACAGCTTCAGACTGCAAAAACAACTTGTTCTGGATATTGTGCTAAAGTGTGAACACAGCACTCCCCAACTGGGCAATAAAATACTAGCAGTGAAAATGTAAGGCTGGAACTGGAGAAAAAGCTCCAAAGTTCTGCTGCCTCAATGTGAATAATGAGAAAATAACTGAAACTTGTGCTCCAGATATGTTATTTAGACACTGTTTGTTTGCTTTTCTTGATATGACTAAAGTGATCAAAATCTCTCATTTACAATTTTCAGCTGATCCTTCCACATATGCAGTAGACACTGCAACCCTTTCCATAGATGCAGTCTAATACTTCCTTTGTAATTCATGGACGAGTTTTCTTAATTGAAAAAATTAGGATAAATCGCTCCACTTATGTGGAGTAGTTATTGTCTTAAATAATAATCACTGTGTCTGGATTCCATCACAATTTATTCTGCTACCAAGCACCCTGTTTTCTTCTTATTTTATTGGAAATACCTCTCCCATGGTCTCTGTAGAAATGAAAAAAACAATGCTTTTATAAAAAATATGTTTAGAGGGGTTTTTCAACAGCTTGTTCTACTCATTCTGCAGCACAGTCTACTTGCTGCAGTTCAGGCCTGATCTCAGCTATCTTGGAGTGCACATATCTATGTGTCTCTGAGAAACAGAGAAGCATGTAATAAAGTGCATCTGCATGTATTCCCATAGAAATAGCCCAAAATAGATTTCCATAGTACAAAATTATTTACTTCATTCTTGCTTTGTCTGATACAATCACAGGTAAAGAAATGCCCTAAAAAATGCATTTGCTGCATGCTTATACTGAATGCACGTCACATTCTTTATTTTGCTCAGACAAAATAGCGTGAGGCCTCCTCCCCCCTTACAAAGCTGCATGGCATCAACCACTAGACAGGGACTGTCAGTGCTCCTTCAGTGAAAATATCACCTTTTTGCCACCAGATCTGTTCATGGGTTTGCCTTTTCAAAAAGGTGTAAATTGTTCAAAGGCAAAAATATTATTAATAAGAGCCAGCTTCATCTGAGAGGCAAAGTTTAGCATTCCAGTTCTTCATACAAGACAGCCTTCAGCAGCTCTGAGCAGGAATGTCTGCATCATTGAGATCTTTCTTATTTCTTAATATCTTAAATTATACACCTAGACATTTATTAAGCAATATACAGGTATCTGGGAAGCACTGGAACATCTCTGTCCTGTAATGGTACATTTTAGGCAATGCCATACCAGCTGTAATTGACTATCTCTCTGTATTACAGGTCCTCTCTGCTTAGATTGGACATAATTAAATAAAGATATTTTAAAAGTAGCAATGCGTGTCTTGTATACACAGATTAATAACTCACGTCTTTTAAGGACTTTGATTATATTTGGTATAGGAAAGTTGACCTGCAACATCTTTCTTGGCTCTGATACCAGCTATATATTTTCCCATTAAAAATTAAGTCCATTTAGGCTGAAGTAAATGAACATGACTGTTTGATCTTAAGAAATACTGTGACCTTTTACACTGAGCTGAAGAAAATAATCAACATGCTGTTTTACATTCCCTATTCTTCACTTCTATCAAAAAGGCTCTGTGTTGTGAGAATGATTGGATGAGATGCTAAAAGCATGTTTATTTCATGTTTATAATAATTAATCTTCATTTAATGACTTCGCATCAGCTTGATTAGCACAATGAGTATAGTTTGGAAAGGAAAGCTGCTCATTTTTTGCTACACTTCAGAAATTCCTTCAGAACGTGTTCTCAATCAGTAAAATGAAGATGATTTCTTCTTTGCTTTGCCTCATTCTACCTTAATTGGACAAACCATAGGGCAACGGGGCCCTTGGCACAGCAAGCACTACGGTTGTAAAAACAGCTTTCTTTTGGCTGGTATATTTTGATGACAGATAAAAAGCAGTTGGTGTCTGTGGTAATTCTGGATTATACAAATGCCAAAGTTTTTATCAACACCAGGACATTTTTATTATAACATTAGCAGCAAACAACAAGCTATTGTCTTTACTGCTGTGAAAAGTGTTCTTTTTCTGCCTCCCTATTTCTTTGTTTCACTATTGCTGAGGAAATATTACCCTCCATGCCTACAGTGAATAATTTTCCTTATGTAATTTTTTCTCTGTAGCATTTTGGCAAAATTTTCTAAATTCTCTCCAGGTTTCATCTTGTCTCTGCAAAGAATACTTTCTCTTTACAAAACTGAACTCAGACTGGGAATTACAGAGCTTTCATCTGCTGACACTGGAAAAAATGAGCTCCTCAAGAAATATCCTCTACATTACTCCTTTCTTGTATCCCATCCTCTGTGAATACTAGTGTGTTTCAGGAGGAAGGAAAGGATTCTGTGCAGCAGGCACTGAGGGAAAGGGTAAAACAAGAGTCCAGCTGGGACCTTCTTCCTCCACTCTGCCAGGCCCTGGGGACCCCTTTACAAGCTCCATAAGGACGTAGGATGAAGACCAGTGATAGAGAGGAACCAGCTAAAGATGCAAACAGATGGGGAGAAGGAGATGAACAAAAGAATCAGTGATACCTGTAGTACTTGCAACAGCCACAGCTGGATTTCTTCTGCCCAGTCCTGGCTGCACACAGATACCTCTGCTTTCTCTCTTACTTGCTGCAAATGTCCTTGCAGCTGTGCATTTCCCACTCGATCTCTTCCCATCTTTTCCTCTTCCCTGTTTCCCACTATCAGACAAAAGGCTTACACACAGTAAAATAACCGTCTTCACTAGTTCACTTCTACAAAGAATTTACAAGCCTTTTATTTGGTCCTTTTATATGCTTTACTCTTAACTTCATCCTTTATCTTTTCCTGTTATAATCTGTATTTTACCCACAGGGATTATCTGCACCTCTGTACACAGGGAGATTCTAGCACTGGCTGGTTTTCATCAGGAACAGATTAAGCACGATGGGTGACATTAAACAGAGCACTGAAGGATATGGCAGGCTGAGGAGGTGAGTGAGCTGGCTGAGCACAGATGCTCGTGTGCAGAATGATGAAACAGCAGCCCCTCAGCCCAGGGACATGGGATGTGTGCTGCCAGAGGAGCAGTCAGGACACCACTGGGCTATCTGTCCCGTCACGCCACGCTGACTGAGTGCAAGCCAACAAATGATGGCAGGGCTGAGAGTCAGTAAGTGACCCAGAGGACTAATCTGGTGATGTCCATCACAAAAAGCTCTGCTTGTACTGAGCAAATTTACAGCAAAAGAGACAACAAATGTGTCACTCCTGGAGTTAGTCAGTGCTTCCCTAACCAACTCAGGAACAAACTTGATAGCAATCCTGCTGATTCAGTGGCAGAGCAATTTGCTCATTGTTCCAAATGCAGATCCCTCACATGCTAACATAAATATACCCACTGGGATGATTTTTAAAATGTCTACCTCTTCTCTTGAGGGTTCACTTAGAAAGATGGCTGATACTACTGCATAAACAGAGAACCCAATTCTCTTCTCACATACACTGATTACAGGCAGGAGCAATGCCTTTGGCTTGAGTGGATGTATTTCTGAAAATCCAGGCACTCATTTGAGCATCCTTAACTGAGTCTGATAGCTGACGTAAAGACAAGGAGGCAAAAAGCATGGTTTCCATACAGTAATAGTACTGGATTTCATCTTACTTCTAAAGGATAAAGATCTGGCTATATCTCAGTGAGTGTGTGACATCAATGTACTGCAGCATCGGGAAAGGCAAATGAGACCTGGGGAGGTATAAAGTGAGGTGTCTTCTTCCTCCAGGGAACATAATTACGCATTATTGTCCTAATAAAATTTCAACTGACATACTGTGTTCTGTTCCCATCACTCATGCACAGAAATTACGGACTCCAACCATAGCAAATGCACAGCAGAATGTTCACATGGCATCTTAGGACAGACTGCTGAAGAGCACAGCTTGTTCCCTTCAGCAAAATGAGGACTAAAGAGAATAATCTCACCCTAGAAACACACCAGGATGAGGGGAAATGCTCTTTTAACTGAAGAACAATGCTGGAAGAAAAACGAGTTAATATAGACTAGCTAGAAATAATTTGGGGCGGGAAGTAGAAGTTGGCATCTGACAGTCAAAGAAATGCATCTGAGCATGGCTGGAGCAGAGCCCTCTAAAAACAAGAGGTGTCAGGGACCAGTGTTATCACTCTATGCCTGTTCCCCAAGATATCAATCAGAACACCACAGTGAGCAGCCCTGGCTGCTGTGCTTGAGAACCTTTTAGAAGTACTTGGAGACCAGTACTTGTATCTGTTTCTTTCCTATCTGTGTTTTCCTGGGCACCAAAACTGTGACAACAATGCAAATCTACCCTTACTTGTGAATTCCAACACTTTCAAATGAAAGCCCTTAACTTCTTCCTTGGTATAATAAAATCTGCTTCCCCCAAACTGTTTTACACCTGGAGCTCAGGGAAGGAGGCAGAAGGCGTGAAGCAAGGACCGTCAGCACCTGCAGCTTGGGCATTGGCGGGGTGCCAGAAAGGGAAGAAAAAACAAGAAGGAAAAAATAAATAAAGACAAACAAAAAAACCAAGGAAACAAACAAACAAAAAACCCAAAAAACAAACAAAAGAAACATACCAAAAATCCTCAAACCTAGTTCCACTCCCCGCGTTGTGCGAGGCTCTGCCGGGAACCTGNTAACTTTTGCGGGGCCGGTTCTCCGCTCCCCTCTCCCCGATGGCAGGGGCACACACACCCCCTCATCCCAAGCCCCGCTGGAGCCACTGACGGCGGGGCGGCGGTGCCGGAGGGGGATGTCGTAGTCGCCGCGTCAGCGGGAGCCCGACGGCGATTGGGGGAGGCGGCCGTGTCCCCGCGGTCACGAATTATAAAGTGCCGCCGCCGCCGCCCGCACACGCTCCGCAGCGGCGCGCCCGGCCCCGGCAGCGGGCTCGGCTCGGCGCCCCCCAAGCCACCCTCGCTGGAGCTGCCAGCAGCCCCCGGCTGTGCCTGCTTCCCCCGGGGCTTCTTCAGAGGCTGCTCGGTTTCGCTATAAATAATAGGGGCTCCGACGCCGAGGCTTCAGCAAGGCGCAGCATCTTCCTCGGCAACTCCCCGAGGGCAGCGTGTGTGTGAGTGAGCCGCTCTGCCTGCGGTCGGGACCGAGGGAGGGCCGGGGCGGCTCTGCCGGGGCTGGTGCCGGCGTCGGGGCGGCTTCTCGGGGCGTCCGGGTGGGAAACCCTTCTCGGGCGGGACCAGGATCCCGAACGTGCCGCTCCGCGGTGC
>VXAC01014636.1:628482-733849 GCA_013399225.1 Rhipidura dahli
GGAAACAAACAAACAAAAAACCCAAAAAACAAACAAAAGAAACATACCAAAAATCCTCAAACCTAGTTCCACTCCCCGCGTTGTGCGAGGCTCTGCCGGGAACCTGCATCCGCCGCCCGGGGGAGTGGGGCTACCTCCGAGGGGCTGCCGCCAGCCTCGGGGCGCCTTTCCCCGTCCCTCACGCCCACCCCCGCATGACTCACGCGATGTCTCATTNGCCCCCGGCTGTGCCTGCTTCCCCCGGGGCTTCTTCAGAGGCTGCTCGGTTTCGCTATAAATAATAGGGGCTCCGACGCCGAGGCTTCAGCAAGGCGCAGCATCTTCCTCGGCAACTCCCCGAGGGCAGCGTGTGTGTGAGTGAGCCGCTCTGCCTGCGGTCGGGACCGAGGGAGGGCCGGGGCGGCTCTGCCGGGGCTGGTGCCGGCGTCGGGGCGGCTTCTCGGGGCGTCCGGGTGGGAAACCCTTCTCGGGCGGGACCAGGATCCCGAACGTGCCGCTCCGCGGTGCGTCTCTTCTCCCCCCGTGGTGCCGGCATTTGCAGGCAGGGAGGGATAAAGTGTTTGGGGACGAACACTTTGACCAGACGGGAACTTCTGGGCGCTTCATCCTGCGGGTCCGTTCCTGTTCCGAGCGCAGGTCTGTTGTCTTGCAGCTGCCAAGTGCCTGCTTAGTGTAAGCTCCCGCTTACATCGCAAGCTCAAAAACCCCGGCTCCAAAAGACGTAAGTTTAGCGGAGTTGGTTTGAGCCCCTTCACGCCGCTTTCTTCTTCTCCGAGGCTGGGGGAGGCAGTGCCGCGGGTGGGAGCGGGAGGAGGCGGCTCCCGGCTGACTTCTCCTTCTTGCAGCCCCATGGCGTTGCTCCTGAGACTCGGCTGCTCGCTACTGGCCCTCAGCACCTGCCTGCTCCCGAGGGCGCGGGCCGACTGCGGCCGCGACTGTGCCGCCTGCGCCTACCGCCTGGGACCCCACGGCGGCATCCACCCCCTGGTAAGCGGCACCGGGGCCGGGGACGCCTCAGCGCCCCGGAATCCCCGCGGCCGGGCCGCCTCCCGCTAACTGTGACGGGAGGAAAGGGCGAGCGGGGAAAAGCAGAGACATAAGAAAAATAAATAGTGGGAGAAGTGACCGGGGTCGCTTGGAAGACCTTTTTCTGAAGGGGGGAGAGAGGGAGGAGTGGGTTTCGGGGCGCTGGGGAGAGGGCGAGGGGGGAGCGGGAGCCGCCGAAACAAACCCGGAGGGCCCCAAGCAGCCCCCTCAGCCCGTCCGTCCGTCCCGCTGCCCGAGGGCGAAAGGCGCCTTTCGGGGACTGGGACAAGCGACACCGAGCAGCACCGCGGGGATCAAGGAAGAGGCCGAGCGAAAACGTAAGGAGGAAGGGAAGTCCGACTGGAGAGGGCATCTCCGCAGGGAAAGGAGGGGTCGCTGCCGGGCATTCCAGCACTGGCAGGACGGGGAGCGGGGGGGAAGCCGAGCAAAACAGGAGGGAGAGTCCCGACCCTCGTCCGCTGGCTCCATGGTAAGATGAGCTCTCTCCAGGCAGGATAGGTCTCAAGCTGAAAAAATCTGCCTGAAATCTCACTAAAAAAAGTGGGTTTGAAGCCTGTCTGAGTAGCAGTACCTTCGCTGCTTCTCCTCTCTGCATGGTGCTGCACAGCGTTAGGAATATGACTGTGAAAGACACTGACTTCCAAGACAAATCATGCTAAGTCCAGAAGGAGGGGGACTGGGGGGAGCGGATTATCTGTAATTTTTATGATGTTGAAATTACTTAAAAGAATAGTCACAGAGGCAACTCATCTTCAAATTTAAAGATCAGGGTCAGTGAAAGTCTGGCGTCCTTCAGTCCCCCCTGAAGAAGGTGGGAACTCTGGCTGCCAAGTGCTTTGCACCGGTTGTTCCTGACCTCAAATACACGCACATTGAGGCATCATGCTCTCGGCACATCTAAATTATTTGAAAAGTCATGTCACTCACTGGTTACTTGGGAGCATGCAAAAGGAAGGACTTAGCTCTCTAGCCTTAAACAGAATTAGAAAACATTGAGTACTTCTACTTATTCCAAAAGCTCTAGAACTCTTAACCATAGCAAGCTCAGAAGGACAATATTGTTTGGACTGCTGGCAATTTAGTTACCTCTACTTTTTTTTTTTTTTTTTTAATTAGCTTTTAACCAAACTTTAGCTTTAATATCAACTAGGGTAAAAAAAGTGGTAGTTTGCCATAATGGAGAGAGGGATATGTGCTTTTTGGAGTATATGTTCTGCATGTCTATGTTGATAGTCTCTCTTGCACACCTTCAGTAATCATTAAATAAAGAATCAAAGTTCTGTCCTGTAACAGTGTTTATTAGCTAAATAGGTAAAGAACCAATGTAGCATACCTTGTATTTGTTAAACATATGCAAAGGATTCTTGGAAGCTATTGTTTCTAGATATTAGTGTCTAGTAACATGATAACTGAATTTATCACATTGTATTTGTAACATACGAGATTTTTCACATTGTACCTAGTCATTCACACTTATGGAGCATGTCCATCTGACAATAGGAGGTTATCAAAACTAACTGAGAAAGGTAGAGACCTATTCTTGCTTTGATTTAGAGCAATTCCAGAGTCAGACAGAAGCTGAAATCTTATTCTCTTTACAGCATGACTATAATATATAGTAATAAGAATGTGATGCCAGTTAAATTATTTTGTTGCAAAATACATCTCTGCCTCTAATTTTCTTGTGATCATACAAAAAACGTATTTAAATTTCTCAGACTAAAGTGAGGTTCAAGAGATGGGTAGTGCAGTGGACAACGAGCTAGAACACATCATCTATAGTCAGAATGAGTGTTTCTCTTATTGAAAATACTGAAGATTTTTTCTTTTCTTATTGTGGTATGAAAACCATGGACAAGAAGAAAAAATACTGGATTACTTTTTTTTTTTACAACTGAAGGGAATGGCTCCACAAGAAGTAAATTCCCCTGACACAAAAAAGATAATAGTAGCTAATATCTATGTTATTATCATCACAAGACAGGTTATCAGATATGCATAAGGTACTGAAAGCTTTCTTTTATGTCTTAGCCTGAAAATTTTTCAGTACAATCAGAAACAAAACAGCTTAGGATTTTTTCCTTCTTTTTGATGGTCACTGCTTTCCAGCTAGCAAAAATGGAACTTTGATCCTGCCCTAAGAGAGCCTGTTCTTCTACCTTTCTATTGGTACATGTTGGAGTGATCTGTTCCAGGAAGAGAAGCTAATGGCAACACACAGCCTTTAAAGCTATGCAGTGCATCAAAACACTGAACACTGCAGTACAGCTGGCTTCTTTGCAATGACCATGCTGTGCAACTTCTTTCCTAAAATTCTGTATGATAGTTTTAATTATGAAGATTGAATACACTTCTACGCTTGCATTATGAAGCAAACCACAATTGGTTTTTAGCTTCCCAGTAGTAAATAAAACAAAAATAAATCATAACTCACACGAGTGTAAGGGAGATACAGGAACTGTACTCGTGGCTTCATTTGAAACAGAAACATAGGACTGGCCGCACAGAGGACCCAAAATTCATATTATCTGGTAGTCTGTCTCTTAGAGTGGAAACTACCTTGTCCTTCAGAGAGGGATATGAAGAACTTCAAAACAGGCAGATACCAAATCAGGTGTTCACAGAGAGCAGTTCTTCCAAGCCATTCACAAAGAGAGGCTCGCTCATGCTCTTTTATAAACAAATAAACCAAAAATGAGGTGGTGGTGAGGTGATTGTTACTATCAAATCATTCTCAGTAAACCACCTCCATTTTTCAGGCATGTACACTAGAATGTGAAGGAAAACTGCCTTCTGCCAAAGCCTGGGAGACCTGCAAGGAGCTCTTGCAACTGACAAAGCTCGATCTTTCTGAGGATGGCAACATTGCTCCAGGAGACAAGAAAGAGCTGGATGAGAACCATTTGCTTGCGAAGAAGTACGGAGGCTTCATGAAAAGATACGGGGGGTTCATGAAGAAAATGGACGAGCTCTATCGAGCAGAACCCGAGGATGAAGCTAATGGAGGAGAAATCCTGGCTAAGAGGTATGGAGGGTTTATGAAGAAAGACTCAGATGACGATGCCCTTGCCAACTCCTCTGATCTGCTGAAGGAGCTTCTAGGAACAGGGGATAACCCCGAAGCAGCGCACTATCGAGAGATGAATGAAAACGACGGCGACTTCAGCAAAAGGTATGGAGGCTTCATGAGAAGCATAAAGCGCAGCCCTGAGTTGGAAGATGAGGCCAAAGAGCTGCAAAAGAGATACGGTGGCTTCATGAGAAGAGTGGGCAGACCAGAGTGGTGGCTGGATTACCAGAAACGATATGGTGGGTTTCTTAAGCGCTTTGCCGACTCCATTCTCCCTTCAGAAGAAGATGGGGAAACTTATTCCAAAGAAGTCCCAGAGATGGAAAAGAGATATGGTGGTTTTATGAGATTTTAATACCTTTCCCTTTATCCCTTTTGTCCTAAATGAGAAAGACTGCCTTATTTGTCATAACTTATTGTAATGTGTTGCTTGTACTGTACAGTTTTTTACTGTCCTTGGTTAATGATGCGAACTGCGATTTGTTGTTTCAGGTTCTGTGTTCTTTCAAGTCAAATAACTAATTTGTGGTTTAGTCAAGTTTCAGTCTGTATCGTAGTTTCCATGCTAGAACTATTTTGATTACTGTATTCATTTTCTTTAAAGAGATACTACATCTACAGTAGAGTTACTTAACTGTACATACAATAAATTCTTCATCCTAACTGCAAAAATCCTGAAGTGCTATTTTTTGTCTGTCATTTAATCAAATATCATCTCAATTTTTCTTTAAGCCACTGGAGCAATGCCAACCTTTTTTTCTGTAATTACAGAATTTGTAATGCACACACAATAGCTGAAATATATTTTTGTCTGTAGTTTTTCTCAGTTTCTTAGAACACCAGAATAATAAATAATTTTAATCAGTTAACAGAATAAATATTTAAAGCCCAAATTTATAATTCATAGCATTTAACAATTGACATAAAAAAAAGAAAAATCACAAGTGTGTTTGACTTTAAGCACTAAAATAATTTCTCCAGCCTGCAACACAGTGATATGTTTGATTAGATACATCTTTTGTATACATCCAATACAGGATTGTACACTTGGCCTTAAAACAACAAACACTTATTTTTAAAGTGTTAAGATAGTTTGTGCAAAATAAACATGACCCAAAACTGCATAAAAATAAACATGATCCAAAACTGCATAAAAATACCTGATTTTGCAGGGCACCTGACGAATGGTTTTCCATGGAATGGCTTTGGGTTTGATTCCTCAGCTGCTATAAATCACTTTGGCACAACTGAAATACAGGAAACTGCTGGTCAGACTTCTCTGTTTCAAACAAAAGGCAGTATAAGTAAATCTGAAAACAAACAGAAGAGCCAACACTAACACTGTAGATCCTTTGGCATTTACATAGGTGGCACTTAAAGACCAGATCCCATCCCAGTGTACAATTCCTTCCATAATTCTGACTGTCTCCCTCTATTCCTAGTCTGTGAGCAGTTTTCCCCCACCTACTACTACTAGGTACTGGTCACTTCCCACCTAAATTACCATGATGAAAATTGCCTGGACCACAGCACTGCCTAAAACCATCCATGACTCTGCATTCAGGAGCTGCATTTCAGTTTTGCACAGCACTACCTATTTACAAAAGGCAAATTAATGGTCTGACTTCTTTAATTTAAAGGCAATGGGATTGTCTAGGTACTCATCACTAGTAAAAATTAGGATGTATTTCAAAATGCACTTGAAAGCCTCATCACATACAATTAGTTATGATGATTTTAGGCTTGGCCCTTAGAGGATGATATAGGTGGTCTGAAGTGGTCAAAATCCTGCTGAAGGCTTGCTAAAGTGTAAGGCATTCCTCTTCCTTCAATAAAAAACAGGGCATCTATTTTCCTCTTCCTGCTGTACAGAATTGATAATACGAAATTTTAAAATCCAGAAAATACAGGTGCCTATAGAAGCTCCATGGCCTCTTCAGGATTCAGTTGTGTTCCCTATCACCTTTCTACAGAGCTCTTCAGGATGCCACATGCTGCAGGAAAAGTCCTCCCATTCTTTCCTCCATTGCACCTGCCCTTAGTGGCTGGAGAACAACACCTGAGTGGTTTCATCCACAAGAACCTTGGGCTGTGCACACTGAGCCTGTTCTGGAGCACAAACCCGTGCACGGGACGCAGGCATCAGCAACAGGTTTGCTTTAATTGTACACTCCAGGAGGAACTAAAATGACATCCTTAATCTTTCACTTCAACATTTATTCACTTCTTTTCCCGAAAAAGTTACTTACCTGTAATTTAGCCAAAGAGGGACCCTTGCCAGCCTTCAGACTAAAATAAGCATTGGTGTACTTGATTATGCAGTTTACCAGTTGTTTTTACCCATCCTTCACAGTTAACAAAAACTTGGTAATTTAACAAGGAATAAAACTCCCTGATCTCGAGAGATCGAGTATATGTGTTGAAGAATG
Source organism: Rhipidura dahli (assembly GCA_013399225.1). NCBI lineage: Eukaryota > Metazoa > Chordata > Aves > Passeriformes > Rhipiduridae > Rhipidura > Rhipidura dahli. Next base: position 635,029 of record VXAC01014636.1, read on the forward strand.
AAATGTTTTGATCAACTAAACCTTAAAATTTATATCAATATGACACCTTTGACACTATCTTTGTTACCTTTTGAACCCTAAAATCAAGAGCCAAGCACAGTTAGGTGATAAAATGTGGTTACTGTTTTAATGAAGGTCCTTCCAGGAGCACAACACGCCGAAGATGCGCTGAAGATGCACACGTGATATAGGGCACATACAGTTTTATAAGTTTAGCAAACTAGCAAAAGTGACAAGAATCCCCAAGTAGAAACACAGGTGATGAAGTAATTCCCCCTCTTGGTTCAACCCCTTCTGAAGCTCCTTTCCTTGCTAGTTGTTGACAGCAAAGTGTCTTGGGGAGTTGTCTTGACCTTAATTCCCACAAGAAGTGAGATTAGAACAGGCCCTCAGGAATGTTTGTCTAATAGGAAAAGAACTGAAGTTAGCAAACAGTATAACTATAAAATAAGTCTACAGAGCTATTAATAGATATGAAGAATATATAAAAGCAAAAATCATTTTGGCATCATCTTCCATGGCATACTACTGGAAAAGCTGGCAGCCCACAGCTTGGACAGGAGCACTCTTTGCTGGGTTAAGAACTGGCTGGATGGCCAGGCCCAGAGAGTGGTGGAGAACAGTGCTACATCCAGTTGGCAGCCAGTCACTGGTGGCAGTCCCCAGGGATCAGTGCTGGGGCCAGTCCTGTTTAATATCTTCACTGATGATCTGGATGAGGAGATTGAGTCCACCATTAGTAAACACCAAGCTGGGTATGGCTATTGATCTATTGGAAGGTAGGAGGGCTCTGCAGAGGGATCTGGACAGGCTGCATAGATGGCAGAGTTCAGTGACAGAGGTTTAACAAGTCCAAGTGCCAAGTCCTGCACTTTGGCTACAACACCACCCTGTAGTGCCACAGGCTGGGGACAAAGTGGCTGGACAGTGGCCTGGTGGAAAAGGACCTGGAGGCTCTGGTTGACAGCTGCTGAACATGAGCCACTGTGTGCCCAGGTGGCCAAGGCAGCCAAAGGCTGCCTGTCTCAGGAATACTTCCCTGTGGGCAGCAGGACTAGGGAAGTCATTCTTCCCCTGTTCTTGGCACTGGTGAGGCCACACCTTGTGTACTGTGCCCAGTTCTGGGCCCCTCAATCCAGGCAGGACATTGAGGTGCTGGAGTGTGTCCAGAGGAATGCAACAAAGCTGGTGAAGGGTCTGGAGTACAAGTTTGATGAAAACCTGAGGGAGCTGGGGTCGTTTAGCCTCAAAAAAAAGGACTCTCAGGGAAACCTTTATTGCTCTCAACAACCTCCTGAAAGGAGGTTGTAGCCAGGTGGGGTTGAGCCTCTTCTCCCAGGCAGCCAGCAATAGGACGCAAGAATATAGTCTTAAGCTGCACCAGGGGAGATTTAGGTTGGATGTTAGGAAGAATTTCTTCACAGAAGAGCTAATTAGATGTTGGAATGGGCTGCCCAGGGAGCTGGGGAGTCACCCACCCTTCCTGGAGGCGTGTAAGGAAACACTGTATGTGGCACTCAGTGCCTTGGTCTCGTTGAACAAGATGATGATGGGTCATAGGTTGGACTCAATGATCTAAGAGGACTTTTCCAATCGAATTGACTCTGTGATTCTCAGAATTTATATAGAAAAACAAAAGTACTTGGTACAAACATCTAACTGGGATATATGCATGCAACCCAAACTGGAGTAAGGCCATCCAAAGTGGAACAAGTCTCTTCCAAGGCTGAAGAGGCAGGAGGCAATGTACATGGAAGGGGGATGTGTCTTTGATCCTCAAAATGAAATAGCAAAGCTGAATAGTCACCATTCCTTGCATTATAATTGAAAGCATCTCCAGTCAGACACTTTTTTGCTTTAATAATTACAATTTAAAAGATGTGAATTTAGAATAAGATTCTAATTTCTTCTGTTGATGTGGAATTTCTTATTTTATGACTTTCAGTTATGCCATCATTCAGGTGCTCTTTAATGCTAAAGTGTTCTAATATTTCCAGTAATTAACATTTCCAATTAAATCAGCTCAAAATGTGCCAGTGAATCAATCAAGGTTTCCTGAATCGCAAATCAAAAATAAGGCTGAAGATAGGATCTACTGGGCTGGGAGATGAAAAGAGGCATCGACCTCTCATTCCAAGATCTGAAAGGCTCCACTTCTTTTCCCCTTACAGTACATTCCTAGAACCATCACTTCATCAGAAGATTATTGAAATAGATCTATTGCTTTACATAAATAAAAGCAGAAAGAAGGATAGCCTGATGTCTAGAAAGAAAATTAATTGCAAGAGTATTCTGAAGAAAGAAATGTCATTCTGAGACCAAAACCAGTATTCTACATTTCCTTTTCCTGGCTTTTATCATTGTTCCAGAATAGCACCATTGGTCTGAATACTGAGTAAGTATAAAAAATAAATTAATATGAACAATGTATGCTGGAAGGGTCCAGACCAGTCAAAGAGATTAATGTCTCTGCATTAGGAAGAAAAGGGAAAAAAAGATAGTCTAATTGAGGCTAGACAAGGATGAGTTGGGCTTTTTAATAGGAACTAATTACAGGAAGGAACAACAAAAAAAAAGTATTTCCTGAACTAAATGGAGTTCACATACAGTAGAGAGCCAGAAGCTGATGAATACAATGATTTCTGAATACCAAACTGCTTGCAGCTGAAGCTCTGCCTGAAAACCTAATCTTAAATATTGGAATAATGAGCAAAGGCCATAAATCTATTCCCACATTTCAGCTGAACTTGACATATTCTGTGAGCTGAAATACACAGAGCATAGTTTGGAATTTCCTGTTTGTTTTTTTCCAGTAAATTAAAATGTAGTATGATATATAATAAATATAAATTACTACAAGGTTATTATTACAATCATTATTCTGTAATTATTTCTAAATAGTTACAATAATTTACTTTATAATTGTTCATAACTATATCAAAAATACAAGCAATTATAACATCTAATGTTGTTAGCTGTTTCAGATAATGTTTCCCAAGATAGAATCTTTATAACAGAAACATGTTCTAATTTAATATACTGAAATAAGTATTATTACACTGTGTTCAACAGAGACTCTAAATATGCACTGGCTCATTTTAATTCTGAAGGGAACTTAATTAAGAAGAACATAAATTTTCAGTTTATGGTGTATAAGGGTCTCTTTGTCTTTAAGGGGGGTTTTGGAGGCCTACATGTGAGGCAAAATGACAGGTTCGTAGCACAGCTCTGTAATTTATGTATATATCTCAGTGCATCAGAAAGTTTTCCTTATAGCTTTCTTCCTCAACCACTACAGAGATCAGCTGGACACAAAAAAAACCAAAATTCCTTTTTATACCAACAGGACCATGCTAGAATTTTCAACTTAAAAGGCAAATGAATGGTTAAGTTCTCTGACTCTGGGTTGCTGTGAGAATGAAGAAATTACTGGTACAGGTTAGCTGGCCCTGAAACCCATGACACCCCAAGGAGCATACTGTATTTCTGGTCTTTTAAAGCACAGAAGAGGGACCTAAAAAGTTACACAGAGGACAGGGTAACCACTTCCCTATCAGAGTCATAAAGCTTCCATCCTTCTCTTCAGTACCCAACAAGATGAGAGATTCAAGCAACACCAATGAGACTCCTCCACATGACTAAACTTTGCAGTCTGGTCTCTTTCTCCTACAGTAGATGCTTTGGCAGTGCACAGACTTCATCTCCTCCACTCCCTTTGAAATCCTACTTCCTCTTGCAGAAATCAGTTTGTCAGCCTCCACTCATAGCCTTGGATTTAATTTCACCACCCATCCCACTGAGACTTGCTTTCTGACTCAAACCATAAAAGACAACTTTAACTGGAGAGTGATTAAGACCTTCAGTTCCAGCTCCTAGCTGTGGAGGTTAGGTGGCTGTTCTTAGGGTTTTTGCTTTCAACATGTTGATCATAATTCTTTATTAAAATTTTTAATTAAAAACAGTTCTATGTGTCAACAGGAATACACTGGCTACATCAAACCTGCATCATACCTGTATTTCATCCTATCACAACTATATTGCAGTTACAGACCACTATTCTGTCCACCTGAGCAGGATAGGGAGCTATCATGGATGTAGCTGTAAGCAAGGAACAGGGCAGCAAAGCCAGCTGTAAATCATTAATCCGAGCATTCAATTACTAATCCCATCAGCCTCATTTAAAGCATTTAAACTGACAGTTGCATATCCAATTAACTGTTTCTATAGAAAATGAAAACGCTCAGAGGTATTTGATAGACAAATCTTTACTGGCCCAGCAGGGACTTAGACTGAATTTGTTTAATTAGATTGTGACTTTACCTAAATTGATCATTTACTGTAATCCTTGCTGAAACCATGGAATGAAATCTCTCAAGGTTAAATAGTTGTCACGAAAGCACATCACTCTGCTAAAAGATTAGTTAAAAGCTCTGTGCTGTACTGCTTCCTCAAGGAGAAGGATGGCATTTCCTTATACACAGATCATGAGTGCTAAACCTTTTCATAGCTGTCCATGTCTGTCAGGACATACACGACCTTTGCCTCTCTGGCATTACTCTCTTTCTCAACACAATCTTCCCCAGCCCCGTGACTGCTTACAAGGGACCCTGTATTTTCCTGCTTCTTAAATGTTTGCCCTCTTTAATGTATGCACTGACTTGCACTTCAATTGCAGTGAGAACTCTGTGTGTGTGTGTCTGATCTGAGCTCATCACAATTCCTATCCATATAAAATTACAGGACATCAAGTTAGGAAAACTACCCCTACAGTCCTATAAGAATCTACATGTTAAGTTTTAGACTTAATGCCCTGGAAAATATTCTAAAGCACTTATTTAGGGAACTTTTTTTTTTTTTTTTTTTTGAGCAGGAGACAGTGGCAGCAACAACACAAATGATAGGCAATTTTCTCTCATAATAGCAGCTGAAGCAGATAAACCACATAAGCCTCTCTTAGTACATATAAACCAGCATTTTCCAATCATGACCTGCAGTATAAATGGGTTTTACACTGAGACTTTCACATTTCTCTACATTTTTATCTCTGCAAATAACTGGCTGACAAGGGCTGAAATTTCAACTGCACCACATTTCTCTATCCAGAAAAATATTATGTTGAAGAATACCTTTTTTTATTTTAATTTTGGTTAATACGGCATAGCTGTCATGACATGACAGTGAATGACACAGTTAATGTGACAAAGTCATTCTCAGAACATGATTAACTGATTCTTTGCCCATCAGCCAGAAAAAAAACCTGTCAGCTTCCCTCTGAACAGAAACAATGGAAATTATTCAAAGCAGAGAACTTCTATGGGAGTCAGTGCATGCTTAAACTTTGCTAACCAAGCTGTTGATCAGCAGACTGAAGACAGGATATGTGCTTCACTCCCAGGTATCCATCAGACTGAATTCCTCTGTAGTAACTGAGACAAAAAGTCTGAAGCTAGCTTCTCAGGCTAGACGAGGTTCAGAAGCAATATCTCCTCCCTCTGCATTCTTCAGCAAGCCTTTAGATTCCAGGAGTTTCACCATCACTGAATAAAACGAATCTGTTCACAGCATCATGACCACTCTGAGCTTGTGGCGCCTGCAAATGCCTTTTAAACATACCAATGTTACTGTCCCAGCACCAAACATTGCAGGCCCCTGAAAGACTAAGATCTCTAGTAGAACCTGACCAAAATAGTGACAGCATGACAACAGATCTGCTCTGCCTTCTTTGTGTAAATGGGAATACCACTGTCATGCAGTTTTGTGGTGGCCAGCTAGCTCCAGGCACAGGAAACAAAGAGAGTCCTCTGGTGACTTATCAGGCCCCCTAAAAACAGAGACTAGACAGGAGTAAGGGAATAAAGGCAGGTATTTATTCAAAGGGCTTTCAAAGGTACCCCCTGAGGAGCCAGAGGCTACTGCCAAGATGGACCCCAAGATGGACAGCAGGTCACAAGTTCTTCACACTTTTATAGGTTTGGTTCATTTGCATATGAGGGTTAATTCTCCAATTAAAGCTTCAGTTAATGATGTAATTTCCCCAAGCTCACACCCCTTTAAAGGCTCTTTGGTTTATACTTTTTGGGGTTAGGATGGTCTGGGTGTCCTTGAAGAGCAGGCTCAGAGAGGCTTTGTTGTGTCTGCCCAGCACGAGAGAGCAGAAGTGAACGGGCTACAAGAAACTTCAGAGTTACACACTGGGCAGTACAGGATTTGAAAAATATGAAAGTTAAAACCTAAGGCATCTTAGATCTTTTGTGGTTTACTGGCACTGTTAGGCTACTCCAGCTGTTCTGGTCTTCTGGTTGCACTTCTTCCACAATTATTTTTTTAAAATAATTTGTGATTTTCAGATTGATTAGTCAAGTTCAGCAGGTGCATTGAGTCACACCTTGAGGAAGCTTCAGCTGTTTTAAAGCAGCATGTTGTCAGCCTAAGTGCCCAGACATCCATTAGCACATTCCCTTTGCCTTCTGCTCTGTAATGTTGGAGTTCAAAGTCCTTAATCCAGCCCTGATCTCAGAAAGAGGTCTCAGGAAAGGGATACTCCCTGAGCAGGGATACCATCTTTCCTTCCCCTTACTAATAGGCTCCCCCTCACTATTGTTATTGCCCCATCACTATTAGGCTCTACAGCTGCACACTGACAGAATACTGTTTAGTCAGGCTAAAAGAGATCAGGTAACCCATTTCTGTAGTCCTCAGCACTACCATCACTGAAGCAAGAACTCTTTTTTTTCAGTATACAAGAAAAAAATGTAAATTATTAGAGTACATTCAAGTGCCATTACACCGACATGTAAATAAACAACCCATCCTAGTAAAATAGTCTAAATACTTGTCATTCAAGTTGAAAAGAATTCAAGAGGGTATTTCAGCCTTTTAATTAATTGGGAGGAAGGGAATACCATGTGACGGGAAGAACTGGTCAGACTACATACAAAACAACTTTGTTTGTCTGACTAGCAGAAGACATCATTCTCCTCCCTGGCTTCTTTTGGGGAATATGGTGTTTCAGCCTGGGAAGCAAAGCCACTTTCTGCATATGACAGAAAACTTCACAGTTTTGTCCTCTGCTCATTTACCTAAAACTATCCCCAAAATACCTGGTTTTTCCCTTGTGAAGAGCACAGTCAACAGCAGCTTTTCCCAAATGCTTCACATTTCCAGGGATGTGAGGCTCTGCAGATTAAATTCTTTAGTGTCCTTAGACAGAGTAAGGACAAGCTCTGTGCTCGGTGCCCTTTTCCTGGGGAATGAACCATCCGCTGTGTGTTTTCATCGGAATGAAGCAGCAGACAAGCGCTGGTGCCCTGCAGCTGGTGCCCTTACACCAGATATGACTGTGCTCTCACAGACACCACACCTGGATCCTGCCAAGTCACAAACCTGGAGCTGGCCAGGCACATACTCCAAGCTCTTTCTCAGTCACGGGGTGGAGCTGCCCTTTGACTGACAATGTAATTACCAATTGGCAGAACATTAAGCACCTGCAGGGTTAGATGTGGATGCAGATAAGCAACAACTTCCAAGATTAATGTGGCATGCACAGGCCTGCAGAGGGATCCTCTACACAGCTCTAGAGCTGCAATGTCTCTGTAGGCTCACTGTAGGATGGCTTAAATTCATTAGTTAAGGATTTTCTTTACAGTATTGAAAGTTTTCCTTAGATGCCTGTAAGTACAAACCCTCCCATTGCTGCTGTAGCCTATAGTTATCCCTTGGATCATGCCCCAGCAGTATTACAACACCTGTCTGATACAGCAACTACTAATTTTTAGTTCAATAGAGATTATATTAGCTTGGCTGACTGTGTGATGAAGTATGTTGAACCAATAAGAAGGAAAATAAAACACAGGAAAGGAACTTCTGTGCTCCCTACTATTCCTTGGAAAGCAAGCAACTCATGCTTTAATTCAGGGTATAAGATCCAAGTTTTGTGAGCTGGACCTCCTTTTCTTCTTCATTTATAGAGTGTACAGCCACTTCCTGCATATCTCTAATCATCTTCATCTTGAGGTAGCATGACAGGTTCACTGAGGTGCACTGCAGAGTGCATTGCCTTCTGGGTGGTCCATTGTAGCCCTGAGTTTTGGCCAAAGCTGTTAGAAAGAATATGCGGAGATTCTAGGGATACATTAAATTTGTTCTGAGGATTTTGTTTCGTCCTGATGAATTAATAAAACTACTAATTTGATTTCATTTAACGTAAGACACAGCTATCTGGTGAGATTTCAGGCTGATGCCTTTGACCTCTATGGATCAGAATCATGTTTTGACACTGTTAGGAAACATCTGGAGCTTTTCCTGCCCTTCTGAAAGTGAAAATTATTAAAACTGGAGGTTTAATTTAAGGTTGTCATATACACTGTGTAGTAAGGGATTCCCACTTGTCATATTGTATTCAATATTGGATTACTCTTAAAAGTCAATTCCATTACTCATTTCAGGAAGGACGTTGAGATGCTTGAACGTGTCCAGAGGAGGACAACAAGGCTGGTGAGGGGCTTGGAACACAAGCCCTGTGAGGAACAGCTGAGGGAGCTGGGGTTGTTTAGCCTGGGGAAAAGGAGACTCAGAGGTGACCTTATCACTCTCTGGAACTGCCTGAAAGGTGGTTGTAATGAAGTGGGGGAAGTTGGTCTCTTCCTCCAGGCAGCAACTGACAGAACGAGAGGACAGACTCTTAAGCTGCACCACGGGAAATAAAGGTTGGATATCAGGAAAAAATTTTTCATGGAAAGAGTGGTGAAGTACTGGAATTGTCTGCCCGGGGAGGTGGTGCAATCACCATCCCTGGATGTGTTTAAAAGGAGATTGAATGTGGCACTCGGTGCCATGGTTTAGTTGAGCTGCCATTCTATCAGTGATGAAAATCACAATGATGATTAATAATTTATCTACCTAAATTAGACGCTTCGTTGTGCTAGTGGAATGTTACAGCTCACTGCTACCTTTAGGTAAAGATTAGGGCATGGGTTGGACTCGATGATCTTAGAAGTCTCTTCCAACCTGGTGATTCTGGGATTCTGTGTGAATTCACTGTCACAAACAGACATTAGGTACTTCTTTCTGGGTCCTTACAAACCTGGACATTCTATTTTAATGATATCAATTGACTAACTTTACAAATACTAGTGACCTACAGAGAGCTTCTTTTCCTCACCAGTCTTTATTAGTGCTAAACAGTTCACCTTTTGAGGAATTATGTTTATTTGGGAGATTTTTTTCCCTCAAATATATGAATGCAAATTACCACATGATCTGAAGAATTACATTAATTGTTAGCACTGATACAATATCAAACTATTTTGAGTGTCAAATGAAATTCTTCCCCAAAGTCAGCACACACTATTAGAGCCTGCAGAAATTAGTTTTGTCAGAAAATGTTAAAATATCATTTAATTTGTCTGTATTTATCAAAGCTGCTTTTTTTGACACATCTGTTTGGAGCATGTGAATGGCTTGTATTTTTTAAAAAAGACATACACTGGTCATTCAGCTGCCCAGTAAGATGATTATTCATCAAGCACTTGTATAAAGTAAACCTATTCTACTAAACCCACATTTTTCTTTTTGGCAGTAGAGTTTTAAGTTTCACGTTCTGATAATACACCTATCTCTTATTAATATTGATAAATACTTAATAACCTGTGCTGAAATATATGTGGGATATAATTACTAGTCATTAATAAAATATTTAAAGCATCTATTGTAGCTCAGCAGTGAAGATACTTTTCAATATCATTCATCTCAGCACCTTGAAAGTAAGCATCTTCACATTTTTAGTGACAAAAATTATTGATCAATGTGTAATCCACCAGAAATATTCAAAAGGTCCAGCTGTCTTGAGGACAAGAGTAATTCTCTAACCCTAATCTTTACTACCAATGAAAAAGCCAATAAAATTAATTATACTTTCATTTACTATGCATGGCCATTAGCAGTTGCGACAATTCCATGCATCACAATGAGCATGTACTCACTGAAATACTGTCAACTTTATCACCCTGACAATTGCAAGTGTGCCAGAGGATTTACACCGTGAGAAAATCCCAGCCAAACCCCTCACAACATGGGTGGAGTTTAGGATATGTGTTTGACTGATGCTTATGCACATTAAAAAAGGACAGTGAATTATTTTAATAGACTTGCTTGATAGACTTGATAGGCTTCATTTGAAATGCCTCTGTGCTGGTTTTGGCTGAAGTAATTTTCTTCACAGAAGCCGGTGTGGGGCTGTGTTTTGGATTTGTGCTGAACACAGTGATGATAATACAGAGATGCTTTTGTTGTTGCTGAGCTGGGCTTACACAGAGCCAAGCCCTTCTCTGCTCCTCCTACTGCCCTGCTGGCATGGGACATGGGGGTGTGTGGGAGGGTGGGAGGAGACACAGCCAGGACAGGTGACCCCAACTGACCAAGGGGAAATTCCAGACCATATGGCATCATGTCCTCTATATAATGTGGGGAGAAGAAGGAGGAAGGGGACATTTGGAGTAATGGTGTTTGTCTTCCCAAGTAACACATGCTGAGGCCCTACTCTCCTGGGGATGGCTGAACACCTGCCTGCCCATGGGAAGCAGAGAATTATTTCCTTGTTTTTCTTTGCTGGTGTGCACAGCTTTTGCTTTCTGTATTAAACTGTCTTTATCTCATGAGTGTTGTAGTTTTTGCACTCCCAGTTCTCTCCCTGCTCCCACTGGTGGGGAGTGAGCGGGAGGCTGCGTGGGGCTTGGTTGATGTCTGGGGTTAAACCACAACAGCCTGTTATGATGTGTTTTAACTTCTTGTAGCATGGAGTATGTACAATGTGTACAGAGGTGAATGAAGGTGCTGGTGAACTGCCATTATTGGGCATTTGTGGTTGTGTGGTTACCTCTGCTCTTGATATTTTTAGTGATGTACTTCTAAATTTTAGATTGATCTGTTTGTGCTTTTGCCCTGTTTCCTATGTTTAATAGATTTGTTATGATTAAGACAAATAGCAGACATGTGAAGATTTGTTACTGGAAGGTCAATAATAAAAATACCACTCACAGAACTGTTTCTGTGGCTGCTCTAGCTGCAGCAGGTTTGTTTTTTGTTTTTTTTTCAGTGCAGTCAAATGTTGTGAACAATTTCATTCCTGTGTTTTTTCTACCACTCAGGAAATGGAGCTTCTGGTACCAATTCAAAATTAATTGCAGACTAAGGTAAGTTTGGGCCTAGAGACTAGTTACAGTGCATACATTAATCAGGAGAAAAAGTTTCTGTTAGACAACAAAATTCAGTGTTTTGAAACACTGGGACAAAACTGAGAAAAAAAGCCACACTAATACTTAATTTCAAAATGCTAAACAATTCTCTAAAGGAATCATCAAATCTAGCTGGCAGTGAGTGGAATGCAAGCTATCCTAAACCACTCTGTGTTCCCCAAGACCCTTGTCACTTACCACGTCCACTCTTTACCTAAAGATAGCAGTGAGCTGTGACATTCCACTACCACACCGAAGCGTCTAATTTAGGTATATAAATTATTAATCATCATTGTCATTTTCATCACTGATAGAATGGCAGCTGGCTGCTCCTTAGTTCAGTTCAGCATTAGAGCAGGGAAGTTATGTGTTTTCATACTTGCTTAAGCACGTGCTTTGGAAACAGGCTCCTCCTGTTAACTTACAGCTTACAAAGCTCTGGTTGCAACACCATTCCTCACCATTGTTGCTCACCTTGAAATGTCGTCATAATAAACAAGCATCTTCTCTGGTTTGTTTCATAACCAGGAGCTCATTGCTGAATCATTTCAGCTTCCCCTCACCGTAACCTGCCGCTTTTGCTGTGTAATTACCTATTACAACATGGGGCACTTGCAGTTAGGATACCCACCTATTTTGCATTTCTTGGCACCTTCTTTGGAACCACAGCTCATTGAGGCTTTCAGATCTGCCTTCATCCTCAGTGCAGGTATTTCAGGTTCCCTTTTTGCTGGCACCTAAATAGAATATTCAACAGTTAACTGTGCATGGAAACANGGGAGCCGGCGGTGAGCGCGGGGCACCGGGCGCAGGGAGGGGGCGAAGATGTCACTGCTGGGCTGGGAGGGCCAAGGGACCGCGGGACGGCACGGACGGGACAGGATGGGATGGGACGGGATGGGATGAGTCCGCCCTGCCGGGTCGGCGTGGGCGCTTCTTCTCCTGTCCCGTCTCCAGCACTGTAAAGGGAGTGGTGCTGCCTAATGCAGATTGAAAACCAANGGCTGCTCCTTAGTTCAGTTCAGCATTAGAGCAGGGAAGTTATGTGTTTTCATACTTGCTTAAGCACGTGCTTTGGAAACAGGCTCCTCCTGTTAACTTACAGCTTACAAAGCTCTGGTTGCAACACCATTCCTCACCATTGTTGCTCACCTTGAAATGTCGTCATAATAAACAAGCATCTTCTCTGGTTTGTTTCATAACCAGGAGCTCATTGCTGAATCATTTCAGCTTCCCCTCACCGTAACCTGCCGCTTTTGCTGTGTAATTACCTATTACAACATGGGGCACTTGCAGTTAGGATACCCACCTATTTTGCATTTCTTGGCACCTTCTTTGGAACCACAGCTCATTGAGGCTTTCAGATCTGCCTTCATCCTCAGTGCAGGTATTTCAGGTTCCCTTTTTGCTGGCACCTAAATAGAATATTCAACAGTTAACTGTGCATGGAAACATATCCCGTCCATACAACTGTTCACACTGACAGCATACAGTTTTCCACCATATTTCTTGGTGTAAATTACCTCAAATTTTGTGAACTATCATTTTATCTCAAATTAACAGAAAAATATCTCATGAATCCCCATAAGCTGTAGTCTGAATGGTGTATACAACACGGATGTGTGCATCAGAGCACACCGTGAATTTATTCAATTTTTTTCCTTTTATGAATTGCCAATAAACAAGACCTCTAGTGTTATTTATTTGAAATGCAAAGTACAGAAATAAGTAGTGTTCTCTTCACTGCCTTTTTACATAAACAGTGTGTGGAAGATGTCATGGTGATTGAGACAAGCTGACATCACAGGAGAAGCACATTCTTACGGACCTAAGTATGTGTGTGGCTTTCTAGTCAAGCTTGGGAAAAAAATATCGACGATACAGGGGTGCAGGACTGTAGTTTTAGAGTTGGATAATGCATGTATGGGAAACTGAGGACCCACAAATGCTATTTTAAAGGTGTGGAATAATAATCGGGGTATTCACTGTTTTAGGGGGCACATTCATTATCATCATCTGCCTTTTTGCTCCCACCCCGGCAAGCTGGAGAGCAGTAATTTATTATACAAATTAAGAAGTGTTTAACTTTGTACCTCTAGTGAGGCAACAGCAGAGGGACGAGAGAGCACTTGCTCTCCGAGCCCTCGGCCGGGTGGGATGGAGCCACCGATGTGGTAGCAGCAGCGGGATGTCCCGATGTGGGAGAGGGCGCTGCCGCCCCACCGGCGCCCTCGGGAAGCTGCTCAGGTTTAGTACCTGTGCCGCAGAGCCGGGCGGCCCCGCCGGCATCCCGCACCCGCCCGGCCCCGCNCACGGACGGGACAGGATGGGATGGGACGGGATGGGATGAGTCCGCCCTGCCGGGTCGGCGTGGGCGCTTCTTCTCCTGTCCCGTCTCCAGCACTGTAAAGGGAGTGGTGCTGCCTAATGCAGATTGAAAACCAAGTCTCATAAATGCCAGGGCCGGGGTTTCCCCCCTGGCTGGTCAATTGCCGGCAAATGGGATTGCGTGGTGTGATTTGGGCCGCACGGCACTGGAAAATACACAGGGTGTGGGAACGTTCCGATTGCCTGCCTTCCGAAACAGGTCACGTTTCCTGCTAAGGAGGACACCTTCCTTCTAAGGTTGATATCGCACCACTGTGTTCAGTGCCTTTTTGTTCAGCTAGCATCGTCTGGCGGTGACAACAAAGTGCTCCACAGCTATTGCCTCAATGTACCTGCCCAAAATGTATGTTACTAAACCTTTTTATAAACATAGCTGGAAGCTGAGGAACACAGGATGAAACAGTCCATAGGATCTAGAGGAAGACATTTGCTTTAATCTTACCAGTAAGGCAGCTTTCACAAAACAAGTCTTTAATAATGTATTTTGTACTCGCACAGAACAACACTGAGAAAGAACTTTCTGTTTGAACCTCTTCTTTTTTTCAGTCAGTATCCCACTGTTGTAACGTTTTGTGTTTCTGTGTTTGCACAACAGAAGAGTGGTGCTCGTACCTGAAAAACCATGTTCAACTTCAGAAGCATCAAGAAGTTACTACAGTACCTGAAATTTTTAATTTATTTACTCATCGAGAACACCTTCTGTATATTTCCTCTACGCAAAAAATGTTTTGCTGGTGAAATAGTACTTATTACTGGGTCTGCAAATGGAATTGGAAGGCAGGTTGCTTTAAAACTGGCTCCTTTGGGAGTAACCTTGGTTCTTTGGGACATTGATGATGAAGGTAACAAAGAAACAAGCAGATTAGCCCAACAGAATGGAGCCAACCGGGTGTTTGTCTACCATTGTGACTGCAGTAATAGGAAGGATGTCTATGAACAGGCAGACAAGGTAAGAGCTGCGGTTTTGCTTCTTTTTAACAGAATATCCTATTGAACTTACTGTGTTTTTAGAAAATGTACTATCCCCTAGAGGGAAGCAATGTCTTTCTCCTTTTGAAAGGTAGTTTCTAAATGGAATTTAAACTATGGTTGCAACAAAGTCACTGTGTTTAATCAGTTCTGTTGAGATTTATCCATTTCTAGTCTTCACTGTGAGATGGTAGTATTTAGATTAGGAGTATGGTAAAAACATGCAGCAGAGATTATCTCCATATATTAGCTTATGTAGGCTTGAAGGTCCTTTAAGGTATCAATAAATAATTTAAAAAGAAAAGAACAATCAGTGGATGTTGTATAAGGGGGATTCTTTCCTTTGCCTATTTGTTTAGGAAATACAGATTTCAATAAGGGTGATGTGGGATGTAATGTTTTCAGAAATGTCATTAGAATGTGGCTGGTCTCCAGTCAAATTGATGATTCCACTTCAGTTCATTTTTTGATCAATACAGCTGGAAAATAAGGTAGAGAAGAGCTCCATTTGCAATGAATGGAAGACACAGCAGGTCTTCGTTGTGCTGACCTGCACTTTGCAGACAATTACTTTATTATTATTATTGTCAGAGTTTGGAAATTGGACACTGAATTAATATTATTAATTTTTACTTTTTCTTAAGCTGCCTGAAAATGCTCCTCAGTGTAACTTCACTTATAATCCAGTTAGCCACTCTGCCACTTTATCCAAGTGTAAACTTTTGTTAAATTCTCAATGTATGTACTTATATACATGACTCACAAGTCACATCTTTGGCCAAAGGCATGCATCAGAAAAATTATCTAAATTATTTTATGATGCGGATGTTCATAGATTGTTTCAGAATAGACTTGAAATGTAACATTACTTTTCTATGAGTTGTGAGTGGAAAGGAAGGGATGTGGTGGGGCTCAGCTCTTTGTTTTGTGGTTGTTGCTTTTAATTTTAACCAAATCAGATTAAGTCTTTCTGAGTGAGGTTATGAACATTTGGAACACTTTTTTCCTCAAGAATTGTTCTTGAGGAAAAGCTCTTCTAAAAGGTGAGTTGGATTCAGGATCTGTAAGTATCTGGGACTGCAATTCTCATGCTTGCAACCAGCAAGGGATTCTTCTACCTGCACTTGTAAGTAGCGTGTGGGGCACAGCTTGCTGGCACTGTAGAGAAAATAATTCCACTTGGGGCCATTACTGCTAGATGTGAGGAACCACAGGTGGTATCTCAGTAATACTTGGGCAGTAATGAGGATATATTTATTGTGCCATAATTGTATGTCAGCAGAGATGAGCAAGGTGTTGAGTGTTCTGTCCTGCCCTAAACTAACACACGTTGTTCAAGGAGAATGATCTTTGCCAGGGACTTGGTCAGTACAGATGATGTGATCCCATCACCTGTGTGAGACATTGGTAATGTTTGCAAAAATTTTGGACCAGCAATCTCAGTAATTTCAACAATCCTAATATCTATTATCACTTTACAGTGAGATGAAATTTCTGTCTGAGCAACTTGTGGGCAGTACTTCAAATGTGACATTTGATCTTTATTTGGAATGATACTATAAATCAAACAGCAATTTTTCTTGACATTTCCTTTTGCAAGTACAAAAAAACCCCACACTTATGTTAGAATTTACCAAGATCAAATATCTTTTTAAAAAGTACCATTTTAAATTGGCATTAAATCCCTATTCCCATAAATACTATCTGTTTCTTGCAAAGACATGCACCAAAATGACTAATTTAAGCTTATGCAGTTAATTTCTCTGTTGGACTTCACTGTCCATACCAAACATTTTGAAATTATTTGTTTGTTTGTATTTTAGCAGAGTCTCAAAAGGTTTGTTTTGTGCCCTCAGGTAATTTTTAGTCTCTAAACACATTAACCAAATCAGCCATAGGGCTTCAGGCTGTGGAATTTGCTGTGCCAACATCAGCAAACACTGTTCTGAAGTGCACAGACTGATCTGCCAACAGAAACTTAAAGAACAGTTTAAAATTTAAAATTGCTATCAAATTATTGTTAACAACACCAACATATTTACAGATATTTGCATGTATTGTTCAGTCATGGAGGAGACAGAAATTTTCTTAGAAGGAGAGTTTTTCAATTCTGGCCTCCTCTACTCTTGGAAATTATTCTGCAAATTTTTGATTGTAATAAGAAAAGTCTTGAGCTTGGACATAGAAGAGAAAGCAATAGCAAGAAAATAAATTAGTTGGTTTTCTTTGGTATACTCACTGCAGAAAAACCCAAGTATTTTCCCATAATATAAGATTTGTTTCTAGTAAACAAAAAGAGACCATTGAAGTCCCTAAAGAAGAGGTTTCAGAACAAAGTGGTCAAGTGAACAGCAACTAATTTTCAAGAACAAGCAGTGTCCACCTGGGAATTCTGAAGGCAATCAGGCATGGATCTGATGGGCTATAAATGCAGGATGTGTGTTTTACTGTAACAGATGATCAAGGAACAAAGCAGAGTAAATATGCCACTCTTAAAGGGCACTTGAGAGCACACAAACAAACTGTGAACTGGACTTAAAGAAAACTGGTAGAAATTACATTAGCACAAGAATCAACAGACACCTAAAAATTTATTTGAGACCCCAGATAACCATCCACCTCTAGCTGATTCTACATACTTTAAGTAAATCTTGGCCATCTGCTTTGATATAAATCCAAATCATGGCACGAAATCTTTTGAAAACAAATGCAAATGGAGCTAATGATAATTTTATCTATCTATTTTATGGTAGATGCTTTTGTACTCAGAGCATTAGTACCCCCCAGTTCTCTGAGCTGAATTATTTACAGTTTAGTAGAAATTATATGGAAAGGGGGTTGAGCAGACTTGGCAGAAGAATGCAGGTTCTCCCAACACCAAGAACAGGGGACTAGAAATGTTCTGATTGCAGTTAAAGTGTGCTCACAGTGCACACTAAAGCTTTGTAAACTTTTACCTTAGATTTTTGTGGAAGCCAAAAAGTTCTGGAGTTCAGGGAGGAATTAGACAAAACAGGGGAGTGAGGCAGGGTGGAGAATCACTGGGATATATTAAACACATGATATATGATATAGATACCTTATACCTCCCAAAAGATCCTAAGCTGTAGCAGGGGAAAACTGAGTACACTGGAGACCTTAGAGCCCAGGTCCTTTATTCATTGCCTTCCACCATGAGACAAAAGCTAGGGGCCTTCGATGGATCTCTGATCTGATGCATTACAACAGTTCTTACATGCTTGTGTTTTCATACCCATCAGTTATGGCAAATATTACTAAATGTTCCCATAAATGAAGCACAAGAGGCAGTGGTACCTTTTAAAGCTTTCTCTTTGTTCTTTCTATTCAGGTTAGAAAAGAAGTTGGGGATGTTACCATTCTGATCAATAATGCTGGCAGACTGCTTGGGAAAAAGTTCTGTGAGCTTACAGATGAAGATTTTGAAAAGACCTTGAAAATCAACTTCTTTTCTCAAGTCTGGGTAAATTTTTGTGGCTTTTTTACTACTGAGCAACCAAAAGGTACAGACAAGTATTTTGGTATGAAAATCATGATGGTGGCATCTACCTTAACTCAACTTGGAATAGAGATGTGAAAGACCTTGGTTGGGGGAATGTATGTTGCCATAATCATCCTGTAATGGGAGACACACCACACTGCCAGTCTCCCCAGGATGTCTCAGCAATGTTAACACAAACATGCCTGGACACTCTGGTAAATCAAAGTTTGTGCAACTGCATCATGAAACGTGCCTTGCCTGTGACAGCTGTGGCTGACATGATTGCATGTGACTTCCCTGCTCCTGATGTTTCCTGGCATCAGAAGGCTTTGCCTAAGAGACCTGCAGCATTCAGGAAGACACAACTGTGCTTTACTGGCAGTGTTATGTTTAGAGTTTGACTCCATGACCTTAAAGGTCTTTTCCAGACTAAATGATTCCATGATTTTATGCTTCACCTGCTGGTGGCTGTCTTCAGGCTGTGCTTTCACTCCTAGTCACCATCTGATTAAAGAACATATCTAGCTAGTAAGAATTTGCTCTGTTTTCTTACCTCTGGATGAATTTGCAGGTATTGGGGGTCTCAGGACACTTTAGGAGGAGGGGTTTATGTGAGAGAGTGTTACTATTCCCCCTCTTGCACTTTTTGTTTACATGCCTGAGGGAACAGCCTGCATCAGGGAGCAATATGGCATTGCAACTCCTTTGTCAAAAGGCAGCTCTCCATGGAAAATCACTGCAGATAGAAGTCATCTAAGTATTCCCCAGCCACACGGCATCTTTCTTCAAAATACTTGAGGAAAACGGACTGGGAGAGGTGTTCTCCCTGAGAGGCCTGAAGAAACTCAGGGCAGGAGGATAGTGATGTACTAGGCAATCACATCTGGAGTCTGATAGGATTCCTCAGCTATTTGTTACTGCTCTTGTCTGTTTTTCTTATCTCCCCCTTCGTCAAACACTGGCATTCTTCCCAGTTAGTATCACCCACAGCGGAGTTCTGGAGTGCTGGAATTGTCAGGCAGTTCAGCTTGTAACAAAAAGGGCCCACAGACAGCTGAAGTCTCCTTAATGTCTTGGCTTCTAGCTCCCTCTTGTGTACCAAACCTTTGGCGATAGTCTCAAACAGACAAATCGTGAGGAGCCAGGAAGCAGAGAAAATACAAACTTTGCTGCTTTTAATAAGATATTTTAATACTGTTAGATCTTCAGACAGAGGGAAGTCATTCAAGGAAATTCTGTCTCTCATTTAAATATTGTTACAGAGATAAAAGGGCTTCTTGTATATTGAAAGCCCAGAAAGCAAGTCAGGTTGTATAGCCTGATTTTGGAATGAAACATTTTTGTTACGTTAATATAAAGGGGATTTTAAAACAAATATATTTATGTTCTTTTAGACTTGCAAGGCCTTTCTTCCAGCCATGGTGGCCTGTAACCGTGGGCACCTGGTTAGCACAGCCAGTGCAGCTGGATTACAGGGACTCTACAGGTCATCAGGTAAGTATTGTCACCTGCCATTACAGATTAGCTCCCCATACTGATCACTTCTCTTGGACACCCATTATTGAGGGCTCATATTTGGTATTGATAACATAAGCCATGTTCAGCTTTCACCATATAACTGTAAGGCTTATGGGAGTGGGCCTGCCCATCCATGCATTATAACCTTTTACACCTCAGATATGTGGTTTTAGGCTGTGTGGTTCTGTCATTCATTGTGGGTGAATTCCTGAAGAATAGCAAACCACCTCTTATGCTCGTCTGTGAAGTCAGTCTTTTAGCAAAATTGGATTTCACTCTATGTAACAACTATTTTCACAACACATTTGAAAAAGTTTTAGGAAATGACATGTAAGGCAGTATATTAAAACAGTTTCTAACAATTGGAAAATTGTAGAGTAATTTGTGTTGGAAGCAATCTCTGAAGGTCACTTGGTCCATATCTCCCCACAAAAAACAGGCCCAGCTTAGATCAGGTTGCACAGGGCTGTGTGAGGGCAAGTTTTGATCATCTCCAAGGATGTAGTCCCATACATTCATCGAACAATAAAAATCAGACAAGATTCAGTCTTCCTGGACAAACAAAATGGTGATGTAGTTGCAGGGCAAATCAGAAGTAATAGGCTGAAGCAGCATTTATACAGAGGGTATTTATATTCTACCACTAGAAATAGTTCTTTCTGAAATATAACCTGAGATAATAAAAGTTGAAGGCATTCTGAACTGAAAGAATTCCTGGTTTGTATAGGAGTATCTAGAAATGTACAGCAAATGCTGAATAAGCTCATCTTCCTATATCTCTCCATAGTGCACTAAAAATATAAAGCCTCCTCTGAAAAGGATTAATTTTATCCTTAGGCAATTGTGTATCATTCATGGGAAGAGCCAATAATCTCCAGTTAGCATCACCAATATGCTTAAAACACCAGTTACAAGACTGCTAATGACAGAACTAAGTAACATTGTGGCTTAAATAATATTACCAAGAATTTGATTCTGTATATTGCTTTTACTGTGGTGCTTTTGACATTTTGGATATTTCTTCTTTCTTTACTTTTTAGACTACTGTGCAAGTAAGAGTGCAGTCATTGGACTGATGGAAGCCATAAATTCAGAACTGTATCACGGAGGAAAGTGTGGCATTAAAACCACAATCATTTGCCCTTATTTTATAAGTACTAGGTTAAGTAAAGGCTTCAAAAGCAAGTAAGTAAAACTTAGATTTGTACTATTTCAAATGTAAAAAATAATCACCACGCACTGGGTATATCACACTCAGTTTTTGGTTGGTTGATTTGATTTTCAATTCAGTGTTTTTGCCCTATTGGCACAAACAGCTGCAACTTTTGATATAAAAAATTGCAAGTGTTACATGCAGTTAATAACAGGGACTGTGTAATAACCTCACAGTCAAGAAACAGTTGGGGATGCACAACAGTATTTAAAGCTTAATGGAGCCTTATTTGTCAGGAGAGTGTCAGGGAAAAGTATAAATTATTTAATTATGTATGTGTGTGTATTTATCTCAGAACTAAAGTTTTATCATGTCATAACCCTTTTTTCTTGTTTCACAGAAAACCCTGTTTGTTTCCTGTTTATGATCCAGAGTATGCAGCCAGCAGGATCGTTGATGCAATTAAAAAGGAAAAATTTTATTTAATTATGCCTCCAGCTGTATACTTACTTGGTCTGAAAATGTAAGCATGTGACTTGTCTTCTAGCATTACCTTCTTTCCTTTGCCATGAGCCTGTAAAATCAGTTCAGTCAAAACAGTCCTTTAGTTAATATTTCTGCAGTCAACCCAGTCACATTTACCCAATTTTAAAGAAACAGTGGGTTTGACTTTTTAATAATTTAGGTGAATAACATTCCTCTGGCCCCTTCTGTGTCTAATAAATGTCTCAAACTGAAGTTCAGTGTAGAAATTTCAAAACTTTTACTGAGACAGTACAATGGGAGCAATGCCTGGTCTAGCACTGGCTGCTTCCAGTCCCTGCCACCACTGCAGGCTGGGCTTTCACAAAATGTCTTGGTCTGTCATTTGTTTCCTCCATTTACAACACTGAAATGCCAAATGTATTATTGCCAGACATTAGAAGTATTGAGTACACGTAATTAATTTGTGATTTCTTGATTTATAGAATACTTTCTTCTTAAAAAAAAAAAAAAAAAAAAAACAACAACAAAAAAATATGCTAACTTGAAGCTTGTCTCATCAGTTTCCTTCCTAGAAAAGTGGTGCTATTCCTTGAGTCTTACGTGAAGTTCCCTGAGAGCATGGAAGAAGCCTTTGGTCAGAAGAAAAAGGATTGAAACCAAAAGTATTCTGAAGACCTCAAGTGCCATCTAATTGAACATTTTCAGTAAATACCCAAACATTTTAAATCATGTTTACTTCTTGACAAAAAATTTACTTCTTGTATGCTATTTTACATTGGTCAGCAGGCCATTTAATGCTTCACAGGTGTCTTTTATGTCTTCATGTTTGGCAATTTTCTGATTAACTTTTGAAAAATCACTAACATTTAAAATTACATAGGTATTATGCTGAGTGACCAAGCAACAACTTTGCATCGACTGTACTGTTTTCAGACTGAAACTTCAATGAGGTAGCCTAAAATCACTGGTTTTTAGTCACAACTCAGTCTCCTATTTCATGATGTCTTGCTGCTTTTGTCTGAGGCCTCCATTAAAGTCAGTAAGTCCAGGCACAGCCGTTTGAATTCATGTCATGCTGTCAAATTTACACAGACTGTCTTGCTTTCAGAATGCAACTTCAATGAGGCATCCTGTCTGTTAGTGTGGAACGTAATTCTGTAGTAAATCATGGGAGGAAGAATATAGACAGGAGGAATACCTCATGTATTCCTGGAAAATTATGGGTGAAATCTCTCCTTGGAGAGGAGTAACACCCATGTTCTTCAACTGTTTTTAAATGAAATTATGATCCAAAGGTCCTAAAGAACAAAAATACCCCCCTATAGCAGAAGTTCAGAGATTTGTTACACAAAATATGTGCTTGTACTTAATTGATAGAAATCAATCCTCATTTAAATTTTCAGAAAATGCTAACTTTAAATGTTCATAATTCACTTAATTTAAAAACAAATAAATAAACTGCATAGCAGAATAGTGAATCTACAAAGCCTAGTTTATAAAACTCTAAGGAATTATAAAGAACATTTAACAGTCATCTACTGACCACATTTGCCATCATAATTCACCATGTACTTAACTAAACCCACACTTGCAAGCACCCAGATACAAACACCTGTAAGAGTGCACAGCATTTCCAAAGTATGCATGCATTCAATAAAATCTTTCGTGAACCTGTAGATAATACAGGGAAAATTTTAGCTGGCAGAAGGAGAAAGCTATCTGAAGTTTGGCTCTTTGGAAAGCAAGGTTTATTGATTTATATTTTTTAAAACTCTCTAGTTGATGAGTAATTAAATATTATTTTCTTCCTATTAATGAGACAGCAAAGTCTAAACTGCTTCCTGCAAATACCAATCATTTTCTCAATTGCAGGCAAATATGTTGAGTATTTGGATTCCCTTATTCAACATGAATGTTACAATTTGGCTCAAGATCTATGATCATTTTTAAGTATGATTACAGGAGTCAATGCAAATTGACTAGACATTATATTTTGTGAATGTATTGTGGGCCTGGATATCTTAGTGCACAATTTCATTGCTGGTGCTGCAGAGCTTAAGAACAGAGCTCATGAGGCGAGAAAAATTTATTTAAAAATGATTTGTGAAATGAGATTCCCACTTGAAGCAGTGTCACCTGGTAGTGACATTAATATATCACTGGATATATAGTGACTATCCATCATTTAAATGTTAAAGGCTTCCATATGAAATATTTGCAGGCAAGGAGCTCATTGTAAGGACTCTCTTTTCAGGATCCTTTTCTTATTTTCAGTTTCTTTAACTAAATATCAAACTTACTGTCTACATCTGCAGTTATAAATTCACCAACTATATAGGCAGGACATGAGTAGATTAAAAATAATGTAAAAGAAATAAGACCTTTAAGAATTAGAATATTTTCTAAGCTATATTTCACCTATTCTGCACAGCCACCCTTATTTTGTATTGCTGCAACCTCAGCCAAAGGCACTTTTGGTTCCATATTTACTCTTTTCAGACTAATCTGCTATCTCAAGAAGGAATTTGTAAAGCTTGTACTTCCTAAGTCTCACAGTGATCTGTTAGATCTTCTTTTGCATGAAAATACCAGGAAAATAGTTTCAAGGTTTGGGGTTGGTTGTTGGTGGTGGTGTTTGGGGGGGAGTAGTTTCTCTTTTTTGTAAAGAAAAGAAGCGTCATAGTTCCAGTAATATAATACAATTCTAAAACTGTTAAGCCAAAACCTTCCTATTAAAGCTCAGAATATGCATTTGGATGGTGTTCCTGTTTTTTAATAGAAAATTATCTTCATATTTTGAAATGTAGTGTGCCACTTAAGAAGTATCTCAGAGTTCTCAACAACTCCTGAGAAATATGTCCTTTCTTTATTTGTAACTCCTCCATGACTAAAACATTTTTACAGGAGAAATTCTGTTACTACAGAATCTGCAAATGAGACTGGAATACAGTTTATCTTAATTCTTTCTCATTTTTTCTCACTCCTTGTTCTCTGCAAAACTGATCAAGAAAGACCTGTGTTCCTGCACCAATAGTGAGATAATCTGTGATGTTGGTTTCTTGCTCTTGTTTCATGCCCATTGGCACAGCACACCTCTTCAGAGCACATTTTTCCTATAAAGGAAGTTGTAGCACTGGGTATCTTAGAAAAAACATTAATGATATTCAAAATATAAGCATTTTGAGAAAGAAACATTTGAATGATTCTTGGTCGCTTTGTAATCTAAATCTTTGAATAAATTTTAGAGACAATGATATGCAACTTTGATTTATCATTAATTTCATTCTCCGACACTACTGAGTTCCTTTTACTTCAGAGGTCCATGTTTCCACCCTAATTCATTATGTGTTCCCTATAAGTCATTATTCCAGTTTCTCATATGAGCTCAAGTTCTTCATTTATATACTTAAGCATGTAACAAAAGCCTCCAGACACTGAGATGCAACTTGCAGAAAATCATAGAAACAACTGGATTTTCCAGAAATTCTGGTAGCCTGTTCTGCTCTATCACCTGAATTGGCATTGCCCCATTAAAACATCCCCAGAAAAACCTCAGTCTTTCTAAAGGCCTGATCCCTCTATTGAAGGACAGCTTTTATAGAACATACTCTAAGAATACTCAAAGCTAATTTGAGGCTAGGTATACACTAAAATGAAAAACATATTTCCAAATCCTGCAATATTTGAAGTCTTTTTCACAAGTGACTTGTATTTTCTCAGCATCTATCCAGAAAGATGTTTAGTTCACAGTTCCCACAGGTAATGGGACAATTGTGGAGGGATAGACTTGGCACTGGAAGTCAGGAAATTCCCTGTTTCTCCATCACTACCTTTGTCTTTGCCCTTACTTGTACCCTGAGAAACACAAAAAATAGTGAAATCTGCATAAACTATGTATAAAAGTACTGTCCCTGTTTTTCATAATTACCAGTCCTGGGAAAAGGAGACTTCATGCTTTTACAATTTTTCACGGTAACTAGAAAAATAATTTTCAACTCTTTACTTTTACACCTAGAGAAATGTTATTACTTTCTATTCTCCCTGATGATTTTTAATATTTCATATAATTTGATGAGGAAGAAAGGCCTGAATCAATGCAAAGAGCCCAGTTATTAACAGATGAAAATTCTACATTGATTACTACTATGGATTTTTCTAGTTTCTTTCTGCAGTCAATACAATGCCTCTGTTCAATACTTTAGATTCTTTAGGATGCTACAGACTGCTAATAAAGAATGAGTGTTTAATTTAAAAAATACCTAATACAGCTCTAATTGCCTTCTACCATTGCACAGAACTGTTGCTGAAGCCAACTAAATGGTCAGGTGGCCTTCCACTTCATTGACTAATCTCAGCTGGCAGCAGTGCCTGAGGTGGCAGCGACTGAAAGAGTCACGAGGCATCGCTCGATGCTTCCCAAACTCCACGCGTCCCGAGTGTTCACTGATCAAATGCACTGTGTTGGTGGAAGGGGCATTCTAGCAGCTGCTGGGTTGCTTCCTCCACTGCTTCTTTCTCAGAAATGTAGTTAACACATGGAACATTAGTAGTTCCAATATGCATTTTGAGTGCACTTAGACACTTAGAGATGTGTTCTTTTCTGCAGCAGAATGGGCGGAGTAGAGCTGGCTCAAGAGTCCATCATGTTGTCTGTCTGCCTGGGACGATATGCTAGGAGGCAACAGGAAATAAGGAATTATTTCCTACAGAACAGGAAAAGAAGCCAGAGAGTGTGACAGTCCTGAAAAGATCTTTGAAAGCTACTTAGAGTCTGACTGCACGTAAATTAAAAGTAGGAAATCAGGCTAGACCTGATGTCTACTTTGTTATCTAAAGCCCTCGTTATCTATAGCTTGTATTTCCCTGGAAGCTGAAGGAATTTCAGTGCCTTGACTGCTAAACAGGCAAATCTGAGAGTCCTCACGTAAGTTAAGAGAAGACCCATGATTCTAACCATGCCTGCAAAAGTAGCAGATGAGAGACCACACTGTGGGACCGTGCAGGAATGGAAACTAGAAGGGAATTGTTCCTCTTCAACATTTAAGCCATGTTACATAAGAATCTGCTTGCCTTACACACATCTGTTTACCACCTGGTAAACCAGTGGTGTTTATTTAATATACATAATTCTCTAATATATAATTTCATGGCAGCTGATTTCCTGTTTTGCAAAGATTTTACAATGACTTTCTAATCAGTTATTTCCTCCCATTTGCATTTTTACAATCTTCTTTCCAAAGAAGGGACATACTTTTAGACAAAAATTAGAAGCCACTGCAATAACTAAAGGAAGAACCAGTAAGAACCAGTTCTTTATGTAAGGAACAAGAGGGAGCAGACAGAATTCCTACATAAGGAACAAACCCCATAATTTGAGAATCATGCTACACATGTCACAACGGAAAATCTAAATGACTCTAACCAGGCATAATGGCAACCAATGCATTGTTGGGATAAATTCTCATCACAAATGCTTTGGAAATCAAAGGCGTTTCCCCCTTGGAGATGGCATCATATCTAGTGACGTTAATGATGGCAATTAGCTTTAGTGATTTGTATTCCACATGCAAAATACCTTTCAAATAGCTCCTTCAATGCTATTGCAACATAGATGCATTCAGATACTTCTTAAAATAACCTGATAAAATGTCTAAAAGTGAAATGCAGAAGGCTGCTATTAGAAGATTTGAATAATACTGCACTTGCAGCATTGTGTTGCTCTGGTACTATTAATAGGAAATGTCCCCTTTCTGGGGAAATACAAAAAAAAAGAAGCATTTAACATTAGCTGGTACTGCATGCAAGAGAGAAGTTGTACATGTTTAATTCTTAAATGCACAAGCCTTCATTTTGTCCTAGTATTTTTATATTTCCAGCTTTTTGCTTCTGGTTTCTTTGCTTTCTTATTAGAAAATTATCCTTAGAATTTTTCATATGCAACTTTAAAATAGCCTCAGAGAAAGTTCAGTCACTGGAAATCTTCCTTGAAGCTTTTGTATCATCGTTATTTCCCTCCAAAAATAAAATCAGAACTTCAGATTGATTGAAAGGCAGTTTGCCTTAAACTGAGACACAGTAGGAACTGCCCTAGTGCTCTAGGTCACTGACAGAGAGAGCAAAAAGAGGAACTTAGGTTATCTGGAGAAAATGATGTGTAAGGAATGCTTGCCTACCAACAGGGCTGCAGGAGTAAGGAGGCAGGCCACAAAGGAAGGACAAGATTTCTTGATTATGTGTTGTTATTCAGAAAAGGACTAAATCTTCCAAAATTGTGTTTATTAAATTGGGACATTTGGGAAAGGGGATTAAACAAACAGGTTTGTGATCTTTCTCTAAATCAACCACGAAGTTGTAAAAACACTTAAGCCATGTAATAAATAGCCTTGGAACCTACTTCAAGCTACCTACTTTAAGCTTTCCCATAAAACATATCAGCTGCTTTGGTCAAAAATCCGAATTAGCTGGAAAAATTGAAGTTTTTCCCTTTGTCTGGCTGAGACTCAGAGCTTCCAAAGGGTACCAAGAAAGAAAAAGGAGCAGGAAGCTTCTGGGTTTGTCCTTTATGTTTAATCAAATGTGTATGAGCAGCAGTGCCTGGTATACTGTGGTTTCAGGGTGTGTCTAGGAAGAAGGACAGTGCTGGGTTCTCATAGACTCTCATCAGCTTTGCTGTCTGGCACCTAAATGGTGCTAAAATTTAACAGCCAAACAATATCCCACTGTCTGCAAAAATAAAAAAATCAATTTTCTAACTGTCATGGCTTGTAAATGATGCACCTTTACAAGAGACAAAGAATTCAAAGACTCTTTCTTAATAAGGAATACTTGTCTCCAGATATATTTATTTCAGCCTGTCATAGTCAGAAAGAGCTATGCCCTAAAACCGTAACTTGCCCTAAAACCGTAACTCACAACAAGAGCAATGAAAAGCAACAAAATAGCCAAATGGAAAAATATTTTTAGCACCTTTGCCAAATCAGTGTGCAAACTCTCAGGTATGGGAGAGCATTTTTGTTTGTTTCCCTGGAATATGCTCTTAAGCAAAGTACAGCAAGGAATTACTGACATGAGTCACAGTTTTGGTAGAAAGATCCAACAATTTGGGAGAAAGGGGATTTATCCTGAGTAGATATTGGCAGAATAAATTACATCTGTGATACCATCAGCCTCCTGATTCCACACAAATGTGGGGGGAAAAAACCCAGAAGTTTGCAGTCATTTTGATAAACATGTATCAGAAGGGTATCGGATAACAATGTATCTCCAAACAACGCAATCCTTGGCAGAAATACTCTGTTTAAAAATGGCTATTTCACTAGTAATACACATTTCCATTTAAGCAAAAACCCTTCCTACAAGTCTGATTAATGCCTAGCTTATTGCTGGTCCATAGTTTACTTTTCCCATCCAAAAAAAGGAACGCAGGAAAGAGTAGGTGACTCAGAAAAAGGCAAAGTGTGTTCAAAGTATTCTGCCACCATTCTTAGCACAAACAGGACAGGCTTGTGCTTGGAAGCAAGGGCAATTCCTTGGAAAAATACTGCTTCACAATACTGAGA
Source organism: Rhipidura dahli (assembly GCA_013399225.1). Classification (NCBI taxonomy): domain Eukaryota; kingdom Metazoa; phylum Chordata; class Aves; order Passeriformes; family Rhipiduridae; genus Rhipidura; species Rhipidura dahli. The sequence continues at coordinate 663,832 of VXAC01014636.1, forward strand.
AAGGGAGCAAAGCTATCTTTCCTGTCAGTAAAATTCTCTGACTGAACCAAAAGTGGGCAAAATACAGAGGGAGTTGGTCTTTTAATTTATTTTTTTTTAACAATCATTGTGAAACAGATCTAATTCATAAATTTTAAGTGTCTTTACAGCATATTTCTAGATGTCCTATTTCTCCTCACAAAAAAAGCCACAGAATAAACAATCCTAATTAAATATATTTTAATCTTTACTGATTTTCACTTCTTAATAACATGATGTTGTTTGCTTTGTTTGCATACGGACATCTTCCGTTTCATCACCAACTACCATGTAAGGGCCCTCCAGAGCCTTAAACAGCAGAAAGAATATTCCTGATGGTGCTTGTTTAAATTCAAAGTCCATTACATAGGATTGCAGCACACTTTAAACTGAAGATCAAACTGTGCAGCACTTGCTTATTTAAGCTGAGATGTATTCACTCACCTGAATGATCCTGCAGCAGTAAGTGATCTGTCACATTTAATTTCAGTTGTCAGGAGGTGAGGTGGCAGACCCAAACTACTCATTTCAATGCCTGATTGCTTTCTGAGAGTAGCAATTTATTCCCACCAGCAGATGAGGAAGTTTGGATGGATTTCCTATCCTGACATGTCCATTTAATTGTTTAAAAAGGGGGGTAAAGGAATTCCAACCTGTATTCTTAGTGATATCAGCTCAGATACTTGGACATATAATATGCATCCAAAAAACTGACAGGAAGGATATAGCAAATTTATATCCAAGTTTAAACTGATATTAAAAATTACCTATATACTATAAATATACATAATGCCAAAACATCACATTGCTGTTGATGTGTTGAATTATGCCTTCTTTCTTCACTTCATGGATTAGCAATTACTTTTAACTAATAAATTTGTACTGATTGGGCAAGCTGGAAACAATGGACTCTGAGCTGAGTGAAGCAGGACACTGAAACACCAGATATGTTCCCTACAACTATTGAATTAGCAATAGGTGTTCAAATAAGTGTTTTAGGTAAAAAACCTTCTTCTGGTAGAATCTACTTCACATCACTCATTCCTCATGGAGATCGATGTGGATTGAAAGGTTTTTATGCTTTAGAGGGTATTATCCTCCAAAATGCTACCGAGGTTAGGAATGAGTACTTCCCATTTCAAAGCAGTTTGAGTGAACATGGTCTTGGCTAAAAGGTTTGCCTCCCCTTTCTTATTCACAGCTTCAGAAAGGAAATCATGTTGTGAAATGCACTGATGTAGACATGAAATTTGAGTTCAAATTCTGATTTTTTTAATCTCTTCATTATCACGCAAATTTCCAGGGCATATCATAACCCTTTGTGTTTATTAGAAATGCTGGTTTTCACATCTGAAAACCAAGCTGCTATATAACAGAAAATTAAGGCCTTGTATAAGTAAACAAGGTAGGCTTAAAAGGGAGGGACAGCTAGGAAAAGTGAAGAGTTTATTTCCAGAGTGGAGTTGGGCTGTTTGTGAAACCCCAGAGAAACCTGTGCTGCGGGCTGTGCTCATTTCATGCATTTATTACTGATCTGGAATAGGGGATGAAATTAGAAAATCACCTGACAATATTAAGGACACTTTAATTATTGATTTCACTCCCTTCTTCATTTGGTGCCTTTGTGTCCCAGGCATCCCCAGTGCAGATGTACTAGTTAGCTACCAGCTAAACTAAGGCAAACCTCAGTTTCATTTTTTCATTTTTTCCTCCAAATGCAGACCGGTCAACATTCTCGGGTTAGTTCTCAGAAGTCAGGATCCTGTGGGGATGGTGAACCGCACTATGGCCAGAATATAGGAGAAAAGAGAAACCAAATGACCCATTATAACTCTGAAAGAAGGGTACATAGGCAAGGGGGAAAGGTGTCATGGTCCCTGCGAGCCTGGCACGTGGACACATACGTAACTCAGTTTTACATACCAACAGGTACACTAATCTTCAGAGCACACCCTGGCACAATGGCAATGGAGTAACTCCCATCACACACAGTGAGATTACTTCAGGTTGGAAAAGACCCATAAGATCATTGAGTCCAACTGTTAACCCAGCACTGCCAAGTCCACCACTAAGCCATGTCCCCAAGTAAAAGTCCTGTGCCACATGTACACATCTTTTAAACACTGCCAGGGAAATGGTGATTCCACTGCTCCTCTGGGAAGCCTGATCCAATGCTTGACTACTTATTCAGAGAAGAAATTTTTTCTAATCTACAGTCTGAACCTCCCCTGGCACAACTTGCGGCCGTTTCCCCTTGTCCCTGGTTTCTCTCCCATACAATAAAGTTCTCGCTGTATTTTCCTTCAGCTCATCAGCTGCTCCCGAAATTACGGAGGGCAGGAGAGACAACAGTTCAACACAAAATTAAACCTGCCCTAAACCTGCTCCTTCCTCCCGTTCCCAGCGGGGTCGGGGTGCCCCAGAGCAGGTGCCCGGCAGTGGCCCGCAGGCGGCACCGGGCGCTGAGAGGCTGCCGGCACCCCCGGCATCCCCGGCACCCCCGGCATCCCCCTGTCCCCACCTGCTGGGAGGGTGACCTGCCTCTGTCAGCCCTCCCTGCCTTCGGCACCGGGGATCGCTGAGTACTACAAACCCACGCACACATGGTATATTCACGGCTATTTAACTCTGTTAAACTGGCATCATCCGCACCAGGAACTCCACCTATTGATGAAACACCACACAAGCACTACATCTTTTTTTTTTTTTTTCCCTGACATAAAATTCTTAATGCGCATCAACTGTTTAGAAAGAAGAAGGAAAACCTTAGAAGCTTGCCAAACCATAAGTGCACAGCCCTCGGCGGCAGCACTGATTCCCTGGGGGAAGAAGAGGGCTGGTCCCGGGAGAGCAGAGGGCGGCAGGCGGGACAAAGGCTCCGCTGCCGGGGGCGGCCGCAGTCGCCGCCCCGATGGTAACGCGCCGGCGAGGCGGAGCATCGGCAGCTCCGTGCTGCGTCTCTAAGAGGCAATTTCGGAGACTCTTCACTTACTCCTCGAATCCTGTCGGCAAAACTTGAAAGGCAGAAGGGTGCTTGCGCCTAATTTTTTACCTTTTCCCAGACGGTGGCGGTTTATATTTCCCGCTCACAGTGGGGTGTGCGTTTTTACGGCGAGAGCATTCACCACTGGAGGAGACTGAGGGGTCAGTCCCTCTTTTCGCTCCCTTCTATCCCCGGCCTTCAGAAGCCCCCAGAATGAGAAGTTCGCCTTTCGGTGATACAAAGGAATTGTACATCAAGAAAGAAACAGGAAGGAAACAGACTCACGTAACACTGTTATGAAAGCGCAAAATCCTAAATCCAGATGATCTTGCCTGATTGTACTCTGCCATATAAGCTTTGTGCACACAAATATTGCAACAATATTGAGAGCAATAGTTTGCCATGGATATTTCAAAGTTTAGAAAAATTGTCATGATTTTGAAGGGCAAATAATTTTTTTTCTCTTTCTTTAGAAAATTGTCCTGTGTATGAGAAAATCCATAAACACCATCTAAAACATCTTGTAGTCATTCATATTCCAGGGGCACTTCTTTATGGTTTTTGACAAGAGCATTTATAATGCCTTAATAATTGAAAGCCTGGAAACCAGAAAATACAGGGCACAAGAGTGAATTTTTCACAGCAAATTTTTATGGAAGTACAGCAAGCTATTTTAAAAGAGATGTGCAGAAGACTGCAGTATCCAAAAGACTAGACATGAGACAGAGGCAGATTTGGAAACCCTTGGTAACATGCAATTACAGAAGCCAATGATGTTGCTCAATGTTTATGGAGAAAGAGAAGGATGAACACTGAAAAATGGCAGAGAGTTGGGAATGGAGAGCCACAGCTCCCTGCACATTGGCTATGCTAAGAGTAGTTATGAGATGCACTTATGAGCATGTAGTAGAAATTGTGTCCTCCAGGCCATAATAAAGATGCAAGTAAATCACTGGTCTAATTTACAATGAAAAGTCGTGTATTTGCAGGTTACTGCAGGAGACAGTTGCCCTCATTCACATCCCAATGAAGGTTTTCTTTGGCATTACATGGCTGAGATGTCCTTAGTGGAGGTTTTCCACTTGCTGTAAGCATGAGTACATCCATGATGAAGAGCAGGGTCAAAAAAGAGTGATGTCCCTATCATCCAGGTCTGGCACTCAGGAAGGCTTAGCTCCTCCTTCTCACAAAGAAGATGAAGCTCCCTGTGGAGAACAGGTACTCAGCAAGTATCTTCAGAAACATGAAAAAAGTTTCTCCTAGTGCAGACATACAGCGTAAAAGCTGTGTAAAACTCACAGGCTCTCTCACTTGCTGGCTCTGCAAAGCCTGCACATCATGTGGATGTTTTACTGACATATCCAAACCAAAGTGACCGTGAAAATAATCTGTAGGTCTCTGAGGCACAGACACCCACTGCATGGCTACATACATTTGTGATAAAATCTTTGTATGCTCCTTATATGCTTCTGTTTTAAAGAATAAATGCTTTCTTCCCATCATGTTTAGATTCAGTTTGAACACCCCATCAAATGACATTGCAATTCTTCATGATTTTACTTCAATTTCCATTGGAAACTACAAGTATTTCACAGAATGTTATAGCTCCTGAAGTGTAACATAGCACCAAAAAAAAAAAAAACCAAAAACAAAAACAAAAAACTTTCCCAGAAATGCTGGCATCCCCTTAGCTACCTAGACAGATGATATCCCAAGAAATGTTGATAAGGTTTGTCCTAGAAGTACAGCTCATCATCCATGAGCTTTAGCTTTTAATACATTGTATTTAGTGAATTTGCTGAGAACTGTAACCACTGGCATGTATTTCCCTTGCAGCCAGTAAAAAGACCAAGAAAAAGAGACTGAAGGCAGGTAAGCAGTCTGAAGTACCACTGAGATTTTGAGCCCTCTCTGTGCATGTGAGTATGTGAATTAGGTCTGCCTTCCCAGAAAAGTGTCCGCATCGCTGCAGGAAACTGCAGTTGCCTTCAGCTGGCCCCGATTAGGTACGCATTTACAGGCACAGAATCCTGAATATTTATACATAGCATGAGTTAGTAAACATTTGAACAAGTCAGTTACTGTGGGAAAAAGTCCTATAAATTTAACCAGGCTCTGGAAGAAGTGTTATTTATTCATTGTTAAAATCTCACAATGTCTGCAGCTGTTCTTACAGATTTTATTGAGAGGTAATTCTGTGAGACTGGAGAATCAATACTGAAATAATTTGCTTTAAAATAAGGAAAGCCAAAAGTGAAACCTTACACTTTTTAAAAATCCTTATTTCTTATTTTATCAGGTGCACATTTTCATTTTTTACTTTAGATGTAGAATACGCCATCAGAAAGATCAGGCTTGAAGTTCAAGTGGAAAAACTCATGCACATTCTTGCTTAAGCACTTAAGGATGTGTCTTTCCTCTTTATGGTCTCTTTCTTCTCTTTGCCAAATATCAATTAGCAAATATTCATTACTACAAACTTGGTAAAACTGTGCAATAAAATAGACTGTCATGTTCGTGGTCATTTTCAACCTGAGTCAAAAAGAAAAAGTGTTTTCAAATATTTTGCTTTAGATGAATTGGATTCCTATAAAGGCACATGCTTCGGATACATTTTTCCAGACCTATGCATGCATATATTTAGTCCAAGAATTTCCATTAGTCTAAAGCAGAATGCTCTGGCAAAATGCCCTCTGCAGGAGGAGTCAACAATTCCCTGAAGCCTCTCTTACCAACTGTTCTCTCAGCTACAGAGGACAAGTAAAGTAAGGGTCCTTCCTCATCTGCAGCCTGAGAAGGTCAGCCAGGTGATGAAAAACAGTGTCAAGACGTAAATGCAAGATGGAATTACAGTAATACTTGAACAACCTTTTGCAATAACTCCATATAAACATAGATGTTGTGAATTTAATGGTGGGGCAGGGGTGTAGATATAATGAGGAGCTTTCATATATCATTACTACAGGGCAACATGCAATATTTTCAGGCCTAACTAGGAATGTCTCCTCAGTTTGGCACCTCCAAAACTGATGCTCACATTGTTCATTTACCTCACAATTTTTCACTGAATGAAATTACTCAGTTTGTTGAAGGCTTACGTGATGAAAGAGAAATGATTAAAGAAAATGGCTCTGAAGATCTTAAATGCCAGCAATTTAGCAATTTCTATTATTGTATTTACACCCTGTTCATGGCCATATGGATTATTCTACTTCTGTTGCCTCTTGAGCAACTTTGCAAATATAAAATTAATTAAAAGACCCCAGAGACATAAAGAAATACTGGGGAGCATGACTTAACCACATTAATTTTAGATGGGTTTACTGGGGGTGAGGAAGAAGAAGGTGACTTCTACAGTTTCTTGGGCTAAGAGGAAGTCTATTTGCCACCTCACTCTTGCACCAAGGAAAACAATAGTATTTATTTTTAATTACTTTGGAACTTTCAACTCCCTAAATAACATTGTTCAGGAACAAAAAGACTGAAACTAGACAGCTTCAAAATATTGCTACTAGTGACTAAAACCTCTTTAGTTACTTGCAGAATTAATAAATGACTTCTGTTTAATCTTTCTTTAGGTCATATTTTCTGTATGACACAAGATTTTTTGGGATGTTATTCTTAACATCTGTTTATTCAAAAGGATGCTGTGAAAATTGCTCTTTATTCTTTCACACATACAGTCTGTTCATTATTTTTTAAAAAGAACATAACACATTGAGTTTCACAATAAATCTAGCTGGACAAGCATCTCTTTCTTACAAAGTGGTAAAAGAAAAGTTATTTTAGTATATATTTACACATAGCATGTAAAACAGGAAGGGAAGGACTTTCACACAAGATTATTTTTCATTAATATCTGTTGTAAACTCTGTAAACTATGCTTTACTTGTCAGTAAATAGTTGGGAATTTGTTGTTTGTAATTTCTAACCTTCTATTTGATGATATATGGGGCTATGGAGAGTGTTAGATAATTGCCTTCAAACAATAGGCCATGAAAATATTTGAATCCAAATAAGCTCATAATTAAATGAGGAATTAAATTTTTTTTAAGGGATATACTATTATGGAGCAGGTCTAATTTCCATCCTCTCCAGAAACTACTTTTCTCAATGGATTTAAGTGTAAAACAAATTTTTAAAAAAACCAAAACACATCCTCAAAAATAAACTATTGCCTTGAAATTTCCTGGCTTCAGTCATTCGTTTTTTGTTTTGAACGAGTATTCTAAAAATGTCTCTTTTTTTCTCTAATTACTTGTACTTTCTTAAATTACAGTGTGGTACAAGTAAATCACCAAAAATAATTCCTTGCATTATGGCATTCAGCTGCAAATTCTGTATCATTGTGTACAGATATGTACAAATTTATGCACACAGTCAAATAACACTGAATTCACATTTAAATACAGAGAATGGTAATTCCTCTTGCAGGGTATTCTAGATGCATAAAAGTAACTGAACACAATCCCAATGCAATGCACAGTTCACTCCAGAATAAAGAACCAGTATCCCAGATAACTTCTGAAACACATTTTCAGTTTCTTGGTATTTTATTGATCTCTGAAAACTGTAGCAGTAAATGTTTGAAGAAAATGGTCCTTGCAAAAGCAAAATCTCACCTCTGAGAAGGGCAGCAGGCATCTTTTCAGATGTACCTGCCTTTTGCTAGCACACAGCTTCTCCATCCCAAAATGAGTCCCACACCAGAAGAGGCTGGGAAGCCAAGATGGCATGCAAGCACTGTGGATTGGGTCAGTATGGGATAGTAGCTCCAAGCACATCAGGCAACTGCAGGCTTCATAATGAGACCTGCTGGGAAAGGACAAGAACAAACAAAGTATGAAAAAGTGTGAGGAAAGATTCAGTGGTGACTCTGGAATTAACAAGGAGTCTAAATGAAAATAAGCTTCAATTAACAGTGGCTGGACTTAAATATATATATTTTTAGAGAAGATGTGGGGTCAATTATAATTGGTGTTTCCATGGCACTGTCTGCAGTGGTGAAAATTACCTATGACCTCTAAAAAAGTTCATACTTAATTATATATTATGGAAATTAATTTACTCTTATGTCTTCCATGAAACTTTGACAGGATTCTCTTTCACAGGGTTTCCAAGATGCTGATTCCACTGCAAATATTTCTTTTGAGTCCATATAACTCTATTGGTCACTAAAATGTCTTACAATTGAATTGTTATGTGTTTTTAGGTTTCTGCTAAATTTTCAAGAGGTAGAAGATGAAGGAAGATGAATCCCCATAAAGGCAGAACACAAACACAAGGGCACTACCTTCATTTAGTTTTATTGCTCTATTAGTATTTGGTTTTGCACTTTCCTATCAGTATGATAATCACTTTTTTAGTTTGTGCGTTTATGGGTTTGTTAAGTTTGCCTAAAAGCTCTCACCATGGATAGGAAAGCTGTAAGCTTAACAAAAAAATTTGGCACTGGTAGAGGGAGTAAAAGCTGCAGTTCAGGGGGTTATGAGTCTGGGGCTGAGCACAGAGAACTTGGGGTGTTTTTGCAGGGTCTGGACCTCAATCACAAAAACTTCAATAAGAGAAAAATGCCAACTTTGCATGTTACATCCCATGAGAGTATTGCAAATGTTCAAGTAGCAGAACCAAATGCATTTGAAGAAAAGGGTGTGTTTACTTCCTCAGTGCCATTTACACATTGCCCAAAGAAGCAGGAATCAAGATTGCACCAAAAAAAGCTTACAGCATGGGAACTAGGCTGTGAGCAACTTTCTGTTCAGTTCTGCAAGAGTTCTTTATACCTCACTAGCATGGCATTGGAAAGTCCTTCCAAAATATATTAAGCAGCATGACTTCCTGCTCGCTGCATGCTGTTTGTTCTCTCCTCTTCTTCCCAAGGGAAGATGCTTGGGCAGTGAAGTCTCGTCTGTTTGGTAGAGTTGGTTTGATTATAAACAATTATGTTGCCTGAGTGTTTTTGCTAGAAGACAAATAAATATGCCTTGAACTTTGAATGGAAGGTCGGGTTTGTGACTGTCCTTATATCCCAGGATATTAATTTCACTGTCTTAGAGTGGTTTCCAAGAACATTCTGTTTCCTAGACAGACAACTTTTATGACAGCATTTACCCCTACAGAGGTGGAGATAGGGAGAAGACAGAATGATCTGCATGGACAGATGAGTGCAGTTTTCAACACTAAGCTCTATACACCTTTTGGCCATGGTGGAAAAACCCCACTGCGATGAGAAGAACCATCTTCTTGTGGGGAGAGATTGTAGACAGCTGAGGACAGGTCTGATGATATGCTCAAAGTAAACAGAATGGCTGAGGGCTTTTTATTGTAGGTGAATTGTTCTAAGTGCTGAAAGCCTGGTGACCAAACACATCAGACTCTTGTAGTCCAGCCAGGAAGCAAGTGAAGCATGAATAACTGAGTAACGTGTCATCGTCTGCCAGCATGGGATGGGGTCTTCTAGCCAATCAAAGCTTATAGAAAGCATTACTCATGAATGATTCTATGTCCAAACTTAGCACAATCAAGGAATGCAAAAGGACTTCTAAATTATAGATTCAGCTGATCAATTACAGATGTGCGACTAACTCCAAAGTAGACTGCACTCTTCAGAACGGCTTTCCTCACATCATGATTCTTGCATGGGTTCAGTTTCACACAGATGTTTTTCATCCTTGGGCTAACTCTGTCCAAGTGCAGAGCCGACAAGGCAGAAATGGTTGTATGGAGTAAGTAACAGAGCAGTGCCTCATTTACCTTTTTCTAGTACTTGAGTTTATGCTACCTGATGAGGTTCACTTGATAATAAAAAAGACCCAAGAGGCAACTTTCTTGAAAACCACATGTGAACAGCCTGATAGTATCTAGCAATTATTCATCAGTGCAAGCCTGCAGAAAGGACTCAAAGCAACTTAATACATTCTCCAGCATCCTTCCCTTTCAGAGGAAACAACTCACTTCCATGGCTGACCATCTCAAGTGTCTTGAATATGGAAAGGATGTGGGAGGGTGTGAACATGCTACTTCTCTCTAAGTAGTCCTTTCTCTTTGTGTTAGTGATATTGAGCCATTTAAGCTCAATGGCTCTGAAGGTCAGTGTCCAGACCTGAGATGAAGTGACCTTATTTCTTCTGTAGAACAAGTACTTGCTTGTGGGAACTCATTGGGGGCTGAGATATTGTCCACGCCTGAGCTCTGTAATGCCTGACATTTCATTTTCTTAAGTTAACTGATCATAATGAAGACTGAAGGTTTAGTGTTTAAATACAATGAGTCTGTCAGTATTTTGTTCTTCTAATTCTTCTCCAGCCATTCCAGTCCTTTACTTTCTTATTCACAGCACAGAACAAACTAGTATTTAGTCAAAACAGATTTTCTGTAGTATTGCTTTATATGCTGCACATCTTCATTGGAATGGAGTAGGAAAAAGTAATAACATCTCTTTACTAACGGGTAGTTGCCTCTGCATAAGTACTCAGGAAATTGTTGACGGTAAAATGTAACTCCCATCAGCAATATTTTTGACTGAGGAAATTGTGAATGGTAGATGTTCAACGTATACATTGTTGCAATTCTGTCAGAAGATCATTAAAGCCGTGCAAACCAAATAAATGATATATTCCAGAAATATCTTTTTTTCTGCGTGGTTTCAGGTGTCCATTTCCATCCATATTATTCAATGTATCTCTACTTAGTGGAGGCAATTATCTGTTTTCTGCAAACGATTGACACCAGAAATACAGAATAAAGGTAGAATTTAATATACTTTAGGAAAGCTATAACAATTGCCTCACAGATCTATCCCTAAAGTGATCAAGAAGCCTAGAGACAAGGGAAAAAAAATAACATAGTGTATAGAGATTCAAAAAGACATTTGACAAGATTTAAAAAATTACAGTGACAAGGGCTAGCAGGAAAACCCCTTGTGCTATTACAGTTGTTAAAAAAAAAAGGAGTAAATGCCAACTGCCACAAACTACATGGTGTTCTGATCCAAAGTGTTCATCATATCCGAAATGACCACAAAAAGGTGTGACTCAGAAGGAGACATGGTGTGCTCCTGATGTGGTTATTCAGCATCATGAGGCCTGAAAATGAACCACAGAAAAGCCTCAGGAGATTGAGTGACTAAGTACGAAAATACCAGAGGAAATCACTTTTATGTAAACAAATGTAAAATGACACATGAAAACACAATCCTGACTTTGCAAACTAATCTAATTATGAGCCCAACTTGGCTATTACTACTAGAGTGTGAGATTTTATAGGTGTAATATGTGGTTATGTAAAAATATCAACACAAACATCAGATACCACTGTTGAATAAAGAGTTTTTAATAAAAACTCAGGAAAATGCTACAAATTATTAGGAAATGAATACTGAAAGAGACAAAAAAATATCATTATGCCACTGGGTAAAATCATTTATATGTATTATGAATACCAAGACCATGACTGAAAGGGCATAGCAGAAATGAAAAGATAGAGAGAAACCTAGCAAAGGTAATTTTGAACCACAATGAAGCCTTCCTATAAGGAAGAGGTAAAATAGATTAGGGTTAATAAAGCTGGTGAGTAGATAGCTGAGAATATAAGAGGTCAAGAAATCAAGGGTGGCATGAAAACAGTGAATAGAGAATTTGTACTAAAACATCTGGGAAACATCAAATGGTACTAGCAACAAAATCCACTGTAGATACAAATGTGTAAATCATTACAGTTTCTTTTCATCAGAAGAACAGCTGCAAGCTCTTAAATAATTTTAGACACTAGACGAGCAGTTTTTATGGTGCTTGAATCTACTAGCAACACTTCAATGTTTGCCACTGACTGAATCTTCTTTATGTCTAGTGAGACACCTGAGAAACCTCATTCTCTTATTTGACTCCTCACAGGTAGATAAAATCTTTGACATGTTTATGTTGCAACAAATAATAAGTAGGATGTCTAGTCACTGAAGCCTACAAACCTGAATTCTCTTCTCAAAAACAGGTTGGCCTCAGTGAATGATGCCTGGTCTGTACTGTCCTCAAAACCATGACCATGCACCATTTAAGGGAGGGCTGACTGATAAGGATAAAGCCCACTAATAATGCCACAGTACAGATAAACATGGCACAGTGGCCAGGCTCTGATGCTGTTTTCTTTACTAATACAGAAGACAGACACTGATGGATGAAGATGAAAACCAAGGATATGATGAATCGTCTCACAGTCCCAAGGGAGCCAGGGGAGCCTGTGGTGACTGATCACTTCCTTCTTCTGACTCATGGGCCACTTGCTGCAGAACCTTTTAAAAATCTCACAGTGCAAAGGTGCTTTCTATTCTTATGGAGCACACATCCACAAATAACCTGGGATGAGGACTGTGGGGGCATCATAGTTACTTCTGTTATAAATTTGTGCCATATAGACATATATCGACAGCCAAAGAATGATAGCAGAGATTCTGTGTAACCACTGTACAATCCAGAGCTGTATAAATGATGTCACTGTGTTTGGAATAATTCCTAAATCACATGAAAAATACTCATGGGCTGTACTAAGCACAGCTGAACTTTGCCAGCTTTCATTTCAGGCAGGCAGAATTTTCTTTTTCACGAGACTTATCACAGAATCAGAGGCATATCGACTGGAAGGAGTCTCTGGGGGTTTTTAACCCAACTTTCCACTCAGCACTACAGGGTCAACCAGGGCTTTGTCTGTTTGAAAACTGGAAAGAGATTTCTCCATCTCCCATCTCTCACTCTCTAGTGCTGCACTATCAGCATAGTAAAGAAATTTCCTCTAGTGTCCATCCTGAACATCCCAGGCCACAGTCTCATGGTTACTGCACCTTATTATTAGATGAGGAAAATAACCTCCCACAATTTGCTCCTCCCTGCGTAGATCACTATGCAACTGGCATTATTGTGCATCAGAACACAGTCTTGGTCCAAATTTGACTCTTGTTTGTCCCTCATAACACCCAGGTAATTTGCAACAGGACTGCTGCTCAACCTTTAAGTACCCCCTTGCTAATAGAGGAGCATGTCTTTGTGTCCATAAAAATGGATGGATTGCTTTTTCCACCACACATTCAGACAATGAATGGGATCCAGCAGTGCTCTTCAACGATGTCATTAAAGCCAGAACCTACGAATTTTATTTTCTTGGGAAGGTATGATCAGTCATGTGCTATTATAGGCCACATATACATACACACCAGAGTGCATGGCAAGAAACAGTAACAACAGACATATTTAAGAGTATTATTTATATTCTAGTATTCTTGTAAGAATTTTAAGATGGTTAATCCAAAAATACACAGTATCATAATGTGTGTTGTAAATCAATGAGAATTTACTTTTGCATGAGATTCTTCTTTAAATTAAGAAAACAATACTTCAACCTCAACATTCATCTTTTAAATGCTTTGGAATGAGTTTCTGCGGTTTATGCATGAAAGTTGGCCCAAAAAATACTAGTTTTATGAAAAATATTTATGCCAGTGGCATGTGGGAAAAGGATAATTCTAATTAAGTAAAAGTTTATTTTTGCTAAGTACATTTTGGAAAGTTCATATCAAGAATAAGCTTTTGATTCCATCAACACTTTTTTTTTTTTTTTGCAAAACTGACTACATATCAGAGCCAAAACATTACAAGCGAGATCAAAGCCTATTAGACAAAACAAAATACTATTTCATGAAAAGACTTCACATTTGACATGCAAATGCTGTATTTCAGTGCTGAAAATTATTTCTCAACTAAAACATGAATAATTTTGAGATACAATGAATCAAATACAAACACTAAAAGTAGAAGAAAATTGCCATGATTGGAGTTTTTACCTACAATAGTAACTTACTATATTTTAGATGGTAAATCTTCCTGCATAAGTGTCTGCACTACTTTCATTCAATACTACTTGCANGCCATCCCATTACAAGTTCAGTTTCCTTTTCTTAAAATTCTTAAAGAGAAAAAGATTTGGAGTTTCCAAAATATTGATGTTATGTATCTTTTTTCTTGGTTTGTTTGGTTTTGGGGGTTTTTNGTATTTCAGTGCTGAAAATTATTTCTCAACTAAAACATGAATAATTTTGAGATACAATGAATCAAATACAAACACTAAAAGTAGAAGAAAATTGCCATGATTGGAGTTTTTACCTACAATAGTAACTTACTATATTTTAGATGGTAAATCTTCCTGCATAAGTGTCTGCACTACTTTCATTCAATACTACTTGCAGTTTCAAGGTGTAGTTCCCAAGGTTCTGAAGGTTTTCTATGGAATATATTAATCCAGCTCTACTACTGTATTTTTAAACAAAGAATGAATTTACCACATAAGCTGTGTGAAGTGGGATATTCTCAAACTGTACAAATGGCTAGTGTCCTTATGAAATATCAAATAGTTGTTTCCTGACATGACAATGTGTGCTTCACTTAATTCAGAAAGACAAAAGCCACTCATGAGTGAGTATATTTGATTATACTGTATGAGGCTGTGACGTTATCACACTGATAACTGGTTTCAGAAAATACCAAGTAACACATATGATGAAAGCTAGACTTGCTCTTTGCAGACTAGTTGAAGACCAGCATATTGTTTTCAGCAGGGAAGAAAACAGAAGTTAAATCCACAATCCATTCACTAGAAACTGGAAACTTTTCTGAAGAAAAAAGAGTGCACAAAAGATCAGCAACATACTGAAGCCAGGAAAAAAATTGAATACATCCCTGCAATTCAGAAGCAAATTTTACTGACCATAAATCTGCAGTGAAATGCCTGGAAAACCACACAGCAGACTTTCAGTCTTGACAGTGCTTTTCCCTGATTCTGATGTTTCAGCATCAGCAAGCACAGGACACTGCTCGGATACACTGTGTGGAAAATGGAGCCTCTCCCTTATCATTTGTCCAGACAGTATGTGTTTTATTCAGACTTCTCCCCATCAATACAGCCATGTCTGTAACACACCTGTGTTGTTCTATTTTAGTTGTGAAATAAGCTCTTGAGCTCTGTATTCTTCATTTCTATTCAGTTACAAAACAACCAGAAGCAGAAATCATAACAAGTGGGACCAAAACTGTCCAGGTTTTTACTGGAAAACCAAGCAGCCTCTTGCCCTGTCCTGCTGGACGGAAAGCCCTGCTGCTAAATTAAGGTTTTTTGTGTCTGACTGAGCTGTGCATACACGCTGAAAGGAGGGGATGCACTGTGCTCCCTCCAGTGTCATGACCTGCAGCAATCTCACCAGGTAGGCCTCGGCCAACTCTGTCAGGAAGGCTGGAATTTCTTATCTTCCACCAAGTTCAGTTCTATTTCTTTTCTAAATTCCATCACCCACATTGTCTTGATGTAGTCAGCACTGGGCCAGCCTGGAAGTTAACCTCCTTTACATCCCACTCAAAACCATTTTTCTCCAAACCAACATAGCATTGCCTGCTTCTGCTTCACCCTCTGACACACCAAAGTCCATCTCTGACACTCCCAATTCTTTTAAAATCTGGCAATACCATAAGACATTTATGAGAATTAATTGCTACAGATTGTATTGATACAGGTGGTAGAAAAGGTTTTCTGCTTGAATTACAATCTATTGCTATTAACAAATCCAGATACTAAGTTCATTGTAATGATTAGGTTAAAAGAAATAACATGGGTATTTAATGGTTAGTCATAATTTCTAATATCACACTTCAAAAGATAAAAATGCACTTTTTCCACCATATCACCATAGATATCCTCTACTATTTTGTTTGAATGGGACTAGTTTAAAGCACCAGAATTAATAGTTTTACAAGTGGTCTTCCAGATTCCTTTATGACAGCCTACTTTGATTCTACAAAAGAGAAAGATGAAGAGTGATAACAGCGAGGATAGAAGAAAAAGAAAAAGAAAAAGAAAAAGAAAAAGAAAAAGAAAAAGAAAAAGAAAAAGAAAAAGAAAAANAGGAGTTGTTGTTGGGGGGTTTTATTTAATTGGTCTTCCCCTCTCCCCCCCTCCCCCCTTTTTGTGCTGCATTATTTGTTTTTAAGAGCAAGTTAGTTTTCCTGTAATGTTTTGGACTCTTGCCAACTGAGTCGCCAGTTTTTTTACCATTTATTCTGCTAATTCAACAATACCCAGTAGGTGGCCTCAGTGTATAATCTATTTCTTTACTCTTCTTTCAGTGATTCTGCCTTGCTTTTTGCATTGCAACAATTTTATCTTAGTTGGAATCTCCTGGGTTTATCCCTTATTTTCCTCGGGGCTTAGCAAAACATTTTCTTTAGAGAATATGAATATTCTCCAGGTCCAAACAGACATACGGGCTGAAAAATACAGAGGATCCTTGGAGTCTTCAGCTCTGGATCTTTCAAAGAATTATTGCTGACTCTTGTGGCTCTCCCACATCTCCACCTTCAGAACATAATTGACTTCTGGGAATCAGCCAGCCCCCTCCTACAAACAAGGGTGTCACCTACATCTGTCATCCTGTGGGAATGCCCTTTCAAATAAAGAAAGGGAAGTTTTTCTGATATGAAGAGTGTGAAATTAATTCTTAACTTGATTGAAGATCTTAATTATCTCATTTATTGTATTTAAGTATTTAAGACATTGAAATTCATGTACCTACCCATTATCACAAAATAAGAAATACTGAGATCTGCCAGTTAGTAGGGTCACTTCTATAATTTTACTTTTACAAGATTCTGTATTCAGTCTGCCTTGTTAAACAGCATGCAATACCTCCTGCAGACAAGACCACTGGACATTTTCACTGTGACTTCCTACACTGAAAGAAGTGCCCATGCATTTGTGAAAAATATTTGTCAATTAAGTATATTTGTCTACCATGGATGTCCCCAAATTTTTGGACTTGATTTTTGTAGATAACTGATGCATAAACTCAGTCTCTGACTATTGCCAGTAAGCCAATCAGACAGACAGTCTTATAGTTTCCCTACCATAATGAGGCCTGAAACCAATTTGGCGGGGATCAAGGAAATATGAAGCCTCCAAATATTTCCGGAATTGCCTCACTATAAATTTTTTTCAAAAAGGCAGATTGAAATGTCCTATAATAGATGTGCCTGTCTGCATCAAGAAGGAGATATTTTTAGATTTGTGTTAACAAGGGCTTCCTAAGGAGAAGTTGGTATCTGGTCCTATCATACCCTAACACCACCCTCAGCCAAGCTTGTGACTTTTGTTGCCCAACAATGTGACACCAGTACTGTCTTCTCTTAGTGTTTCATTCACATGGAGCACTAAAGAAAATCAAGACAAATTACCCAGATGATATATGTAAGGCTTTATCACTTTTAATTTAGAAAAAAGGCAGTTTTATTTTTTTAGTAGGCTAAGATGTGGTGACCTAAGTTACAATGACTGAAAGCACCCACACAGAAGTTTAGTGCAACTAAAGATATGTGCAGTAATTTATTTCATTTTAACATTCCAAAGTGTCCTAGTGCAGTCAAGCCCTGACAAAACAGCATTAGCTGAAATGAAAACTTGGCTTTGCATTTGTCCCCTCCATAGCCTGCTTAGCTACCATGGAGACAGACAGCTCTGTCACATCTAGTAATCTCATCTTCAAAGAAACAAAAACATTCTTGGTGAAAAGAGCCTGCAAAGCTATATTATTGGTGATCCTAAATGTGATCTTACACCTTTCACTGAAATCCCACGTCATCACAAAAGAAAACAGAACTATTCTCTGCCACCCTCATTTTCTTCTTACCACTTTCTCTGCATGGAAATCAGAGGTCCCAATGTGTTCCATGGGCAGCACTACTAATGGGCCCTGCACAACACCCTACACGCCCCCAGCAACACCATCGTAGCACCCCTGCCCACTCTCTCATATCCCTTCCCAACTCTTCCAATTCTTCCCCATCAAGGCAGGACCCTGCCACACCTTCAACCCACCCTGGCATACCTAGCTGAGGCTATTTGGTGCACAAAATTGATGTCTCCTTCTCCACAGCTCCTGCTGGTTTGGCTGGGGACTGAGAGCACCCTGTTCAGACAGCCCTGGAGGACTGGCCAAGCGTTGGCTGCCTCTGAGCAGGCAATGACTCAATTCTTCCTACACTTCTCTCAGTTCAACTCTCTTCTCTCTGACAACTCTTCACAAAAAGTATGGAAATGTAACTTCTGTGTCATTCTGCCAAATATTCCTGATGATACCACTGGCAGAGACACCTTGGTTAGTAACGTGTCATTGTAGTCAGAAACTAGGCTCATGAGACAAGGGTCCTGGGGTCACAACACATACTAAAACCAAGTTTCACTGTGCTCCCCACAAAGGAACTTGACCTCACTCCTCATTTCTCTGTCTATTAACAGAAACATGAAAGAGCCTATTAAAACTAAAGTTCAGAAAGGTGTTGGGAGTTTAAGACAATGGCTGTACATTGGCATACTCCTGTTTTTAGCACAGGAAGAAAGAACAGAGTATGTCTTGTAGCTCTCAAGAACACACTGAATAAATAAATTGAAACTACATTCAAGTGCTTGGGGATAATTGTAGTTTGGGGGTATATTCAGAATACCAAACATAATTTAGAAGGAACTCCAACTATTTTTAAGGAGAGAAGTGACACATGGAAGTTATTTTCATGCTAGCTGGAGAAACATTGAAGGAAATGCAAATTTAACCCTCAGACTGGGTAGGGCAGCAGCACATTCCACTTTCATAAGATTTAAATAAGTCTCTTCACTACAGACAAATAAAGCCCTTACAAGCAAATCGCAGATCTCAGCTCTGCTCCTTCCAGAAGCTGCTGCCAGGAAATCTTGACCTCTTATTTCTTTTAACCGTGTGGTTATACATTATTTGGGTGACTATAGCAATCACAAGCTCTTTGTTAACATACCAGTGCTGTGTATAAACTACTGAGGAGTCAATGACCTGGCCTCATCTTCCACCCAAGGCACTGATCTATCCTGATCACCACAGTGATTTAACTGCTGCAATGCATTTACTGCTTCAACCAGATCTTGGTACAAGTTCTCTAGGCTGAACATAAGAAGAGTCTCCCCCTTTCCTTTTCAAAGAAAAATAATGAAGCTAGCCACACCATTATAAAGAGGTGCCTCCAGGCACATTGGATACCTCAGGTAACCAAGAACTCCTGAACCCCAAACTAAATTGATGTCTATTGTCTGTTCAGCTACAGAAAATGTGAGATGGAGAGCACATACTTACATACTTGCATTGCCACCTACACATCTTCAACAGGAATTAAGAAGGTGAGCTGGAAATGCTGCCTGGCATGAAGATGGTGTGTCTGGGGGAAAGGTGAGCAGATAAGCAGAAGGGAGAAGGATGTCCCCAATACGCTGTAGGGATTTGGCTGTTAAAACAATTTTTTATTTCTCTTACTGACCCAAACATATTTTAGCTATTTTGAAGTATGATTAGTAGCCTTCTTCTATAGAGTGGTGTACAGGCAGAGGAAGGAAAAGAATAGGATCATACACCAACAATGCACCATGTTAATTGTCACTCAGACTTCTGAAGATAAGCAATAATGAGTTAAGATACACACCAAAATCACTTAAATTCTGCTCTCTTTGAGCATCTGTAATTTAATTAACATTAATATATTTTGCATGTGAAGATTATACTGTTCTACAATTGAGGCTCTGATACTGATTCCATCTCATTGCTAAATCTAAACACATGTTTACATGCAACATATTAAACCAAAGCATCCCACACAGCTGTGCACTCAAACTTTTAGTCTTGTGCGCCCAGAATTAACCCTGTTAAATTTTATTAACTGTTATTTTGTTCTCAGCCACACAGCTCTTACACAAAGTTATCCTTTCATAGGCCTACCATGGAGCCCTAACAACACACTCTGCTCTGTACTTCAGCAGCCCTGACAAGAACACAGGAATCCACCACTGATACATGGTATAAAACTTGACTCTGGCCATTCTGGATCACTTAGGGAATCTTGGGAATATCTCGTCTTCTTTTGATCATATAAATGAGGTGGATTGTAGAATCATAAAATAGTTTGGGTTGGAAGGGGCTTTTAAAATTCACCTAGTCCAACTCCCCTGCAATGAGCAGGGACATCTTCAACAGGATCAGGTTCTCAGGCCCAGTTCTACCTGAATGTTTCCAGGGACTGGGCATTTGCCAGCTCACTGGGCAACCTGTTTCAGTGTTTCACCATCCTCATTGTAAAAAATGTCTTCCTTATATGTATTCTGAATTTACCCTCCTTCCATTTAAAATTTTTGCACCTTGTTCTATCATAACACACCCTGCTAAGAAGTCTGTCCCCATCTATTTTACAAGTGCTACTTAAATATTCAAAGTCTGCAGTAAGGTCTCCCTGGAACCTTCTCTTCTCCATGTTGAACGATCCCAACTCTCTCAGCCTTACCTCATAGGACAGGTGTTCTCTCCTTCTAATCAACTTCGTGATCATCTGTTGGACAGGGTCCAGAAGACAGCTTTCATCCTCCATCCTGTACTGAAGGGTGAATCATCTTGTGTCTAATTAACAGCTTTCTCAAGCTGTTCCAGCTAATCCCCTAACCCTTCAACTCAGCATCACCTAAAGATGGGAACACCATCAGGCAGTTCCAAGTGATTATCATCTGTTCAATGAGGAAGAGGTTGCATTAGCATGTACCTTGATTCCTCACTCTGATTTTCAGGGATCAGAATGTTATTGAACCATGCATCCTAAAAGAGCCTAAGACATTACAAAACAATTTTGACAATGTGGTAACACATTTTTCTGTGGTGAAACCCACAGGATTATTGAGTCAATGGCCAAGTTTTTTAAATCACAAGATCAGCTACTTCTTCATCCTTCTGTATGCAATCCTCTCTTCTGCCATGTGACCATTAGATTCAGAAAAATTAAGACAGTTTATCTCTCATGAGTCGTCAATGCAGTGTTTGCCCTGTTTTTCTGGTTTAAGAGCTTACAGATGGTGTTATTGTGAGCTGTAAACTTAGTCACTGACCTAACAAGCTTGCATTTTACCTATGCAAACTATTCTGTACAGTACAAACAAGATTTATTTTCTATCCATAAAAAGAAATATGATTATTTATGATTAAAAGAAATATTTGAAACTGAGGTGGAATATTGGAAAATAACATCTGGCAAAAATGGTGTCCATTTTAGTTTTGACCTGCAACCATGCTTTTAAGTGTTGCAAGATAGACAAAGCAAAACCTGAACAGACATAGACCAATTTGGGAAGTTCATGAGGTAAATAAATCTATCAACTGATGATACGAAATTATCTTATCTGTATGAGGCAACACATTGACTGTTTAAAATCTAAGGTGGCCTTTTGACTTCTTCCTACAGTGAGCTCCCATTCATACTCTGTTTTTGAGCCTTCTCATTTCTGATGTCTATTCAACTCTAAATCTGTCAGGCATTGAGAGATGGTCATCAACAACTGGAACTGTACTGAGGTTAGGTAAGACTGAACACAGCAGGATGACAATCATTCCTGCTCTATTTCACAGACGTGTAATTGCTCAAATATGAAAGCCCAGGACCTCCTTATTACAGTTGTCCTATTTTTCTTGGTAATAAATTAAATTAAGGTGTCATTTTATTATATATCAAATATCTTGGTGTGTACCTTTTACTGTGGTTGCTACAGGTCCTAAACATTGCATCATTACATCTTCGCAGGAGCTGGCAGGACACACGAGAAGTTCACAGGATACAGTGATAAGGCAGAAACAGGAGACACAAAATGAAGGCAGAAATTTTCTTCAAGGACTTTCTACAAAGGGACATCAGAGAAAGGAAGATTACAACATAGAAAAATAATGGCTCCACTGGAAGGACTGATTGACGTAGACACTAGATCTGAAAACCAGGAATCATTGGTTTGAACTCAGCTGTTCAGGACAGTCAACAGTTGACTCAACTGTTCAAGGAGTCACATGCCCTGAACTGCATAGGTTTTTCATTTAAGATTTCATGGTCATAGAGATTTAGCAGTAATACTGAAATTACGTACAGAGGAAATTTCTCTACACTAGCATAAATATTTACTTTAAAATGAGACTCTTTCATTAATCATATTAATCTATTAAACCTAAAACCTCTGTCCTGCACCGACCTTTGTACATTCAATAGTCCAGTAATTTCCAGAAACATCTAATGGCCATCACCTCTTCAGACTTCCACTATATCTGAATTATGACACTCAGGAAGTAATTTTTTTTTTTTTTTTAATTATAGGGCCATCAGGAAATAATGTTGAGTATTACAAACTTTTCTATGGAGCGTACTCAATAATTCAGAGGAAAAATTAGAAAGGTGATCGAGTTTCAAAGTGGTTACAGTTCAATTTTCCACATGCAAACCGGGTCTGCCAAACATGAAGGAGGTTTACAGGGAAGTATATGAAATAAACCCCAGTGGGTTTCATTGTCTACCACACCATAACATAGTGATGGCAGAATAAATATCTGGCAGACAAAGAAACACAGGTCTCTTTCTGTAAAAGAAACAAAACCAAACAAACACCCAAACAAAGCCAGCAAACCACTGAGGGAATTTTCTTGAGCACTTCACCTCCTACCCAAATTTCATTCACAATTCCTTACATGCAGAAACAGTTCTACGGTAGTTAGATACCACAAAAAACAGAACTGATAAAGAGGTGGACAAAAAAAATCAACAAATTGTACAGACACACTTAAATATTTGAACATTTGGCAAGATCTAGGAAGTATTAAAGTCAGACATTATTTGCATGGTTTTGGAAAGAGTTCTGCCTGTGGCCAAGGTACTCCCATAATTTCTTGTGAGAGAAACTTTGCACTCTATAGTTACCTTTTACTAAGTTACAATGGGTAACTTCCTTTGTGGTTGGCATCATTCAGGCCAGGACCTATCCAGTGCCAAGGAAAAGAAGTCAAGGAGCCCAGGTACCAGTACAAAACTGCTGCTCCCTCCTAGCTCCTGTCCCAGCCCATGCAGCAGAAAGCTCTCTTATACTGCAGTCCTAACCTGTGTAAGTCTGGCTGGCAAAGCACACTCCCATGAGCTTCACTATCCCAGCCTTGACTACTGCTGCTTCTCCTCAGAGAAGAGGCTTCTCTGAGAGAGCAGCTGTGTGTTCATCAGAGCTTCTCCTGTCCCTGCCTTCCAGACCTAACATAGAATGAAGAAACAGACCCCATGGGTCATTAACAATGCATTCTCCATTCTTACATCCCTGATGTTGAAGCGGTTCTCTGGCTTTGCTCTATGGGGAACCAATCTGCTAGCAGCCTCTCATAATCTTCTACACATTTCTGTGTACTAATAGTCAGGTGTCTGGGCAACCTCCTCTGTGGAAAGTCTTTCCTTAGATTTCTGAGGTCAATAGGGAATGACTGAAACATAGATAGTATTTTCATGAGGCAACTTGTAAGTAAAGGACTGATTTTTAGGATTTAAAGAGATGAAATAAAAACAAAATTGAAGAGAATAGTTAAGGGTGGAAAGAATAAAACAGTGGTCAGCTGGCTGAGTAGGAAGTACTGTAGAGTTTTAGGAGTGTTGAAGTTAGTAATGCACAAAAAGGGAGTGGTGAGAAGAGCTGAGAATCTGGCCATAAAAAGGTGCATATACAAGATACATCCAAATGTCAGATGATACTTAGGAGACTGACAGGATTACAACATGTAGTAAATAAGGGCTGGCTAAGGTCCTCCTCAGTGGAACTACATAGGATTCTCCCAAAGGAGGAGAGATTGTGGTCTGTTTCTGATACCAAAAGAGTAGAGGAAAGCACACCACCACCAAAGGAAAGGCTGCAGGGAAGACAAGCCAAGCCAGTAATTGTGCTCGACTTGAACTTTTAGAATCACAGACATGCAAAAAACATATTCCGGACCTGGTGATATGGAGAAGCAGGTCTGGCTGAAACATGGCCTGTAACACTGAAACCTGGCACAGCTAAAACATGAGCACAGGGTGGAAACCCGCTCGCCTGCAAATGCCCAGGTGTGTTTCCCACCCATGGAAACGTCAACAGGGGCACACCTAAGCTCGAGGCACAGAGAAAACATTTCGGGTTGTTGTATCAGGTGCCTATTGCTCTATCAGCCCTCGTTGCTCAAGTGCCACCATTGAGGCGACGGTCCCCGCGGGCCGCGGCAGAGCCGTGCGCGCTCCATCCGCCAGGTGCCATTTTGTGGCACCGCGGGCCCGAACCGCTCCCGCGGCCCCCGCGGGGCTCCCCCGGCGCCGGCCCCCGTCCCAAGGGGCTGCAAGCGGGGGCACGGCAGGGAGCCGCACTCCGCCCTGGCCCCCACCGACACCGGGTCCCGCGGGCCGGCCCGGCCCGGCCGCCGCCCCCGCCAGCACTACATTTCCCGGCAGCGCGGGGCGGGGACCGGCTGGGCCCGGCCGGGGCTGCTGGGAGAACCGCTGCCTCGCCTCCTGGCTTTCCGGAGCGCCAGGAAGGGAACGGTTGTTTGGGTTTTTTTATTGTAGGTGCGAGCCGAAAGGGGAAAGCCCCGCAGCCTAAAAAAAGCATCGCCGCTTCCTCGGCTCTCGGTGGGACCGGTAAGGGCAGCGGGGCGGGGGGCCCGGCCCGCTCCCAGGTGGCTCCGCGGGGAAAACGGCTCCTTCCTCCGGAGGGCTGTGCCACTTCAGAGACCGGCTTTAAAAGTCATTTGTCTAATTTATGGTTTCTGTAATCACTTCGCAGGCATCCTGGAGACTTAACAGCTGTTGGAGGATGCTGGTGCCTACGGGCTGGGCCTGTGGGTGTTTGTTCCAAATGCAAAGTCAGTCTGTGTGAGGCTGTGACTGTACACCAGTGCGCACCTTTCTAGGAAAGGCCAGGATTGTGACGTTGGCATCTGGGCCATCTCTTCGACCATACCTTCCTGACCAATGTTTTGGTTCCCAGTGTTACACCAGACATAAAAAGGCAGTCTATGAAGTTATGTAAACATGCAAAACAAAACTGTACCCACTGGTATTTGGGAGTGCAAACAAACAAATACAGACAGCACAAAAATAAGAACAGAATCTTCAAAGCTCAGGTTTGCTCTCAGTTGCTTCTAGCTGAAAACTGGTGCACGAGCTGGCCTGTGCATGTTCCTTGCTCACAAAGTTAGTATCACTGTTTTTCTTTGAGAACTGTGTGTGACCTGTCAATTAAAAAAAAAAAAAAATTGACATCTCTGTTGAATATAGTGGAAAGCTTTTTCTCACCTTCCTTACTGACCTTCCCTTCCTAATATATTTTTCAATCTCAGCTTTCAGATGTCTAGAAATTTTCCAGTGGAGCTACATGTCCCCATATGGCAAATTTAAGGCCAGTGAAAAGACATTTACTTCTTAAGTTACTGTTGTCACAGGCTGGGCATGATCCACAGATAATCTATGGATCACAGTTTAAAATGCAACTCATAGGCAGATGGTACCTTCAATAATTAATAGTTCCCCTAACTGCACAATATAAATACTGTGTGCCTATTCTCTTGTGCCTACAAAGGCACATGAGATAAAACCCCTAGACTTTAATTGGTGGTGTGTGACAGACTAACATGGACAAACCAAAAACATGTACCTTACATACAAAAGGTCTTTTTCCTAAGGGAAAATTCACAGAGATCATCCAAAGATCAAAAGGCAGAAAAACAACATTTCTATAATTATTGAGAAGCTGCTGTAATGCAGAAGCACATCAGAAGCACATTTATCCATCGAGAACATAAAACACAAAACTGTTTTCTGTAGCTTAGGACATCCCTGACTGAATGTGTCCATATGCACATTCAGGGGAAAAAGCACTTGTTTGCTTTTGCTGTTCCTACAGTGTTTGCCTAAGTACGTGCTGCTGGCTACATGAGGAGTAAAATACAAGGTTAAATAGATGTTTTGACTAACACAGTATGGCTGTTCTTCTGCAATGAACAATGTCACTGCCAGTGCTGTGTAGGTATCAGTCGTGTCAGATCTGCTGTGTACTTCAGCCTTCTGAAATGAAACACTTCTTTCTTTAAACTGCTGCTCTGAGCAGTAAGACCATTCCCTGCAATCACTTTGCAAAGTGTCCAATACTTATTACATACATACATAAAAGACTGTTGAAATGGGACTTCTAGTAGGCAATCACTTAAAACACTGGGGTTTAATACACTTTTTCTCATGCATGCATTTGTTTTATAAACAACCTGCATAAAAAAATTACAATTTTCACCATGAAAATCAGTCTGATTTCCAGGACTAAGGGTGCAGAGGGAAAGGGCAGTTTCTCTTCTTTCATTTACACCTGGAGAATGATGGTCACTTGTTATCACCTACTTGTTTGTTGTCAGAAACCGAGTAATTACTCACTTCAACCACACCATTTAAGATGTTATATACCTCTGTCACATCTCTCCCCTCTCAATTCTTCCGAGCTGTTGAAATGCCTCTTAGGCAAAAGCTATTGCACAATGTGACAGCCTGTTCACTCTTCTGCATACCTTCCAAATTGTTCTAGATCTTTTCGGAGAGGGGAGTAGAAAGCAGGGGAATCAGTTCTCACTCAGCATGGAAGATGTGGGTGCATGATGGATTCATTGTGGTCTGATTATTGCTTTATATTTTCTTATCCTTTCTTCCCTGAAAAGCTATTATGTCACTGTGCATGTTACTCTGATATACTTCCCAATGCTTTCTGAACTCTTTCCCTTCTTCAGAGACCACTGATTTGGGTTTAAAAAGCAAGCAATTGTCAGCCTGACAGATTTTGAAACAAAATCCAGTCTAAAACTAGGTGGCCTTGTGGTCTTGTTTTCTCCTCCAAGTGTAATTTTCAGGGAACAGGAAGGAAGCTGAGGAAGATAAGGTTGGTGGAACTCTCCTTCAACCACAGGAAGTTAAATGGGCAACGGTGAAGCATTTTATAAATGGCTTTCTTTGGCTTTCAGCTATGGAATTAACATGTTACAGATTTCAAGTCTAGTGCAGAAAAATATTTCAGAAATTAGGTGAGCAACAGTGACAAATACAGACCTTTCAGAAAATACAAGGGACTTACTTTATATTCACATGGATGACAAGTGACACAGTGAGTGCTAAGATAATATCCTACATTCAAATGGAACAAAAATCGGGGGAAAGTTCTGTCTCTGTAATATTGAGATGATTTCATAGGATTTCTGTGGGTGAGGTTCCACACTTAGCAAGTGATGTCTTGGGGAAAAGAAATCACAAAATCAGAATCTCCTACAGCTATTCAAAGTCAGCTGTGGAAAAAAGTTTTAATTTAATTTCTCCATTTCTAGTATAAAATACAGTGAAAGATAAAGGACTACAAAAGCAATGATATGTTTTTTTCCTTAGGGTTAGCTGAAAGTAAAGATCTGGACAGGTTCCTTTCTTCACAACTTCCTTGAGACTTTCATCATACCACTTTGTGCTGCTGTGGCATCACATGCATCAGCCCTTTGCCACCAACCAATGTGATGCTCAGTTTCATCCATCAGTAGCCAGCTAGAGGCATTACAAACAGAGCTGAAATGGGACAACAGTGAATTTTAAAATAAGAACCTTATATATAACATTCAAAGATACAACAGTTTATTGTAGGAGAAAATGTATCAACAAATGCATTGAATGCATCTCAAACAAATGTAGGCAAATGGATGAAACAAAATCATCAAAGTGTAAATACAATAATAAATACACAACAAAATGTAGTACAACTTTTCTAAGGGTTGAGAAGTGTGACTAAAAGAGCTGGACAGGATTTTTCCACCTGTTTTTAGATTTGAAATGTCTTTTTCCTTATACTCTCTAACTTTCTAACCTGCAGAGTACTGCATAGGTCAACAGACCTATTAGTACTCAAGACCTCACAGTCCTGAATACAAATCATCTCCCTAGTTTAGATCAGAATCTTACATGATGAAAGCAGCAGTTTGCACTGCATGCTGTTTCAGTACCGTGCAGCACAAGCACGTAGCACTGAGGCACAGCCAGAACCACTGTGTGGAAATCAGGCCTGTGCATTCTTAGATTCTTTTGGGGAGTTGTTCAACTTAATATTTAAGTGGACTATTAAGTGGACCACAGAAATCCAGATTTTCAGATGAGGGAGAGTGATGGTTAAGTTGGAATCAAACCTGGCAAAGCAGAGGTGATTTAATCTGGTGCCTCAGAAATCAGCTGGATCACTCAGAGAGTAGGAGGTTTGAGTCTCTTTTGAAGTAACTGGAGGAACACAGTGAAGCCTTGTCCAAGCCAGTACACTCCTGTAAATACTTCATGCTCAATGTTCATGAATTTCTACATTCTCTGAGAAAATAGTTTCACCAAAATGGTTGTGTTAACTTCTTCTATAGCTGAAGACCCTAGTAACTTAGGAATTGTAGAGTAAAAGGCAAGTTAAGATGCAAAAGCAAAACAATGCTGTGATTTCGCGTACAGCAGAGACTGGAGGGTTAATGTCATTGCAGCTGGCAGCTAAGTGTGATATCATGGACATAAAAGTTAGAATAAAAATATCAAATTTTCCCTTCATAGCATTTTTTCTCCAATTTGAAGGCCAACAATGCAGAGGAATGTTTCAGCCTTTATTTTCCTCACAGACATTAGCAGCATTATCTCAACTTTTGAGAAATAACCAGCAAGCCAAAATCAACCATCAGAAGAAATGCAAGTATGTCTGGCACTCACAAAGTTTCACTGAGGGACAGAGGGTCCTTTCTGTCTTATTGAGAAGCACTTACATGAGAAGAGGCAAAAATCCTCATACTTATCGATCACATCAGCTAATACCCCAGAAGGTATGGTGCAGATCTGGAAACTCCCATCTCCTTTAGGCCTATAAAAACAAAGTAACAGACAGAGGAGCAAAGGACATTTCTTTTTTTTTTTTTATGGTAGCTCAAGTATAGAATGAAGATGAACACTCAGAGAATTAGTGGCCACACGTTACAGAGTGCATCAGAATACACTAGAAATTCTGCACCTCACTCTCCTCAGGCTGTTTAACATCTAAAACAAGACAAAAAGTAACAGAATTTGAAAAGAAGGAAAAGCAGCGAAATTATTATTAGGTCTGGCACAGAATCATTATTAATGTCCTTCTCCCCCTATCATTTATCTTCACTTGTAGCCCCTACCTGCATGAAAGGCTGCCCTGGCTTTCCATCAGGGCACAGATCTGCAAACCCAGATGAGATATTCATGACTGTCACACTTGGAGTCTTCCTTCCAGCACATGGAGGTTTAAATTATTTCTTTGGTTATATCCTGCTGTTTCCATTCCACATTCTTCTGCAATCCCTACTTACACCTACTAGAGCACACTCTCCAACCCACTGCTTTCCTATAAATTCAATTAATTAATTAATTAAAACCTTGCTGACTTTTCTTTTGCTGCCTCATTTCCCAGACCTCCAACATTTTTTGCTGGTTTTGCTTCCCTGCTGTCTCTGATTTTTCCATGTCAGAAACCTTGCATTATTCTTTATTAGGAAGAATTTTTTCCAAGTCCCAAATGTTAGGAAACTGCCTCACTCTGTTTACTACTCAGTGAGAATGATGAATTACCTTTTTTTCCCAACTTCTCCCTTTAAATCCATCCTGACAGCCTGTACATATGTGTATTGTAAATGATGTTTTAGCCCAGACTCCTCCAGTAACTACTCACAAATACTTTTTTTTCTCATGAAGAAAGGAGAAAAGTCTCTTGTGAGACACCTGCAGTATAGGCAGGTACTCTAGTAACTAAGGATGTGATAAAAATATGCCATGGGCACATAGGGGAGCATGCAAAAGCTCTGAGTAAACAGCTACATAACAGCAGTCTCCTTGCAGCTGATTGTGACAGCCAACCGATTATCTGTGTTCATTGTGGATCAAAGTTACAGCTTATGCATTGGCAAATAAAATCCTAGTGTGGGATCAGAAAACACTGCTGATCAGAAACACACTGCTAAACAAAGCTGATTTATGACAGCTCTTGGGCATATACTATTTGAGCATATGCTGTAACATTTCTGCATCACACTAGAATGCACCCTTTCATTTTTCATTCATCTCACTATTCTGAAGGATGCCATGATGATTTTTTGCCTTTTCTTTTAAACCTCTTTTATACCTATTTACAACTTCTGTATTCTTAGTGCTTTTTGCCTGCATTCTTGGACTTGTTTGTCAAGCTAGGAGACCAGACATGTTAGAAGCTTTGTAGTGAGGGATCAGTGTGNATTAAGTGGGTTAACTCTGGAGGCAGATGGGAGCTCAGCTAATGCTGCCAGATTACCAGACTGATATAACAGACATTCCAGTATGAGTAAGGAACATCATTTCACACACACCCCTGTGTACAATGCTGCCTGTTGCCAAGGTTAGAGGCAAGAGCACCCAGACCACAACTTCTCATCACATGGGAGCCCCAATTAAGTTAGTCTTGTTTTGCAAGGTTTCACTCCTCTTGCCACACAATCCTCTGCACTGTGTGGACATATGATAAATCTCATTGCAGAGCTGGCCCATATCAAAATATTTTCTTGCAGGTCTTTCTTTATCCATTCAGATTCCATGCCGGAAATGCATGTGGAATCAAAAACAATCTATCAGGTCCTGACATTGTAAACACATCTTAACAGGCAGTGAACTATGGGACCTGAGCATCCAGTCATGATGATACTTGGTGCTGGCATATTCCTCTTCCAATGACAATTTTTCCTTTTCTTAATTTGGTTTGCAAAAGATGTTAATCAGTGCACCAAGCTGCTGGTTATATTTGCTGTGTAGTTCATAAATGCTTTGAACAGATGTTAATGCAGCACATATCACTCCCTCACCCTCACTAAACAGGGCTTGGCACTTTTCCCAGATGAAATTAATGGCGCAACAGGGGGTAATAGTTTGTCACTTCTACAATTCCTGTATTTTCAAATCTGCTAATAGAGGGAAATAGAATTCAATAAACCTCTGTTAGATGGTAAATATCACTCAAAGGAAATGCACATAGTAAATGAAAATTCAGAATGTCACTTAGTCTTCTGTGTTCAGGATGATGATCCTCCTCTTGACTGGAATCTCCTTTGCCCCAGCTGTTTTTCTTCTACAGGAATAAAAAGGAAAAGTCAGTTTTGAAGAACTCTGGCTAAGGTGTGTTTTCCTTGTTTCCTTCAGAGGCAACACACGATACATCTGACTTCTACTAGCAAGGCACTAGGATTTCTATGAAGATCTACTCCTCCCTTTGCTGTTGCCATGTGTGACTAAGGACCAGTTTGTGTAGGTTGCAATTGCAGTGACATACCTACTAAGTTGTAGGTTGCTAAAGTAGCTGACACTGCCAATGAAAACTTACCATAGAATTATAGGATAGACTGATTTGGAAGGGACCCATCAGGATCATCAAGTCTAACTCTTGGCCCTGCACAGGATACATCACACCCCATGCCTGAGAGCATTGTCCAAACACTTATTGAACTCTTTCAGGCTTGGGGCTCTGACCACTTCCCTGGGGAGCCTGTTCCAGTGCCCAATCACCCTGTGGGTGAAAAACCTTTTCCTGAGATCCAACATAAAACTCTCCTAACTCAAATTCATGCTGTTTCCCTGAATCCTGATGAGAGTGAAGAGGTCAGTACCTGCCCCTCCATTTCCCCTTGTGTAGATGTTGAAGAGCGCAGTGAGGTCATTTTAGGATTCTACAGTAAGCATTCCAAGAAAGTAGAAAGATCAGACTGTTTACAAGCATATTACACTATTCCTCTTCAACAGCTGGGGTATATGGGGGATAACTGATGAGTTAATATAAAAATATTTATTGCATTATGAGTGTTCTGATCGAAAAAAAAGAAATTATATGAGAGCTTTTAAGATAATATGGTTTCAACTGCATGACAGGATATTTTTGGTTTTTTTTACTCTAAAGTGAGGATGACTATTCTAGTCACAATGCAAATGCATTTATCTAGCTTAAACCAACCTTTACTCTCTATTTGCTTTATCCATGCTTCTTTTGACACATCTGTATTCAAGATTAAGTGGTGGTGAAGTCAGGTGTATGTAATAAAACATCTACCACAGAGACACATGAAGTATAAATAGCACTCTAGTGTGCTACTGGGTACACTGTTCCAGAAGAAGTGCCAGTATCTACCCAAGAACAGATGCCAAGTGTTTTCTTGAAGTTAAGGTAGGCCAAAATACAACACAGCCCACAGTTAAAAAGGCTACAGACTAGCAGTACACTTACACAGCACAAGTACTACAGACAAGCAGAAGTGACACTACTTACAAAATTCCTCAAACATGTTCTTATGGCTCGAATGACCTTGGGTTCCTTTGAAGACATGCAGCAGGATGTTACACAAAACAAACAAACAACACCAGTTCCAGTTCTACACTCCTGGAATTCTGACAGCACTCACAAATCAGTCCAAAAGTAACATGTGGCAAGAGGAAGGCATCCTCATCTGATACAAATTAGGGTAGTTCCATTTCTAGACTAGAATCAAGAGTAGTGATTCCACTTGTGTCTTCTCTGACACAAGACTGTGAAAGATGCTAACATGACAGTTTTAAAAATGGTTTATCTACAAACTAATTTTAGTCTTTCATAACGTAGACTAGTAAAGTGAAGCTATCTGGTGAGTTTTGTTTCAGCAAGTTTCTTACATGCAGGTATTCTTCATACAAAGTAGGGAAAGGGGACGTGTCTCCCAACTTCTAGCCTCCAACTCCAATCATGAGGTCACTTTCAATGTTAAATGCTATTAATTTCTAAGTATTAGTGTAAAGTACATATTTAAACCTTTTTAAAATTAAATAAATGGGGTGGGTTTTTTTACACTTTCTTGTTTTAAGCAAGCCACTTTAAACAATACAATCCACAAAGAGAAAGCAGCAGCCAGTGTCACTGTTTGGCTATCATTAGCCTCCTGAATGTTCTGCTTTAATACAATAATACTGGAGAGCTGGCATATTAATGATTTGCCAAGCAAATGTATTCAGTCATATTTTTTCTGGTGGTACTAAGCATTCTCTCCTCATACAAACTGTCTGAAGTTGTGAATATTCAGCACCTTACAGTTTCAGAGTTCTGTCTCAGGATAAGCATATGGCTAAAAAAAACCCTTCAGAACAATGCTGCCCTAAGGGACTTATGTATATACAGCAGTAAATGCAGAGCATTTCACTGAATTAGCAAACCCATGACTCTAATATGACTACAGCCAGAACATATTTTTTAAGCTGAAGAGTCATTCATTCCCTCAAAAGGATGCCACCCTGAAAGGGTCACGCTCACCCCGGTGAAACCCCTTCCATGCAGCATGGCTTCACACAGGCCAGGTTGATGCCTGAAGTGGCCACCTAAAAAACAGAGACTAGGCATGAATAAGGGAATAAAGGCAGGTATTTATTCAAAGGGCCTTCAAAAGTACACCCTGGGGAGCCAGAGGCTACTGCCAAAATGGACCCCAAGATGGACAGCAGGTCACAAGTTCTTAACTCTTTTTTTAAGTTTGGTTCATTTGCATATCAGGGTTAATTCTCCAATTAAAACTTCAGTTGATGATGTAATTTCCCCAAGCTCACCCCCTTTTAGAGGCTCTTTGGTTTATACTTTTTGGGCCTAGGATGGTCTGGGTGTCCTTGAAGAGCAGGCCTGGAGAGGCTTTGTTGTGTCTGCCCAGCACGAGAGAGCAGAAGTGAACGGGCTACAAGAAACTTCAGAGTTACACACTGGGCAGTACAGGATTTGAATAAATATGAAAGTTAAAACCTAAGGCATCAAGGTGACCTCTTTACATCAACCACGCCTTTAGGTGCAGGTCTCAACATAGAATGAAAACCACCCCATAAGTGCGTAGAAATACTAAAAAAAAAAAAAAAAAAAAAAAAAAAAAAAAAAACAAAAACAAAACAAAAACAAACCACCAAACAGGGAAAGTGCGGGGGAGTTGTCCCGAGAGCCTCCGTCCAACAAACTGCTCCGTCCTTTGAGCTTTTAACCCTACTCCGGCCTCAGCAAAGAGCCGCGGAGGCTAAGCGCGCTCACCGCCGCCCGGGGCCGCATCTTTCCTTGCCGGGGGCGGCCCCGCAGCTCCGAGCCCCCTGCCCGGCTGAGCTCCATCCCGGCAGCCGGCAGCCCCGAGCGGAGCGCGGACAGCGCCGCGGCAGCCGCAGCCCGCAGCCTGGCGTTGTGACCCCGCGGAGCACAGACGGGCCATCCCCTCCCGTGCCGTGCCGTGCTGTGCCGAGCCGTCCCGCCCCCGGGCATCCGGTCAGCCCCGCGCCGGGGCGGGCTGCCCGATAAAAGCAGGGCTGTTCCGCTCAGCCTCGCTGTGTTTCCTGCTCTCTTCGTACTGCTCTCGCCCGTCCGTCCCAGAGCTGCTGCGCCACGCCGGGAGGCGGAGGTAACCCCGGCGCTGGGGCGCTGTGGGACGGGACAGGGCGTGCGGGCGGATCGAGGGCCGCGGGCAGCTGGGCGCTGCGGGGCAGCGGTGCGGGGAGGCGGCCTGAGCGGGGTGGGGAGGCGGCCACTGCAGCGGAGCGCAGCTCCTGGGGTTTCTGGTGATGCTGGCCGGGTTGGTGGGTGCGCGGTGCCAACTGAGAGTGAGGTTATCCAGCGTCCTCCGGGGACTGTGGAAAATACTGCTACGCCTCAGCCCTTGGACAGCCTTGGCTACAGGACTACTGTTTTTGTGGGATCACAATTCTCCCGGTGCAGTGAGAAAAAGTCATCCTTGCCACACCCTGCTCAGGTGGCTGCGTGATCAGCGTTTAGTCCCTCAACTAGCAGAGGTGGTGTGCCGCCTCAGCCCTGCCCTTGTGATTCGTGGGCAATGATATTGTGCAAGAGCCTGTCAGGTCTGCAAGAGCCTGTCGGCGGTGAGCGTTGGCACCGCTACCAACGAGCCTTTGCTGGCAAAGTTATCTGCACTTGAAATCTGTCTGATAAGACATTGTACAACGTCTGATACTTCTCTTCTGCATTAAAAGCCCTCCGCACTTATGTCTCTGTGGACATAGGCATACTAAAAACCAATACAAGGCAGAAGTGATCTGAGATCTTACACGTACCAAAGATTCCCTTGGTTAATTCACTTGTAAATACATCCCTGCTCACTTCAGTTGAGAAGCCAAAATCAGCCAAGTGAGTGGCAACTTTGACTGTATGGATATGCTTGGCTATAGTAGCTGGTAATAATTAGTTAGTAATTAGCAATACTTATGCATTGACTGGAAATGGAGACCCAATCAGATTTGGGTTAGGGGAGAGATGCGTCCGTGGAAATTAAGCATCTCATTGAAGGATGCAGAGTTGGTCTTCTAACAGGAAGTCTCCTGTGGTCTGTATGCATAAACAACTCCATGAAGTGAAAGTCATACTTTTCTGAAAGATCTAATGTGCCTCTAATGACCTATACAAACCTAATATTTTACTTAAATAATTACTGTCATAAATTTCAAACTGGATTTAGGTCGAATTGTGTATTGCCTCTGAAGGCAGTTGCCTCACTTTCCGTAGAGATTAATTTTAACACCCTTAGCTATGCCAGAGATACCAGTTCTCTTTCATGCAAATTGAGGATTTTAATGTTGAGTGTGTTAAATTAGTGCAATCAAGTTAAATTCAGCAACTGCATTTATTTTAAAGACTTATTGCTTCTGTTTTAGACTCAACAAAGAATGAACATGAAATTTAATAAAATTTTTCCTTTATAACTCTATGTTTGCTTAGAACTGTAATAGCTCTATAGATATGAGGGAGGTATTTCCTGTAATAGATATTTCTATTACAGAAAATGCCAATAATGGCTCTAGAAAAATGTTCCAGTGCTGTTTTGATATTTGTTTCATTTCTTATTGGTATTACTGTCTCTGTGCACGTTTTGTCACATTTTAATAAGAATGAAGAATAGAAAGTACTCAATAGAAAGCATTCACCCCATGTCTTTGCCACAAAGAACTTGTTTTCCTACCCATTATGTCTTTGACAAATGTTTTTCTGTTATCAGAACAGTTTTAAGATGTCCCAATGTTTCTGCCTGAAAACTTTCTGAAATAACTAGCTCTGCTCTAGCAGTGGCCTATTTCTTTTCAAGATTGGCCTAGTTTCCCATTTAGAAAATCTGAGACTTGTGGTAACACATGTATGTTCACATGCTAAATGTCATGAACTTTGCTCAGAGTAGCAGACATCCAAGTGACTTATCTGCTGGCACTTGTCAAACACTATTACCTATACACATAGATAGCAAAGTTAGCTAAGAGATGCAGTCACACTGGGCATGTAGTGCTAAAGGTTGAAGTGCCAAAGTGCTCTGCCTTCAGCTTAGAAAAAAAGACATTATTGCATCATAATGTTGTTAGTCAAAGATTAAAACCTGTTTTGACCATGGATGAATGTCTTGCACAGCTTTTGTATACTGGGAAATAAAATAACATTCCTCAAGGACTTAAAGGCCTGCTTGGTGTCAGCATTACTGGGATGCATACAGACTGTGAGGTTACACTTACCTGAGATGGTGTGATTCAAGCCTATGACATTTGCTTAATGCAGGGAGGTGACGAGAAGAAACTCGACAGCTTTGCAATGTGCTCTTAAAGAGCTGCATGCAACTGCAAAAGCAGGCTCTCCTCAATAATGGTAGTACAGGTAGCTGAAAAGTCAGTAATGACAGTTATTTACCTAGTGTGCTTTGGAGATTTACAAGCATTTTGTCTTCTGAATCTCCTTATGCTTGTGTTTTCTCAGCACAATTGGGACTGTGACTTGTTCTGCATATGATTTCATAGTGACAAGGAGTGCCTACAAAGCAAAAAATGTTATAGTCCTAAAAGAATTTTTCCTGACATACAGTACTAGTTTGTGAGTACTAAAGTTCTTTGATCAAACCATAAGTTTTGATTTGTAGTTGTCATGCATTTCTGTTTGAGATGCTCAATGGGCAGATTTTTAGTATTATGTATTTAGTACGTATTTAGTAGTATGTATTTCTTTATTTATTTTAGATCTGTGTCCACGTTCTGTCAGAGCAAAAAATGAATCTCATGACATGAGGGATAGGGAATTTCTAAAGCAGATGAGGGCAGGTGTTTCCTACTGCTGCTGAATGGTAAATTAATTGTGTACTGCATCCTGGAGGAAAGTAGAAGCAACCTGAAGATGAGACAGAAATAGGACAAATCTATTAGATATGCAGGTGTAAGCCTATGTATTTTTTTAAAACAACACTTAAAAGCAGGCTAGAAAAAACATTTAGATTGGATCTGAAAATGTTTTTCCAGTGTTGATGTTTGCATTTTCTCTGTGGTTTACCCTATCTGGTAAATGTTTTGCGGTTTTTATCAGGTATCTGAAGAAATAGCCTGAGGATGAACTTCTTCCTGGAAACATTAAGAGCCATTGTACTTCTTGTTTATTACTTACTGGAGTCACTGGTGTTCTTGGTTGTGCCTAGACGGAAGAAGAATGTTAGTGGTGAAATAGTATTAATAACAGGAGCAGGAAGTGGCATTGGAAGACTCTTGGCAGTAAAGTTTGCCCGCCTTGGAGCCACGCTAGTCCTCTGGGATATTAATCAAGAGGGGCTCAACTACACAGTTAGGCTGGCCAAAGATAATGGAGCAGGAAGAGTGCACTCGTACATCTGTGACTGTAGCAAAAGACAGGATGTCTACAGAGTAGCTGACCAGGTAAAGTATCCTATTTGTGGCTTTGACACTATTCTAAGAGGAGTGCATGCGTGGGTGTAAGATGCATGATTAAGTTTTCTAGTGGATTCAAAGCAAGAGATTAAAGTTAATTCATTCTGAATGTATTGTGCTTCCTATCTATTTCAAAATTTCTGATTTTTATAGTTGACTTGTGTATCTCTGTTCCTTAAAAACTGAAAAGAGCTGTCTCTCTTTTTCAGTAGCTCATTTTAACTGGGTAGCTTCTCATTCATTCATTCTATTACCGAGCAGGCACTTAATCGTGAAGTGCGGAAAATCAATTTATTGAAGCTAAAGCAGTATTTCAAGTTCTGGCAGCTTTGTACCAAAACTAAGCCCTGAAGACCATACATTGTAAAAAGGATTAACTGCTTAGGCAATTTTCAAATAATTCCATTGCTGTGAAGAGATTTTTGCAGACTTACTTTATCTGAATTAATAAATGTATCCTGATGTCTTAAATATTTCTTTCTTTAATTTCTGAAGAGGTTTGTAAATGTAGCATGTGGTTAGATAATTTGAGCAGACTAGCAAAATTGCCAAAAGCTAAAGTTGTTAAACACTTTCCAGTGTAACAACCTGTTCTTATTGATTTAAAATTTGCTATACTTAACAGTTGAACTGTAAGGTTTCTACAGTGAATGTTTGCCTAGGGATTAATTTTTTTTAAAAAAAGTTCAGCTTTCTTCAGGAACATCTGCTGGCTGAAATAATGTTTTGGTGCTCTTTAAGAAGCCTTCTGCCTTTTTTATCTGTGCAAAAATGACTATCACAAGCTTTTTGATCCGTGAAGCTTGTGCACGAATTGCAGCTTGTTAGAGGCTGCCGCTGTTGGTTTTGTATTCCAGTAGTGCTGATCAGCCTTGGTCCCCCTTGCAGCTCTGTTACACCAGCTGAGCTGGGCATCTGCTGTCCTTGCAGAGAAGTTTCACATCTCTCCACAGGCGTGTAGCTGTGCTTCCTGCTGAACTGGGAGAGCTGGAGGAGGAGTTTTGTAGTGTGAAGGACACTGGAATGAAAAAAATGAAAATTAACCTTTAGTTTTGAGGACTTGAATTGAGGGCTAGCCCTCTGGGCCCGTGGAGAAAAGCAGTGGCTGAGCCGTTCAGGCCAAATTTGAAAAAGAGAACAGGGTGTAGATCTGTGTGACATGGGTTCATGATGATGCAAACACAGCTAGGCAGGAACAAAGAAGTTTTAGTAGGGTCCAGTGCACGGTTCCTCACTTATAACCTTCTGTCAGCAGTTCAGCAACTGTCCAATTTACTGAAACTCCTCACGCTGATCCGCATAGAAGAAAATACCATGCTACCATTATTTCAGAAATGTCATGTCCTGCTGATGATATAGAATCTTTCAATCTTACCAATTTCCAAAAGACTTCAGTATTAGTGCTCGGTGCCACTGTTTACTTAGTGCAGCGTAGTAGCCTTTGGTTCATAGTGTTCAGTATCAGCCTTTGCAAGATAAGACAGCATGGTTCCAGGTCCTGGCTTTTTTCCCCTTCTGGTGATTCAGCTTGATGCAGTCTTGGAGTTCTGCAATACTATGGTGAACTAAATTCATGCCAGACGGGCAGGATATGTTTGAAAACTTTGCTCCCTGTAAAGCAGTCTTAAAGCCAAAATGAAGTGTATGTGAATTGTTAGTATCTGCTTCATCAGCCACACAGACACCATGAAGAGGTCACCTTGGTAGGAAGAAAACCCAAAGGCTCTGCATGTATGAGGTTCTTGTTTCTTTCCTGTACCAACAGGATGAAGGATCCTTTTGGCTATCAAGAGCTATAGTTTAAAATGTATTTCTAATGTCTCTGTTCCAGAAGTACCCAACCCCTAAAGCTTAGTTAACAAAAATAGGCAAGACTAGAACAAGTTTAAGGAAGATGAGGAAGTTAAGCTAGAATAAAGGACGGGTGATAAATTACTCTTTAATGCTTTACTGTTATACCCATTTCATTTTTCCCACAAAGCTCAGATCAGTGAACTGTACTTGAAATTCTATATTAAATATTTTCATTCTCCTTTGGAGAGCTGACACAATATCTTGCTACCAGCTGGCCCATAGCTGTCCTCTCAAATGAGTCTGTTCGTGGACTCAGTCTGGAGCTAAAATGAGAATGATACTTCCTCTTACTGAATTAAATATATAGGTATTGGTTTTTAGCCAACTTAACTTCTGGGGTAGAGTGTACCAGATTCTAATCCAGAACTGCTCTTTAGTTTTAAGATGGGTTTACTGCAGCAAAATACTTGTTGCATTAGTTAAGCTTTCTGCATTAGAGACTTACCTGGAACAGTTGTCCCCAGAAACAGAGGTGCTGAAAGCAGAAGCTTGTGTGAAGCTGTTTGGCTCCATGTATCTGTAGAAAATCCATTTGAGAGCTCACCTTTAAAATGTATCAGGTGAGACTGTGCAAGAACCTGAGGTGTTTGTATCCATAAAAAGCACAAGTTCAACTTACTTAAATGTGTAATACTTCTGTTTGTTAAGTTTTCATATATAATACTTGGAAAGAATGTTTTGTATTTATTGCCCAGTATCTTGATGCTGTTTGTTTGTTTTAGGTTAAAAAAGAAGTTGGAGATGTTAGCATCCTAATCAACAATGCTGGTGTTGTAGTTGGGAAGAGATTTCTTGATTCTCCAGATCCACTTGTAGAAAAAACCATGGAAGTGAACGCAGTGGCACACTTCTGGGTAATACCTGTATTCTGCATATACATACTAAGACATCCTTTTAACTTGTTTTCAGTGTTAATTTTGCCTTTGGGAATTGAGAAAAACATGCAAGGATATAGAGCTCTTTGGAGGTTCAGTCAGAAATGATACAAGAAATTGCTTACTTTGCTCTGGAGTC
The DNA here is from genome assembly GCA_013399225.1 of Rhipidura dahli. Lineage (NCBI taxonomy): Eukaryota > Metazoa > Chordata > Aves > Passeriformes > Rhipiduridae > Rhipidura > Rhipidura dahli. The sequence goes on from VXAC01014636.1 coordinate 704,359, forward strand.
TGTAAAATTAAAAAAAAATGTGGTAGAATGGATCCTTTGGGCAGCTCTAGTGTAGGCAGGTGGAAGCACTTCACATTTAGAAATGCTCTTAAGAACTGAAGTCTACCATCTGCTAAATTCTGAGGCTACTCATTTGTTATAATCTCATTATTAACTAACATGAAGCAGGCCCACTCTTATAGTTGCTGCCCCTAGTAACAGAGAGGTGCTCAGTTCTACTTCAGTTCTGTTCTGTTAGTGTTCTAGTTGTTCTGTGGCTGTGGTAATTTCAGTAAGAAATACCACGTGTTCTGATAATGCTTGTAATAATAAGTGGAGCTTTTGTCCAGGGTGAATAACCTGGTGTGCTTTTTCTTCCTTCCAGTGAAGGCAGGTCACCTATATGGTATTTCTGTCATAAAGAATTGTAAAGAAAGTCCTCAATCATGTTTCAGTTTATTTAAGAATTAATTTAATCACAAAGATTTAATTAATTTAATAGAAGGGGGAAGCATGGAATTAAAATCTTTGTCGTTTTACAAAATTTGCAGTGAACACTTAATTCTCCTTTGAAAGAAACTTCATGACTAGCTGAAACTGTGTATTTAGCTCTCATCAAGTTGCCCTCTGTCTTTGGTAATACTGGTGGGGTTGGGAAATCCCCATTTAAATAGTTGAAGGTTAGAATTCAAACAACAAGCTCCACATACATGCACACATCCTTCCCATAATGGAAGGGGGAAAGCTTATTTAAACTGTAGGGAGAATTTCTCTAAAACCAGGAGACACCTTCAAAATATTATGTCATGTATCTTACTTGGTAAAATGTTACATTACAACACTGATTTACTTTGCAGACTTACAAAGCCTTCCTCCCAGCAATGATTGCTGCCAACCATGGACACTTGGTTAGCATAGCAAGCTCTGCAGGATTGTGTGGAGTCAGTCAGCTTTCAGGTAGTGTATTAAAGCTAATATTAATTGAGATAATTAGTTTGATTTTAAATTCTGCAATCAATACCCATGGGGGGAAAAAAGCCAAACTGATTTTGAGTTTCTGGATCTTTCTGTATCGGTAAAACAAATAGCCAGACTTTTAAAACAGCTGACCTTGAATAGACCATTTCTTTACAGAGAGTTTTCCAGAAGCCCATCAGGGCTGTAAAACAGGTGTTTCTGCCAAGGCAGTTGGATCTAGAAGCCATATAGAACTTTGGAAGCTGAGAACCTCAATGTAGTTAAAGTTTAGTTGCAAGTTTCTGATAGGGAAGAGACCACTTTAGATTTAGAGGAAGCTCAGAAGGCATTTCTGGAACAAAGGGGGAGGAATATGAAATAAGGTGACATAGCAGTAAAAGAAATCTAGCTCCAAGGGAGTGATAATAAGGAAAAACTGAGTTTCAAGTTAGAAACATTAGAGAGTCTTGAAAATGTGAGTTTGATGCATAAGAAGTGAATGCATGGATTTAAAGATAAGGTCCAGTATGAAAAAATAATTTCATTAACTGTTGTTCTGTAGAGAGTGGAAACGTGGTAGCAGGGATGTCATGAGAAACCCTCTGTCTGCCAGTCTACAACAACAGTTGATTCAGGAGAGGAAAGAAAAGGAATGTATCAAATCAAAAGCAAATTTTAACCTAATCCTGAAAACCCTTCCTATTGTGATGTGAAGTGGTTTAGTGTTGGACAGTAAAGTTTAAATTTAAATATTTAACTGCAAGTAATATTTTATTTTACAGATTACTGTGCAAGTAAATTTGCAGCAGTTGGTTTTGCAGAGTCGATTGATATGGACTTGAGAAGTCTGAGAAAGACTGGTGTTAAAACCACAATTGTGTGTCCTTATGTCATAAACACAGGAATGTTTGATGGTGTTAAAGCCAAGTGAGTAAATTCTTGTGAGGTTTTTACGAAAGTTGCATTTTTAGCATGCTGTAAACCCCTATTTCCTTTATGAAAATCATGAGCCAGGCTTTCTTCTACTTGTATTATTTTTAGGGCTGCAGATGGGTGTTAACAGTGCTATGCAGTGACTGGGCAATTCAAAAGGCCTAGGTACTTTACTACTCATTTAAGCTGAAATGTGAAACATATTAGGTGCCCTTCCCTCTGCAGAAGCCAAATGCTCCATTTGTCCCCTCTGGTTTCGAAACCCCCATTCACCTCCTGAAACTGGTGGCATAGCTTTGCTCAGTATGCATGTACAATGACAAAGTTTAAGAGCCAAATAAATACATGGTGTGTCTCAATATGAGCACTCTGCTTTTGTCTTATGAGAGGTCATACAGGGGGAAAATCACAATGTCCACTCACTCTAACATAATGAAGATTCTGTTGTTCGTAGGACTTGTTGTATTTATTTCTTTTTTTAGTTGAATAATTGTAAAATTGAGACTTTTTTGAATAAAATATGAATCCAAAGCAAGTTGTATTATAGCAATATTTTTTTTTTTCAGGTGGCCACGTGTGCTTCCCATTCTGGATCCAGAGTATGTGGCTGAGAAGATAATCACTGCTGTTCGACAGAACCAAGAAATACTGTTTATCCCACGCATCCTTTATGTTTTATATTTTTTTAAAAGGTAAGTTATGCTTCTTTTCTTCTTTTTCCCTCTCTCTTTGCTGTCCAGGGATGCTTCAGCTATGTGTTTGACTAAAAGTACAAACGAGGCTTCTGCTTACTGGTGTGAATTTTCATTAAGTTCCTCACATTTTTGTAAGGGTTTTTTTTTGTTTGTTTGTTTGTTTCTATGGGTTCAGTCTACCCTTGGGCGACAGAACAATGACAGAAAAGTGTAACTGTGCCTTGCTGACTCCACTGGGGTGCAGCTGGACTGTGGGCTGTAGAGACTGGGCCTGCTTCTCCGTAACTGCATGTCAGAGAATTAATTATTGGTTGGAAAAGACCTCTAAGATCACTGAGTCCAACTGTAAACCCATCTGGTGTCTTGCTCCAGCATTAGGGCACTTTTGACTCTGTTGCAAGCCAGGTTGGAATACTGATCTAGCTAATAACTCAGGCTGCCAAATGAGTGTAAAGGATATTTTGAGAGGACCAGTGGGTCTATATTCTAAAGAGTATATTGCCTTTGTCAGTTTTAGCCAGGTAAAACTAATTATGTGATAAAACTGCACAACTCTTCTGATGTCTGTTTGTTCCTTTTCATCTTCTTCCTCCATGTCCCTACCTTACAGCTTTGTATCAGTGAAAACAACTGTTCTCATTTTGGACTACCTTGGAGTGCTTGATCTCATGAGTACCTTCAAAGGTCGACCAAAGAAGGAGTGAAACAGCACAAAATTCAGAGACCAGCAGCTCTAAAGTGGATGTTGTTAAAGGTGGTGGTGGGAAAAGTTTGCTTCCCTAGCAGCTGTGAACTTTGGGTGCCTCATTTCTCAATAACAACAATATTTTTAAAAGTTGCTTTTTAACTGTCTCTTAATCAACAGCTTTCATATGAACTATTTTTTTAAATCTGGTGAATTGTTTTCTTTTCACTTCATTATGAAAATACATTAATTTTATTCAGTTGCCTTGCTTATGGCTGTTTATAATGCTTTGAATGTGATTCTGCATTGCAAAGGATCACATAATTGGCAACTTTGGGGGAAGAAAGGACCAAGAAACCACATGTATTTAGCAGGTAGCCAGAAAAGCCTCTAGTCGACCTGACTTCTTGCTGCCATTCAATGAACCATGAGGATGGGCTGTACTGCTGTGCCATTACCATTCCCTGGTAAGCTGAGGAATTCAAGAATTTCCTCCAACAGATTCTAACTCTTACAAATGAAAGTTTTGTGAGATAAAAATATGCACTGTGTTGGTGAAACAAAAGTTACATTTATTAATTTTTGGAGGTGTGATCTCTCAACTCACAGATGACAATGGATGTTGGGGCAAGAACAGGGAAGCGTGTGTAAATTATGCATTTGTGCTGCTAATCTACTTTGTGCCTAATTTATTTTAAAAACTAATACCACGACTGCAACTTTACAACAGAAGTCTTTGTATCTTTTAAGTACAGTATTTTAAGAACTGTTTTAAATTGTCATCTCCTAAGAAGAATAAACTTGTATTTATAAAGCATGAAACTGGCCAGACTAGGTGGGCTATTCGATGTCTTGTCAACTGAGACAACAAACTACTAAAAGCAAAGGTGTTGTGTTGTATAATAGGGGTTTCTCTTGGGATTATTTCAGAAAGGAAAGATGCTGATAGAACTGGAGTGAATGTTATCACTACAGCCATCATTTGAGTAACAGCATAATGTTTTTCTTCTCTGAGCTGGGTGACAGGTTACCTTGTGTCTACAGAGACTTGTTTTACTTTCCCTTTACTCTTAGGACTGTCCATTACTTTTGAGCATATGCTGAAGAGGCATTGCCCTTTTTGACAATGGATGCTTGGAAAGCTACCTTGCCTTTTGGTAATCCAAAACAAGAAAAAGGAAGCTTTGTGTGTGTTACTTCTGTACTTGCTAAGTCCACTTCATGTCACAGTACTCTGCTAGCAATTGGTACAGCAACTGAAACAGTATGGAGAAAAGGGAGACTTTTTCAATGGGGAGTCTTTTTTCCTTCAAATGATGGCCTAGAAACTACCTTCATTTCCCTTGTCTATACAAATAGTGAGGTTTGTTAGCAGAGAAAGGTTCATATAGAACTACTTTACTACTGGTGAGCAAGAAACACTGGGTAAAATACACAAGTGTATTAAAACTCAGCTTTTGTGATAGGTTGATGAGAGCTAGAATTCAGACTGATTAAGAGATTTGTTTCACTCTCCTTCAGATCTGCAGCTTTTCTTCCTCAAATTTTTTACTCATGTTACAGTACACCTCAGGAAACAGAGACAGTTAAAAAAAGAGACTGTCTCAATGTGCAGTCCATACATTGCACTGTTCACAAATTCTACCACTAATAACTATGTGGTGTATCTGTGTCTTCAGACTCCTCACCTTTTTATACTAACAGAACATACTTTTCCCTCCTGGCTATGAAATACTAGACATGCAGAGTTCTGGAGCAAAGGAGGAAAGTGAACTATGCATATGAACAGTGTGAGGATCAAACTCCAGCTCTAGTGAGAGCAAGTAGCTTTTCATTTTTGGTATCCTTGTGAACACATTCTGCTGAGGAAAAGTAGAAGCAGTGTCTGGCAGTGGGATTTGGGGATTCTCAGCAGGTTCATGTTTGTCACACCCTTAGGAGGATTTTACCTGATAATCTGTGCCACAGAAATACACCTCCAAGGGATTTTACTACTTCACGAGAATCACTGGAAAGGAGAAAATTGCGTTCAGTTAAGTTTTATGTATCTCTAAAGCTGGAAACACTAAAACCTCTGTGGGTAACCCGTTCTAGTGTTGGTTCACGCTTTGTTTAAAAACAAATAAGTGAAAACTGTGTTTAAATGGAATATACTTTTCTTCATGTTCTTTCAGAGGATACCACTAAGAGTCTGGGTTTGTTTTACACCTTCCTTTTAGGTACTTTTACACATTGAGCCTGAGCTTTTTCTCTAAACTAAGCAGTCCCAGGAATCTCAATCTCTCTTTGACAGGTGCTCCAGTATCTTAATTATCTTTGCAGCCCTTCACTGAACTCACTCCAGTACATTCATATCTCTTAGAGACCAAGTTCTTTACTAGATTGAGCAGGCATAATATGTCTGTCTCATAATATGAGCTTCACTAGAAAGTCTCTGCTTGCTAGCTGTCCTAGTAGGAGTACACAAATACTGCTTGTACGTAAGTGTGCTACTGCCACTTTGAATATTGTGGTCACTGTTAAATTACATCATGTGCCTGGAGGATAACAGCCTATCCTGTGGTGGTTTTTATCTCCCCTGTCTCGTGTGAGGGCGTGACAGATATGTAGAGTTGTATCCTGGAGGTCAAACCACACACATCCTTCCCCCATGTTCAGGAGGTTGCATGGATTAAATGTTTGGGTCTTCAACTGACAAAAATGTCTTGAGATAAAAGGTGGCTTACTTCCAGCATAACATTGATCATGACTGATTGCTTTCCTCATACCAAAGAAGAGTCTTTCCTTCTGCTCTCGGCAAGAAAACTCACAGAGGGATCACTGGTGACATCCAAAGAAGATAGAACGTGAAAAGGAGGAAGAGCAACTCAGTTGTGACAGCATAATGTCTGACAACAGCCCAGGACTGCTGGATGATATATCAGGCAGCTCCCACAAAAAAAACCCTGTTGGTTTCAGGGCCAGTGCTTGAAATTTTAAATAGTCTCTTCACAAAAATGACTGTTCCAAATTTGACTGGAATGGCTGCATTGGCCTATTAATCACATTTATGGTGATTCAAAGGCAATCCATGTTATTTTGTTGCCTGTTTCTTTTCCCTGTGAGTTCATATTCTCATGCTAGCAGAAATCTTGCTGTCCCTTAATGCTTCAAAACATGGAGAACATAGTGCCAAGAAGAATTAACTTGATCCTCTGAACAAGACTGAGGAGAAAAAAACCAAAATCAGCAGCTAAGATACAGGCTTCAATATTACTTATTTTATGAATTTGGAAATCATATCCAGGAGCGATATTCCCCTGCTTGGAAGCTGATGTTCATGGTGGTCTGTTTTTACTTTAGGAAGGAGCCAAGCAGGTATCTTTTCTCTGGTAACTGTCCTAGGGGCAGGTGATCTTCCAAAGACACTGGTGTGGACTGCATACTTTGCTAAGCAGCTGTTCAAAGCCATAGGCTTTGTAAAATAAGCATTTTAATAAAATAACTTAGTTTCTCTCACTGACTTTTTCTTTGCTGTGAAAATCAAGAGAAATGGATTTGGATCCACAATTATCAGGTATTCTAGGAAAATGCAGGATTACTGTCTCAAGTGACACTTAAAAATGTGTTATTAATGCTTCAATAGGTGGTGGAGCACTACAGGCACGGACTTTTGTCCACTCACTGACACACTCTTCTCTGTAGTACTAGGTGTCTCCAGCTTGACAGATGTTTTCTCTGCCTGTCAAAGCCACCAAGCTCACAGCCTGAAGTTCAGCAGATAGTCTATGGCTGAGGAAAATGTAGCTCTGTCTAGGGAAGAGAGGTGGAGCAAAATCACACATTCTTCCTTTGCCCTGGGCAATATTCACACTATGGAGATGAGCTCAGGTTCGGGACAGAGAGGTTCCAGACAAGCATATGACAAAGGCAGAGGTTCTGTGCCAAGGTGCCTTGCAGTATTGTGTCTGCTGGGTAAACAAAAAAAAAAAAAAAAAAATTGCTCGATTAAAACAAACCTCAACTCTTGGTATAGCTGAGTTGAGAGATTGCACCCTTATCCAAGGTAGTAACTAACTCATCTAAGGAATGTGGTTCTGCAGGGCTTGTAGTGGAGTAGTGTCCCACACTCCCTGCCCAGGAGGGAAGAACCCTATTACACTTTTGCCTCTCCATGTCCTGGGGTCCTGAGGCAGCATCTCTGGCTTTGGCACAAAAGGAAGAATCGACAGAGCCAGAACACGAGGAGCGGCAGCAACAACACTGTCAGCACATGCAGCCAACAGCAATAAAAAAGGTTCTTGCTGAACAAGTTTGGCCTGTTGGCACCATAAACTTCATGCCTAGAAGGTGCCATGGTTTAGGCATGGAACTTGGGTGATGGTACAGTCCCCCCAGGCAGGTATCTGTGATGCCATGATGATTTTTTTCCCTTTTCTTTTATACCCCTTTTATATACCTTTTATAACTTTTTGTATTCTTAGTGTTTTTTAGCCTACATTCTTAGACTTACTTTGTTAAGCTGGGAGACTAAACATTTTAGAAGCTTCGTAGTTAGGGATCAGAATGCCCTGGACCCCAAGGTCCTCTCCAGAACACATTTTATAAACTAAGATAGAACCATCCAGGGGAAGGTTCCTCGAGGAGGGGGACTCACTCGAGCCAATTCACTGGGGAATCTTTGATAGAAATGCTAATTAGTAAGATCTATAATGTTATACCAGATCTATCGTGGGTGTGCATTGCAGTGTGCATTTCGGGGCATTCCACATGGATGTGGTGCATCCAAGGATCCTTAAAATAAATACTGAAGTAAACCCCTTTTTCCCTTCTAAACATATTTGATTCTTGATTTTAAGACCAGGAAAAGGCATCATCTGCAACACCTCTATCAACTGTATTGCTGTAAAGGCAGCTTGCTCAGAGGTTAATGCAAGGTGATACATGATAGCTGAGCAATCTGTTGAGCACATGGGTCTTTAATGATTGTTCCCCAGAAATGGGAATTCTTGTTGGAAGGTTAACGTGGAAGGTCTTCTCTGTATTAATTCTAGAAAATACACTTTGCATTATTTATTGTCTGCATATTTCTGGCATGATGATGATTAACCCTGAGGCACACTCACACAATGCACCATGCACAGCTAATCAAGTTACAAAACTGATTTGAATCATGCTACAGTTATTGCTGAATGTTATATCTGTATTTTGGGGAGCCTCTAACAAATTAAAAGAGAGCTGTCAGTTCCAAGTAATCACATCTGTCAAGGGTGTTGTGTCAAGAAGGAGCATATATCACTAGAATAGCCAGGTGAGGTGCCTGTTTGAAGAGTTTCCTTCAGGAAGTAAGTAATTTTTACTCTCTGCTGTTTAGTCAGTCTTTAACAGAGGGTGGGAGTAATTGACAAGGTGCCTAGTTGAAATTTCGTATTAAATCTTTTTTAAAAAAGGATTACCAAGTTAATTCCACCAAAAAGAAAATTAAAAAATACTTGAAGCAGTTAGAGCCTGCCATAGAAATTATTTCCACCAGCAGCAAGAGGCAGAAATCTGTTTCCAATCTTGTTTCTGAGCCAAGGACTTGGAAGACAGACTAGTTTATTCCATTTTTTTTCTACATTGACAATGAAATATCTGACTGCCCTCTTTCATGCTTTTAAATACAGATAATTTTATCTGCAGTGATATTTATAAGAACATTTTAGGGATTATTCGCATTCAGATAATTGAAAAAACAAAGTATCTTTGTGTTTAATTTGGGTGTGATTATAACTCTGCCCATCTAAAATGGGTCAGGTTTTCACCTTCTATTCAAAGGGGAGAGAGCACTTAAACAATCACTTCACATTCAAGAAATAACGTCCTGACATCTGCCTTTTCCTAGTTTTGGATAGAGGCTGCTACATTTGTTGGAAAAGAACTACAGTATTTTCCAAAGTGGAAAACCCCTTTAGAGAAGAAGACTGGAGGAGGGATGAAAAAAGTGAGGAACTTTAATTCACCAGGTCAAATGGGAGTCCACTAAATATGTGGAGAGTGCAAGAAAAGGGGGAAGGGTGATATTGGTGATATTGCTGATGAGTAATTACTTGGTACATGGTCTCCTTGTGGGAAGTATCAGAAGACTTCCTTTTAGTCCACAGGATTCTTGAAGGCTGGATCAATTTCTACTGTTCTAGAGAACTTCCTGACCTAAAACAGGGGTAGGTGTGTATTGTGTCTTACAAACAAGGTATTTTGTAAAGAGGATAAGCACTTTGGAAGAGTGCTTATATCCTTTATATAGGATATATATAAATAAATAAATAAATATATATATGTATATATACACACCTCAATTATACATATATGAAGTATAATGTTTTGATTTTATTTTGATTCTGCATGTACAGAGGTATAAAGAGGCCAACAGGAAGGTTTCCAAGCCTATCCGCTTTTCAAAGTCTTATTAACTAGGTTTTGCAATTTGGGATACTGTAGCAGGTTTGAGGTTTACATGTGAAGCCAGGCAGTGACTTGCCTGTGCAATGCTTTCTGCTTTTCCTGTCAGATTAAATAATCTCTTTTAGCAAGCATTTTATGGGGTAGCACCCTGACTGCTAGAAGCCTAGCCTAAGGAGACTGTGGCATGTTCACAGCTTTTATTTTTATTCAGCCAACCACAAGCCTAGCCTTTTAAACATTATTTTTCAGAACATGGCATGGACACAATAGATTTTTCACATCCACAGAAAGAGCTGTTGCATTACTTCCATTGTGAAGGCCTGTCCTGTATTCTTTTGTACATATATGTATGTTTTTTTGTTTTATTGTATTACAGCAGAAAAAGCCACAAAGACATACCAGGAACATCTATCCATGTTCTCCACCTGTGTTATAGATTGATTTGGTTGGTTTTTTGGTTTTTTTTTTTTTTTAGTTTTTAATAGTGTTGTCTTAAAATCCAGAAAACAGCAGAAGAAATCCAAGGAGATCAAGAGAACAAGCTAAGCTCCAAGTTCACACCAATTCCTTGTCTGAGGATTTTGAAGGAGATACAATAGAACAATAAATTATGCCTTTACAACCAAATATAAATTCCCATAACTATTTTGAAGCATGTGACCATGCCACTTTGAAATCCAGGAAATCACCTTTGAAATCAAGAAAATCTACAGTGTCCATTCTTACATTCCTATATGTGAACCATTAGAGCTTCCATGGTAGCTAATGAAGTTCAGGATTCATTAGGGCTTCACGCCTGTGTATCCCCTTAAACCTGTTCTGGGAGACATTCTGCCACAGGACTGGTCTCCAGAGTTTATACACCTACCTATTTTTTTTTAAGGATATTTTCACATCAATAGACTTATGAATCTTTTAAACTCTAACCCAAATATAATCAAAATGAAGAATGACTTGAGCTGAGGAAGGGACTTAGAATATGTGGTAGCTAAAATAGTCTTTTCCAGAGATTGAGGTCAGAGAATGCTGAAAGGTTTTGTTTGTTCCTAAATGAAGAAGTGAGTACCCTTTTTCTTTACCCACTATAAGCAAGCAAGAATTTTTTACTTTTTTTGGGATGCATTGATAATATCTGCTAATTAGGGGCAGAATGGCCCTGCATCTTTCATCAAGCAAATAGTCAGGGCACTGCATCAGTAGTGACTTTGTAGCACTTCAAGATTTCTGGAAATTCCTTGGCTTTCATCCTATTGCCACTCCCTAGTTGGACTGTAAGGAGAGTTGGATGGAAAATTTTAAGAACCTTTGTATTTTGCCTTCAGAGAGAAAGGACTGCTATAAATTGAATACTGTTACCTTAGATATTTTTAGAGATTAGTAAAATGGATTGATGGTAAATGGACCATAGTCCCTTAAGAAGATCCCTCTTAACAAAAGTAATTGTCTTAGAAGAAAAAGATAATACCTATAAACTCACACACATAAATTATGCTTAACTTTAGATTACAGTTAACATAATGGTAAATAGTTAGCTTCAGTGGTATGGAGACTTCCAACACTAAAGTGATGGTTTGAAAAGAAATTGAGGTAGAAAGACAAAAAAAAAAAAGGCAAATCACAGTCAGTACAATGCTAATAATAATTGTTTGTAGCTAAGATTTGTGAATGCTGTTGTGCAGCTAAGCACACACAGCTGAGCAGTGGCTTTCCACTGAGGCTGGGATGGGATTAGAGTAGGCAGCACTTGGGAAGGTGTTTGCACCCTTGCATTTGCTTTTCTGCAGATATTTGGATATTTGCATTCTGCATGAGGTGATGTTTTGGAACACTAGCTCTGTGTGTAAGAACCTCAAATAGCACCAAGTCCAACGTCTGCTATTCCAGACAATGGAATATTTTTTAATATTACTAATGTGGAATACTCACGGAAAAATACATAAGGAATACCTTTCAGTGAATCCCCTATCTGTTTTTCAAACAATATTCTTATCATAAAATTAATTTGAAGGTTTATTGAGAGATTGTATGAGCAAACCTGGCTTATATTGGGATTCTGCCACATCATTGGATCTTCCCCCACAAAAATGCTGGTAACTTCAGACTTGTTCCAAAAATAAGAATTGATAGAAATGTTTGTTTACCTTGGTCCTGCCAGGTGATGAACCCTCTGGCTTTGCCACAATGAGAAGTTACACAGATATGTAACTTCAAATAATCCTTCTTGGCTCTGTGTTCTCCATCCTACACAACAGAGAATTTAACCATCATTGTGCAACCATTTGTTTGCAAGAGGGTTTTGGCTCAGAAGATGCTGACAAAGATGATGATAAGAAATATCTGCTGGAAAAGGGTGACCTGGGTAACCAGCTAAACAGGAACCATGACTGCTTTTCTGCAATTGCTGGTTCTGGCTTAGGGCCACAAGACAAGAGAGACTTGGGGACAATCTCCTCACAGTGTCTCTCGTCAGCAGGGGCAGTTTGGGCTACTGTCTCTGAGAACAGGCAGCTGGCACATACACTACTGTATACTGTACACTACTACTATGTGTACAGGCTGGGCAGAGTGGCTGGAAAGCTGCCCAGAGGAAAACAACCTGGAGGTGCTGGCTGACAGCACACATGAGCCAGCATGTACCCAGGTGGCCAAGAAGGTCAGTGGCATCCTGGCCTGTAACAGCAATAGTGTGGCCAGCAGGACCAGGGCAGTGATTGTCCCTCTGTAATAAGCACTGCTGAGGCCACACCTCAAATCCTGTGTTCAGTTCTGGGCCCCTCAGATCAGGAGGGACATTGAGGTTCTGGAGCATATCCAGAGAGAGGCAACAAAGGTGGTGAAGGGTCTGGAGCACAAGTTTGATGACGAGCAGCTGAGGGAGCTGAGGTTGTTCAGCCTGAAGCAAAGGAGGCTCAGGTGGGACCTTATTGCTCTCTATGACTACCTGAAAGGAGGTTGTAGCAAGGCAGGGAGTTGGCCTCTTCTCACAGGTAACAAATGACAGGATGAGAGGACACAGACAAGCTTTGCCAGGGGAGGTTCAGGCTGAACATTCGGAGGAATTTTTTTGTAGAAAGCATGGTTTAGCATTGCAGTGGAGTTGTAATGCCCACGGAGGCGGTGGAGTCACCATCCCTGGCTGTGTTTAAGGAAAGATTGGACACTTAGTGCCATGGTCTAGTTGACATGGTGGTGTTCAGTCACAGGTTGGACTCAATGACCTCAGAGGTCTTTTCTAACCTAAAAGATTCTGTGATTGTCTGACTATTAAGGCAAAGAACATACCAACACTGAAAAGAATAGTCCAAAAGGCACATTGATCACATTAGTTTAAAATTATTGTAGTAAACTAACATTGGTTTGTATCTCTTAAACAGTCTCTGTTTGTAAAAGACATTTAGATTTGCCACATACTGGCAATAGGTTTTCCATGTTTTTATCCCTAGCAGCTGGTTGGACATGTGGAGATGTAGAGCCTGGCAAAGTTTTCCATGTGGCTTTCAGTTTTCCATCTTCCTCCACCACCAGCAATCCAGAAAACAGTATTTTGAAATAGCAAGAATTCAGAAGGATTTTCTAGACCTCATATATTTTTCTGTAACAATCTCCCTGGTTGGAACATTCCCTAACTTTTCACGTCACCAAGAGGAAACCAGTGAAACATCCCTTGCGAGCATTTCTCCAGTTGCATTTTACATGAGCCATTCACCAGCTGGTTGTCTCAAAGAAAGCTTTTGAGCAATGCCTGTGAAAAGCCCTGTCATGAATAAGCATTCACCAAGAAGTCTTTTAGCAAGCAAGATCTCAACAGGCATTTTTGAAATCACAGTAATATCTGTGCTGCCTCTAATAGCAGCAAATCAAGATGTGCAAGCACAAAAATTCTCCCAGCTGCAGAAGACTATTCTCTTGCCAGTCTGCCTTGACACTTCACTTCTGCTTGAGGAAATGCAGCCAAGCTAGCACTTCTAGCACTTCAGCAGGTGATTCACCATCAGCTGAGTCATCCCTGTCCAAAGCCAGCACATGCAAAACTCAGGGAGGGGTGGATGGCTGGGAAAGGGAAGCACAACAAACCTTCCTCTGCTAATTCATGCCATCTGGGAATGACAGCCTGTAGGCCTGCAGCTTTGTTTGCAAAATATTGTTTACAATTTTTATTATGAAATCCATAGGGAAGGAGACTTAATTTTATTTAACAGTTCATCATCGTTACACAAACCATTGTTCTGGGTTTAGCTTCAGAAAACAGGAAGCAATACTCATGGTTATTTAGTCAGACTTTTTTTTTTGCAGGCTTTCGTTGTTAAACAATTAGATGGGAAAATTGGAATTGAACCCACTGACATGCAACTGGAGTATTTTGGTGTTAGAGGTCTCTCTGGTGAGCCATAGAGGATGTGAGCTGTTGCAGTCTTGATTCATCACTGTGGTTGGTGGTAACCCAGGCTTATATGGGAGGTCACTTGGCTTAAATGTCCATAACTGAACAGACGGGCAGGAATCACAAATGGTCATCTGTAAGCAGATGGTGGTTTGTGCCTGAGGCTCATGTGTCCCAGGGCTTGCACAATCACTTTAAGTGTGAAATTATGTAAGACCAGTCACTAATCACACGGAAGCTCTTCCCTTTAAGCTGCTTGGTTAGCAAATGTGAGCAGTCCAGTGAAGGATCCAGCAAGTGTAAGAACTGGAAGACTGAAGATGAGCTGTCCATAAGCAATGGAACAGGGTAAAGGGAGCAGGGTCTCCTCATCTGACAATGGTGAGCTGTTAGATAGCTCAGCTCTTCAATTTATCTCACAATGTTTTGTCTACTAATCACAGGTACCACTTAAAAAAGAAAACTAGCAATAAGGAGTTGCTTTTCATGGTCTGCAATGAACAATTAAAACACCAAACTTTGCAACATAAAAGGTACACAGTTGATTATTCATTAACCCACAGTGCAGAAAAAACGAATTCACAGACTGTGTGCTGCTTTAGAACATTTGGCTACAGTCAAAATAAGTCTCGGTAATCAGTTTGAACTGTAGTTTCCACAGGACAGGAGCATCTGCTGCACTTCCACACACTCTGACTGTGCAGCTTGGGTTGGAAACAATTTCTGCCATCAAGGGTGGAGGTGAATAAAGTGGAGACACTTACCTTCTCAAAGACAAATTTTGGGCTTACCTCAGGACAAGAAAACTGGAGTAGAACTAGGCTCCAGGTTCCCAAAAAACACTGTTTATGTAAAGGAACATGAGTAGAGGCAAAATATTCCCATATCTTCTTTTTTTGCCCTAACTTCTCCAGACAGGAGAAGGGGCTTGAATTTAACATGTGGTGCAGGTTCTTGAGGAACATGGGTGAAGGTATAAGAACGTGAGGAGCGTGATATGAACAGTTAAAGGTCAGAATTTAAGATGTATCAAGTGATTGAGCATTTCTACACCATGAGCATAGCCTGAGACATACCTAGAGGGCCAAAAGACACAAGGAAGAAACACGACCTAAAAATCACAGATTTCCACTCTGAAAAAGCTTGTCTGAAACTCATCATGTCTGGGCATGGGTCAAGAGTCACTCCACTACAGGAGTCATGTGGGAATGCCACAGGTCTACAACAAATAGGGCACAGGCTGCACTGTTCCCCATTCACATGCTCTAATAGAGCCTATGAGGGATCAAGGCTCCAGATTTTGTCATTTGCTGAGTTCAGAACTTTGATACTATAGGTGCATATGAACTTCAAAAAGTTATTCAAAAGAGTAATGTATCTATGGCCTAGGTCTCCATTTTTTAAAAAATCCAGATTTTAAATTGGCAATAAAAATCCCTCCTCTAGAGGATTTTTTAAGATAAAAACATACTTACTTTATTATATACTAAAATAAGGCTGCAATTACTCTCAAATATTCTCTTTTCCATTATGTCTCTGCTTGCTTGAATTATCCTCACAAATGGTACTTAGCTTAATAACATCCAAATATTTTAAACAGGTTTTAAAGATGGGAAGAAGTACATTTGTAATTTTGAGAGCTAAAATGTGGTGGCTCAACAAGAGGGCAAACATACACATGATCATAGACATGCAGAAAACACTGATGTGTAAATGCCTACTTTAATGTGTGCTGATTTCCTCTCAGGTTTGGGGTTTTTTTTTAACTTTTTGTGAGGTGGGTTTTTTTGGTTATTTTTTTAGCAGAATGAGGCCTAGAAGTTTGAACAATAAATTACTGGTATAGGTGCAAATTACCTGTCTTGAAATAGGGTTAGAGATGGCCTATTTGGAAATGCCATTAGCTGCCATCACTCAGGTATTTTTTGGTTTTTTTCAGCACAGATGGTAAACTAGGGTCTTTGGGAAGAATTTAGAAGTTCTTTTTCTGCTTGTGGTTAATTAAATCTTAACTGTCCTCCATAGCAGAACAAAATTCAGGACAGATACATAACAAGCACGGAGCTACTGCCAAACACCTCTTTTTTTTTTTTTCTTTTTCTCAAGAATTAGGGTTTTGCAGTAACTGAGAAAGAAAGGTACCAGTCATATGATCTGCATAAATATCACTTTTTTTTTAAGAAATTCATAGAAAGAAAACTTGGTTTATATTACCCCTATTTGTAGTATAGGAACTCTTCATTACATCCTGCTGTTTCTGGGTAGGTAGCATTCTCCCAGTGTCAAACAGAGCTTACTAAACTGCCAGAATGACCTATTATTATGAAGGCAGGTCCTTAGCAAGGCTTTTTTAAGAGTAAGGTATCCAAAAGCCCCTTGTTTCACCACTCATGATACCACTTTGTTACTTCTACACCTAATACATTAACCAGCATATGCTGACTACTCTGTTTTGTTAGGCAGGGTCTCTCGTGACACCACGCGAAACAATCTGGCAAACCAGTGTTAGATGTCACTACTTCAGCTGTTGGAATAGGGTGTAGAGATGGGAAAGGCTATGACCTTAATTTTGCTCCTTTGACTAAGTCATTTGAAGGTCATTTGGATAGATACTGTGGGAGTCAACACCATCTGTGAGCGACCTGACAGGCTACCTGTTAGGCAAAATCCAAAGCACATAGCCCCTCATGTCTAATCCAAGATCCACTGTAAAGAAAAGTATATCCCAAACACCACATACATCTTCCAGTAGAGAAAAAGATACAGGGAGGCAACTTCCAGCAAAAGAAAAAATTTCTTTCACACTTAATTATAAAACATGGCCAACTTAGTAGATCTTGGGGATACTGAGAGATGACTTCTTGTCTAGAGATGTTGAAATCTGTATTGAATATGGACTTTTAAAAGAACTCTGCATATGCCAACACATTCACTACCCATGAAAGGGTTTATGCATGTGAATTTAGCACAGTGAATGGTTCCCCTTGTTAGAAGCCCCAGAAATTACTGTGAGACTGGAAGCAGTCCTATGATGCCTTCTAATGTTGTGACAATTTCCTACTTCAGTCTCTCTTTGGTGTTTATCACTGATGAAATGAAAAGTAGCAAACTGGCTACCAAACAGCTCATGTTTCTTTGTTTTTTATGTCAAGTGATGGGGGTTTTTTGAGCCTCAGGGATGGGTTGTGGAGCAGTGTTAATCCCCTCCTTAAGGACCCAAAGGAGGAGCATTTCTGCAGCAAGCACTGCTGTGCTCCCAGTGGGAAACCGGCCAATGCCACTGTGCCTTCCCCTCACAGACACTGCCTGAACCAGAGAGCTTTGTAAGCACCAAATTATACTACACTAAAAAATGTAAATTTCTTAGCAAACTACCTGATTTGGCTCCATCTAATTTGAGGAAAAGAGGCTTTTTAAGTCAATATCCTTACCTAAGATTTGCTGAATGTGTTCCTGCAATGCCACATGTCGAATGTCCTTCTAAAGGCTTGTGCAAGAACAGCTGTGAACCTCCTGAGTCAGACACATCTCATCAATGGTATTAATCCCTTACTGAACAGCAAATGTTATTTCTCTTGGGTTGGTGCAGAATCTAGCAATGTGAAAGCTGAACTGGAAATAAATCATGAGGAAAAACTTGAATCATTCTCTACAAGTGAACAGCAATTCTAGACCCAAGAGAGGATGTGAACAAAACCAAATTAATCAATTAACATTTTAAATTACCATTTTTTTCTAGAAACAGTGTCAGCTGTTTCTATTTCATTTTTTAGAAACAGTGTCAGCTTCCTGGGGCTTTACAGAAGCCAACTGGTAGCAATAATCAGCAACAAATGACCTCACCAGCACAATCAAAATTGACCAGCCTGCATTTCCAGACCTGTACAAAATTGGGCTGATCTGTACCCATTTGGGTCAGGGAATGAGATTTCCCTGACTCAAGGAGCAGCTGCCTGTTTGCAAACACCCACCTTTATAGCAACTTTTCCAGCAGGACAATCTCCTGCAGCTGCCAAACTGGAGGAGACAGAGATACTGCTGCTTTCTACCAACTCCCAGCTGGAAATTTTTCTACACCACAGAAATCCAAAGCATTTTGTGAACTCTTCTTGTCTCACAGCAACCCTAAAAGAACTGAAGAGTTAAAGTATTTATTAATATAATTGATTCTCAAGGTTTTGAACACTAACATTTAAAGGGCAGAAACCTGAAAACTGCTTTGGATGCAGAAGCAGGTAAAGACCTACCAGTGAGCTGTTTCAGAGGTTTTTTGCTCCTTATACATCTATGCTTGCAGCAGCCAATTGCAGGACAAAAAGCAGGGGCACACGGTTAAGACTATTTAAACTGCCCAGCTGAAGGTGCTAGGAGGTCATGGTTCCTTCTAGGTTTTATCTGCTTCTAGCTGCCAGCCACCTCATAAAGCACAGCAGAGAGAAAACAGTCCAGGAAGTTTCTGCTGTGTGGAAGAAAACTTCTTGACACAGTTGGTGAGGGAAGACAGCCTATCTGTTTGTGAACAGAAAAGGACTGCTGGAAACCATCTGGGGCAATCATGAAATCAGTTTTTGATTCTCAGAGAAGGGAGCAGGTGGAGGGGTAGAAAGGTGTGTCAGCAGAACTGCCACACTGGACACCCAGTAGACAGACTTCAGCCTGTTTAGGAGCCTGGTTGACAGATCTCTTTGGAAGCAGGCCTGAAGGGCAGATGAGTCCAGGAAGGCTAGACATTCTTCAAGAAAGATCTAGAGCACAAGTTTTATGAGAAGCAGCTGAGGGAACTGGGGTTGCTTAGCCTGGAGAAAAGGAGCATCCGTGGGGGACCTCATCACTCACTGCAACTGCCTGAAAGGAGCTTGTTAAGGAGGTGAGAGTCAGTCTCTCCTCTTGAATAAGAAACAACAGGACAAGAGGAAATGGCCTTACCTTTTGCCAGGGGAGGTTTAGATTGGACACTAGAAAAATTTTCTTCACCAAAACGGTCTGGCTGCCCAAGGAGTGGTGGAGTCACCATTCCTGTAGCTATTTGAAACATATGTAGATGTGGCACTCAGGGACAGGGTTTGGTGGTGGACTTGCCAAGGCCAAGGTAACAGTTCGACTCAATCTTACGGCTCTGAGTTGAAGAATCACAACCCTCGTGTGCTCATAGCTTTGAACAGCTAAGTCCTTTTTCAAGCATGGAAAGACTTTTCTGACTTGCAAGAGCAGCTGTGACTTCAGCATTTGCTTCCTGTATTTTGCTGCTCACTCAGACACCCTACATTGTCCCTTCCAGACCAGGGATACAAAGATGGCTGCAGCTCCACAGAGAGGTGCTCAGATATCCAGTTGGGCTGAAAAGCAATGGCCATCCCATTTTTCCTTCGCTATTTTGCAGCTGGATACAGGCCCCAGGCTAGAGTCTGTACCTGGCACTGATGCTGGGGATCACACAGAGGCACCAGTTGGAGGGAGGAAAAAGGGACATGGGATGGCAGTGGCTGAAGGGAATGACTGTAAAGATGACCATTCAAGCAACACCTTGCAAAAAAAAAATTTTCCTTTTGCTCACCCACACCCTAGCAGACTCCAAAGTCAATCCCCAAGGCTGATGAGAGCGAAATATTTGTTCCATAAACCCCAGCAGTGCTGAGGTAGGAACAAACATTCAGTCCATCACCACTGTCAGCACCAAAGAGCAAGGTAGAACATGAAGCACCAGGGACTTCTGATAGCAAAGTGTCTGTCATCCACAGGCTCTCAATATCTAAACAATCACAACAGCCAACAGGTGTGGAACCCTCAAGGACTGTTCATTTTGAATCTGAAAGTTAAGGGGGTTTTTCCAACATCCTGTGACCTTTGACTTAACTACTTTAGTTTACCTGTCACATAAATGAATAACAAAACACAGCATTTCTTAGACTATCAGTAACATCCATTCAGCATTAAGAAAAATAGATCCAAAAAGTACTTAAAACTGATATTGCAGGATATGGTAAATTCATGGTGTACCCCCTACTTAAGGATTTGACTTGTTACCGTTATTCCATTCTTTTGTAACTTAGGAATTGTAGCAGGCACTGTATGACCAATATACTCCAATGCAGCAACTTCATTCAACTCCACTATTTAACAAAAAAAGGAGAAAATGCCACCCTACCTGTAATATGCAACCACATTCACTGATCACTTCAACAGCTGCATGCAACTCTGCAGCCAAGAACTGTTCCGGGATCAATGTTTCAGGGCAAAAAGAACTTGAGATCCGCATGTGACACAGGAACCAAGTATTATCAGCAGGCTATTTCCATGAAAGCACAGCAAAATTTTTCAGTTTTTAATTGACAATAAAATATTGCCATTGTCTTTTGCCAAAACAAATGCAATCTTTTGTAATCAATTAAAAATGCTTAGATTCTTCAAAGTCAAGCTTGAGCTGATGGTCCCTATTTCTATCAGTGTAAATTTCCCACAGCTGCAAATTGCTTTTACTACATTCAGCCAATACCTCTTTCCTATCTTGAGCATAATCTTTTTTGTCATTACACATTACCTTGTCTTGATTGTTTTCCATTTTGACAGACACTAACTCTATTTTGTTCTATGCAGAATTCTATTGTGTTCTTCCAAAGGCACTTGTTATCAGGAAGGGCTTGCTGTGTGTAGCAGTTTATCGAAGTAAAATACGTGAACAGGTACCTCAAGGGTAGTAGGACTTCTAAGAGCAAGTAATGATTGGAAGAACGGTTCTGAAAACCCTCAGAAAAGGATTTTGAGATAGGAATCATCAAGGTAGAAACCTAAAGGATGGAGAAAAATGACTTATTCACAATCTGATGGTTTAATTACTACGTAAGGTATCATATTTGTCATAAAACAAGGTTTTATTTCAAAGATCCACTGCATTTAGTTAATATAAATGCAGTACTTCCTTCTTTTTCTTCATATCAAATAGGCTGCAATAAAAATTAAAACATTCTGAAGTAGTCTGCTTGTTTTACTTTTTACTGCTTTAATACTTACAGAGCTATTTCTTCCAGTTGCCTCAGATTCTTCCCAGAATACAAAAGCCTCCAATGGTGAACTGGTTTCCCACACATTAATTACTTCCTTCACGGCTATTGTGGAAGACCAACTTTAAAGATGCAGATGCCTTTTACATGTGTTAAGGGCTGTATCCAAATGCATTGGAGCAGAATAACATTTTGTATTCTAAAATCATCCTATCTGTTCTGCTAAAGTTTTAGCAAAAGCTCATCTATACTCATTCTTGATGACTTGAGTGCAAAAGTTTCATTACAAGACCATGAAAGACTCAGAGCTGCAGCAAATGCAACTCCCTGCCTTTCAAAAGCTTCAGCTAAATCCAAAGAAACTTTCAAGACTCCAGAGCTAGACAACTTGGACTTTATGATCCTTGTGTGTTCCTTCCAAATCACCAGATTCTGCAATTCTGTGAACCTACTTTTAACATCTTCAAGAGCAGATGCTCACCTCAATTGTGGCAGCAAAAAACTCTGAGCAAGACAAGGCCTTGCACTGTAGAGTAACAGAAAAAAATGGCAAAAATGTACCGATAGAGTCAGGATATTCACCAAGACCTGGGAAAGAGCCTATAGCTGCTGCTCAGTTCGTAGTTGTGATCAAATGACCACACTGAAAAATATCTATCAAGGACCAAATTCCAAGGCTTCTCAGGCTGCACAGAAACCTCCTGTATCCTAGCAATGATTTAGACTCTAGTCCTCCTGTTCTGTTTACAGTGTAGAGACAGGACCAATCTTTCCTTTCTACTGCATGACTTCTGCTACCTCTGTGGGAAGAGACCAAAAAAGCTCGAAATAGCCAGTAGTGGGTGGAGTGCTTCTGTTTTCAGTCTGTTGTACAACAGCACCATCCAGCTGTCAAACAAAAAAATTATCAACCATTAATGCCACTATACAGATTTGGTCCTTGTACCACAGGCAAAATCAATAATTACAACTATTAAAAAAAAAAAGCCCAAAACCCCAACCCACAGGTCCCTTCCCTGCTTCTTAATTAATAATGTTGATCCACTGCGTTACACTTTCTGGGTTAGTATACAAGAGCATGCTTTAGGGAAACTAAGAATTCATCCCAGTTTATTTCTGTCCACTAAGAGTGGCAGGCTACAGCTTACCTCTGTTCCAGTGAAGTGTGGAATGTAAGCTCTCAGGTATGAGGAAAAGACCATTATCTCTGGCTCACAACCAAAGATGCACACTACAAAAACTAATGGAAAAATCTCAGCTCCTAAGAGCCTATGTTTTAGCTATTACACTTTACTACTCTTGAGCTTCAGTAATGAAAGTAAGAATAGCAACCTCCAGTGAGGGATAAAAACAATAGAAACTCATACTCAAGTAACATATCACTCTTGAGAGATGTTATGACATGAGGATAACAAAACCTCCTTGCTCTCCCAAGATTTTTCATAAACTTGTGTTACTTAATAAGGAATACGCAATGCAAATAAATAGCACTCCCTACAACAGATGACTGATTACCTGAATTAAATCTACAAGGTCACAGCTTAAATTGCCCTCAGTTCTACGCTAAACTCATTTTTTTGTCATAACATCCACAGGAAGCTTATCGTGTGTGTCCATTGATGATCAGGAAGTCCAATGTCAGACTGCATTCTATGTGCCTTAGCCCATCCTGTGATCCCACATCCATGCATTGATACCTGAAAGCAGTAATGCATCGCCTTTTCTGACTTTCTGAAGACCAGTACTAGCTCTTTACAAACACTTTACAAAGCAGCACAGGGTACCTATCAGTGCCTAAAGGCAGGCCAGTCATCCTTTAAAAGAAAACACTAGTGGAAGCTTCCCAGGTAAATATTGTCAGGAAAAAAAAAAAATATATAAGTGCAACAATTACCTTAGGAGAAGGAAAGGAATGCATGCAAGGAAAAACCTGAAAGGAAATCCTAGGATAAATGAGATGACTTTAAGGAACTTGAGCTTATGCAAAGAAGGATCACCAAACTGCATCAAGAAAGAGATGATGGGGGTTTTGCATATATTTAAAATATACTGTAGATTTTAACATAAGCCCAGAATGTAAGAGCACAGCAACAGAAAAACAGCAAGCACTGGAATAGTAGCTAAAGCCACAGGAGCAAAGAACACATCCAAAGATACATCAGAGGTGGCAAATGACAAACCTGTGCCAAGTAGGAGAGAAGGTGCCCTTAGACAAGCAAGGCAGCAAATGCAGAAGAGTCTGAAGAGACACAGCCCTAAGGAAGAAGACAATAGCTCCCCAAAATCTGCAGATGAACAAGAAGATCAAAGAGAGGCATGGCTAATGAGGAAGTATTATGGCTAAGTTTAACTAATGAAAGCAAGAAGTTCTTTCACTACGGTAGAGAGAACAGGAAACACAAGACCTTCAAAAGGAGCTGTATTAAAGTCATTGCAAGACTACGTCACTAGATCAGAGACAGAACAAAGGTACTAGAAAAAAACTGCAATGAGAAGAAACCAAAATGTTAAAATCTGTCAAAAAAGAATTAGTACCAAATGGGCAAAAAAAGAGGAAAGGTTGGTATGTAGGAAGGTATTAAAAAGTGGCAAGGAGACAGCAGAAAAGAGCAAGCCCTTGAATCTAGAATTAAAGTGTCTTCAGCTCCACACAGAAGAAGAAAAATAAACAACAAAAAACCTCACAAAAAGCCAACCAACCAAAGACAACAAAAAAATCCCCAAAATCCCAACTACAAAATGGCAAAAATGTCAAAGTTTGCACTTTAAGTGAAGAGAAAGTAATTTGAAATAAAGAATCTTATGATCTTGATTGAAGAAAGTACAGTTTCCTTGCCAGGAACTGACAAGAGAACTTGTGACATGCTTGGAGGCTGCACAGCTTTGCTTGGAGAATTGCATACTCAAAAGGCATAGAGTTACACATTCATTCCAACAGAAAGGGTAAGATCAATCCGTTTCAAAACTCAGATGTAGATGGAGAGCAGAAAGGAGAAGCAAAAGCAGATTTTGTGGAATTACTAGTCAGATCAAACAACAAGGGAGAAAGTGGAAACAGCATAAAAATCACAGCAAGTATAGAAATAGGCCTACAGTGGAAAGAAACAAGACAAACCAGACAGGAGAAAAAGAAAGCCGTGAAGTCTTTCCAAAACAGTCTAAATAGAGAGACAACACTTTTACACCATCCTTCATAAGGTCAGCCAGAGTTCTGCCAAGATGATCCCCGTAAGTACTAAAGGATTTCACATGGAACCTGAGCTCATGACAGTAGTTTTTCTGTTTTATCACAGGATGCAAGCTTTTAAGCCAGGACACCAGAAGGTAAAAGGTAAAAACCACTGTTTCCACTAGACAGCAACCTGTTTACACTTATTAGTTGTTCAATTTAGCTAAGGAATCAACCTTACTTAAGATTAGAGTACTTGTTTAAACTGAGCTTTGTAGTCTTGTATGAGTAAGCATTTCCAAACCCAGGGTTTCAGCTGTCCAGAGTTTTAGATAGATGTACTATAGTTAAACCTGCCATGTCACTCAGAGGATCTGTTTACATGTCTGCAAGTCCCCCCGTCTGCCTGCTACCGAAGTATCCATTTACTACCCACAGAAATTACTATTCAGCTCAGACCTGAGGAGCTCAGTTTATCTTCATCAGCCTTTCTAACGTTCTAACTAGCAAAGCCTGCAGATCTGATTTACTGCAAGCTTCTGCTGTCACTGACGAGTGCAGTGGCAGACCTAATGACAAGCTTGTTGGATTTAGGATTTTAGTTCATTAACAGTCTTATTTAAACTGGGGACACAAAATACAACATGTGAAAACAGCAATAAAATCACACATGGTAAATCCATACTATTGAGCAGAACAGCTGAGTGCAAAAAACATGTTGTTGCATGTATCAGCTTGTAAACCCACTCCAGTCTTAGAACTCAGAACCACACTGCAATTGATCTTTTCAATCAGACTTTCTGCAAGTCTCATTAATTTTATACTTAGCATTTCACAGCAAGGTAGTTTCTACTTGTGAAAGTTTCTACACAAGTTGCATTGATACCCACATCTTCCAATAAAGAGGCCAGGTTCCCATGAGAGGAAGAATGAATAAACCCAGGAAGAGTTCTATCCTAGAAAGCACATTCCAAAATTTAAGATCTTATTTTAATCCAAGATATGGCAACTGTAAAATACAGTTCATAGAATGGCAACTTGCTGCTGCCAAGTCTTCACATGTACAGTGAAAACAGTCAATCAATTCAAGTTTCTAGTCAGTAGGGCTTCCCCATTGATTCCAATATTTTCTTTCTTTCTTCTGCTGAGGGCATCTCTGGTTTCACACCACTTCTCTTCCTTTGCATCATAATTCCATGCTGGAAATAGAACAAAGTGACCATGAGAACAGATTTCACAGAACCTCTACTCCTGAGCCCTGAATGATCAAGATGCTTTAATGGAAAAATGCTTGATGTATTAAGACCCAGGTACTCTAAGTCTGATTAGCTGTTAACTGAAAATACTACTTCTTAGTTCAAGATACCTGATAGTTTACCCTGCTGCTTCAGAATACAGTGCAATCAGTATTCCCATTACACTATGTCAGACTAGTGCACAACTGTCCGTAAATAGGGGTTTTTTTTGTAATTCGCACAAGTATTTAAAGGATAAGCTACAACCTCTTTGCTATGATGGTATAAAGAAAGAAAACAGCAGAAAACAGTTCAACTGCACACGGTTCCTCATGATACTTCTCTATCACCAAATAAGACGGAATTCTTCCTAAGCTTTATATTAGGTTAAAGTAAACATGATCCAAGCCAGTAGGAAACCAGATAACCTTACCTTGCCTCAGAACTTTTGCACTGCATCCATTTCAAAGAGAAGTTATTCCTAGAATATGTGACTCAAAATTAGAGGAAAACATCAGGTGCTGCAAGAACACTGACTCACAATCTAAGCAAGTAAACTCAGAACAACCAAGTGAAGTACTTTGATGTGCATGTGCTTAAAGTCTTCCAGCAACACATACTGAGACTACCTGGGCTGGTAAGTTACCGTAAAAACAGCAGCAGTCAGCATCAACCAAGTCTGAAGGGTTCAGACAGCACCATGTCAGAAGTAATGTACATAAAGCAAAGAAAGGAATAAAATTCAGAAAGTTTACTGTGCTTACCCAGAATTTTCTGCAGTTTTTGTACTTCAAAAAATAATCAGTACACATATCCTTGTTATAGTTGTTGTCATCCATACATTTTGTAGTGGCATCTGTTTCCTTTAATAGGGGAAAAGATACTTCAGAGCTGAGGGAAGTTACTCAGTGTTTAAATATTTTAACAAGTCCCAGAATATCTATGAAGATAGGAGTCAGCTCTTCAGATGAAAGAATACTATCAAAGAGAGCAAAGGAACACCTATTACAATGGATAGTCGGTACTTCCAAACAGTGATTTCGTTTAGAGATAACAGAACACTTAGCATCTTTAGACAGTAAGTATAGAGTCCACAGAATAATTGTTTACAATGATGCTTGGTATAACTCACAAAAGACTTTTAAAAAATAACCAAGCTTGTCCAACCAGGATTTCAGGCTCTGGTTTTAGGGACAGAAAATTAAGAGATTGCTATCAGTTGTGTTAATCCTATTTATGGGAAATTACTTGTTATTTCATGCTTATTATAAAGGATGGTTTTCAGCCCTTCTCATCTTCAGTCTCTTAAGAAACTTTTAATACAAAGGGCTATAATGCAAAGTATGTTATCCACAAAACAGTCCTCTATTAAGTGCATTATTTAGTGCTGAAATGTACAGACAGAAATATCAACTTGATCATCTTACCGCTAGACATGGATTTATATCATGATCTCTAAGCTTTTTTGCATGCCTGGACATTCTAGACAGACACTCGCACCTTGGCTAGAAAAGGAAAATAAACAGGTTAAGTATCTACTTTTAACAGTAACTCAGGATTAAGTCTGAACTTCAGGATGTAATAAAGGCCTTGTAGTAACACAAAGTTTGGTTATCTTTAAAAAAAAAAACCAAACAAAACCCAAAGTTCTTTTGCAAAGTGTTATTTCAAAAGCAGTAACAGCAAGACAACACCGGCAAGTTTAATCCATCACCAAGACTGCTTACTCCCTGATGAACTCCTGCCGAGTGGAGCCGCTGCAGCAGCTCTCACACCAGCCTGTGTATCATGGAGGAAGTGACCATGTGCAGGAGAAATAGCTCCATAGAAGCTGTTCACAGCCAACACACTGTAGACACTTCAATTAATAGCGTGTGGGAGGAATGTACAAGTAAACTTTTCCAGATTTGTTCCTACTCCTTAGCTGGATCACATCTGTATCTTCACTGAGCTTTCCCAGGTACAGGAAGTGCCCAACTATCTCCTGTGTTGCTCCATCAAATATTTAATAGAAAAAGCACTGGTTTCACCGCAAGGTGGGACCAGACCCACTTACACTGTGTATGACAGCTTGAATCACATTTTTTACTATTTAGTAGTTTGACACTGGCTCTAGGAACTGTAAGCTTGAGAGACACAGAGCTAAGTGCCAAGAATCTACACTGATCCAAGATGACAACATCAAGATGAACAGCAGACCCTCTTTCCCTTTACAGCTTCCTATACATTGCCTCTGGCACACATATGGTGATGCAGGTATTTGTTCCGAACAAATACTAAATCTAACCAAAAATAAATTAATGTTGACCAGATGACTGCTTGAATCAATGCAATCAGAAACACAGGACAGAGGGCACAAATTAAAGTACTGCTGATAAAGGACACTGAGCTTGATCTTGTTGTTTTTTATTTTCCCAAAAAACATTGATGCTAATTTTTAACTAAGACCTGTTTCTGTTCACATTAGGGAATGATAACTGCAAGCCTGCAGTATAAAGCCCATTTTACTTGATATGAGATTGAAAAAAGAAATCAAATACTGTTCTTTGTAGCTGATAGGAAAATGTGTTTTAGATAGGGTTTCTTCTCTAGGTAAGAGTAAGCTATTCACAGCAAACAAGCCTTAGGTTTTAAAAGCTGTGCATATATACTCTCCTAGTGCTTGGAGTACTCTTTGCTTTCCATATGATCATCATCTGCAAACAGGCCTTTTAATGAACGGCATCAGGAAATGCTTTCACTTTCCTTTGATAACTATCCAGTGCTTAAGTTAATTTCACAAGCCAGGCAAATGTTCTCTTTTTTCGAGGGTGGAAGTGCATTTTTGATCAGGCACTTCCAACTCAAATAGAAACACAAGCAGGTCTACCAGCATCATCCCAGACTTCAAAAAAGAGGAGGGAGGGGAAAACTAGGAAGCAAAAACAGCACACTACAATGCTTCACCTAAGTCACCACAACAGATACAAGACTTTTAGATGTTTGTTTGTGTCTGTCTTATAACTCTGCATTTCATTTATATTGCCACCTAGGCAGACATGCCTTAAGGTGTTCAGTCTTAGTTTGACTTCAGACTTACTCTCTGAAAAAATACGTGTGAGTCATAGGATGTGCCGTCATAATCAGTGTTCCTTGTACAAACTGCACTTGACACTTTCAGTTTGATTTCACTACCAGAGGCTGCAGCCGTGCCCGGTCTAAGGAACAATGCACACAACCCATTAAACACCTACTTCACGAACAGGTAGTTCGGGTTCTAATGAAGACACATAACTTAGAGCAGGCAAATGCTTAAGCATTCTTAGTACTACCCAAAAGGTCTGATAACTCCTGCGTCCTCTCTCCCCCTCCCTGAAGTACTTCAGGACTTGAAATATTATCAGCTGGAAGGGCAGGCGGGTCACGCCGAAATGCTGCTGTGTGACTGAATGAGCAGTTGGACAGGAAGCGAGCTTCCCCCTCCTCCCAAGTTTTGCACATGTACGGGCTTCCCTTCCTGCTTTCATACTACAGGTCAGAGCCCAACCACAACCCAAAGCTTGTCTATTCCACAGTTCTTAATTATGCTTTAACACATTAACAGTTGTAAACTGTACCACAGAGAACCAGGGCTGTTGCTGGCACTCTTTAACCCTAGGGCTTTTTCAGTTCATAAACCATCAGGGCACTTTTCTACAGGCTCCCTCCCATTGAAAAGCGTTTGGTCTGCTTCAAATACACACATTTGGATACAAATTCGCTAATTATGCTGCAATACAGACCAGCTTATTAAAACTTTGAACCCTGGAGCCAAGGCCGTACTAAAAATCCTACGGCTTTGATCGCTGTTACGGCGAAGGAGGCGGGAGGAGGAAGCCAGCGGGCCCGAACAACCAGCACCGCGGAGCTGCCGCCTTGCCCGACTCAGCTTCCCAGGGAGGGCCGGGGGCCGTCCAGGTGCGGAGGCGAGGCCGGCGCCCCCCGCCCGGCCCCTGCCTTCCCCGGTCGGCGGCGGCGGAGCGGCCGAAGGCGCCCGGCGGCCCCTTCCCCCGCCCCG
>VXAC01014636.1:734747-790396 GCA_013399225.1 Rhipidura dahli
CGCCCCCTCCCCTCCTCGCCTCTCCGGAGCCTGTGCTGTGAATGCAGTGACAGCGGCGAGAGCGGCGAGAGAGGGAGCGGAAGACATTAGAGACCGCGGTGCCGAAAAATGAGGGAAAAAATTAATATAAATTCGCCCACTGCCTCAAACCGGACAAATTTCGCACAGAAATTTGCCCCGTGGACCCGGCTACCCGTGGGGTGTCCCCTGGACCTGGCGGCTGCGTCTTTGGGGGAATCCGGAGTGACTTTGGGGCACTCGACCCCCCTTTCCCGTCGTTTTTTGGACAAAAGTTTTTTTTTTCGTAATAAAGAAACGAATTTGCCTGCTCTCCCCCTCCGAGTAGCCCAGGAGCTTTTCCCTTCCCCATCGGTGTGTGTTTAGAGAAAAGTGTGAACCCAAGTAAGTGCTGAGTCGTGTTGCATTGGGGAGGGGGGTTTGCTAACTGAAAGCAGGAGAGATCCGGAGAGAGAGAGAGAGAGAGCAGGGACAGCTTGTTGTCAGTATCATAAACAACCAAAATGGAGGGAGAACTGAGGCATATAACAAAATAAAAATCAGAAAAAAATGCCAAAAAATACCTAAAAATCGGGGCTGCTCCCCCTTTTCTTCCTCAAGGTAACAGAATAAAACCCGTGTCTTCCCGAGACCGTTTTAAGGTTTCAGGGAGCAAGGAGTTAATATTTATTATTTTTTTTTTTGTTGATGAATTCTTTGGAAAGGCAAAAGCCTCTTATAACTCGCCACCGACAATGAGAAAACGTGAAAATCCATTTCAGGACAGAGAGGTAGGGGGAGATGATAGTGCAGAAAGTGTATAACTTGGGGGTAATGCGGAGTGATCCTAGATAAGATAAATGCTGTATGTGGTGCTTTATAACTTCCTTTTTTAATGCTGTTTTTTGTGTGTGTTTGGGGGATTTGGGGAGATGGGGGCTCCTTTCTTTTCCTCTGTCTTTTTCTTCCCCCCCCCCCCTTTTTTTTTTTCGGGCCGGAATGTAATGCCTTTGTAGTGTCACTTTCCTGATCTAATTAGGATGTGTGAGGCAAAGAGTAAACCTTTCCGGTTTATAAAGTGCATTTTCGTTGCTTTTGAATTTCAAGTTTTCTTGGTGGCTCACTCCTCTATTTAAACTGGTTTCTTCACAGTGATGTGGGGTTGAGCTAATGCTCCATAGGGAGAGCAGAGAGGGCTCAGGGGCAGGGCACCTCTTCTGCGCGTGGTTGCTGACTTCCCTGGCACGTTCAGTTCACCTGTTTGTCTCCTACAAAGAATGTATTCTGCAGTCTCCTCGTTTAATTTATACAAAATAATGATGCCTCATCTCGCCTCACATTGAAGTTAATGCGAAAGTGCTGCTGATGTTGGTTCCACGTGGGATCAGGGACATAGCAGGGCATTTTAAAGAGACAGCTTCTCTTTTCCTAGGGCTATCATCACCTCTGCAGCACCTCTGCCTCTAGCAGAGGGGTGGTTCGTTGTTTTTTTTTTTAATGGAAAGGTATCAAATCCGCTCTAGTCTGATAAATTAAGGAAGGATAACAGGGGGAGACGTGCAGAATCGTTGGGATCAAAGCAATTCTTTTGTGTGTAGCAGGTCTCCAGGGGAGTTTTCTTGGTGTGTTAATTAAAATGCTGTGTTTTGGAGAGTGTTTTTTGGAATGTATGTTGCAGAAATGAAATAGTCTCAGGTTGTGTATTATTAAGATCTAGTGCTGTTCTGCTACCTGTGAATGCTCTGGGCAGAGATGAATTCCCTGTGTGTAGGGCAATTTCACAGACATTTTGTAAAAGTTGTGAAGTGTGTTATTTTTACTTTGAATACATTGAGTTTTGTTGGGAACACCTGAGTTTGTTCAAAAGTTTGTTCTATACCTAAATCTCCTAAATCATCCCCAAAGGTTTTGAAAATAGTGAAAAATTACTGTAGGTTTTAATTGGCCAGAGCAGGGGCTCTTTAAAAGTGCACCTTAGCTGTGTAGTTATAACATCACTTGGAAGAATTGCCTCTGGCTTTGTTTGGAGAAAGAAAAGTCGTCCTAACTTCGGTCTAGTTTCATGTATATGTGTGCATGTGTGTATGCATGCATGCTTTTAGCGTGGGTTCTCGCTGATACTGGTTTTTTCTTAATTTTTAACTTGTAAATGTTTAACTGTAATGATGCAAAATGCTCTGCTTGTCCCTATTATCTCCTATGTATTTTAATTTTATTTTTGACTATCCTGTTTTTAAAAATTAGCATCGCCTCTTAACATGGCAATTTGATATCTTTATGAGGAGTTGTGATGTTTCCTTTAGACTTGCTTGGCTTTTGTAGTCTTTGTATTCAGTTCTAGATTGAAAACTGAATACAGGTATGTGGTTCTTGAGAGGGAAGATGGAGTACTGAACTTGGAGGGAGACTATTTCAGCATGTGTTTTCTTTGAATTTGTGGAAGTTGAGTATGAGTTGTGATAGCCCTCTGTGTTGAATAGCATGTGCTTGCAAATGATCTGTACCCTTTCTGCAAGTGTGACCAAAGAAACTTGTTGCCTAGGATAGCCTTGTGGTTAAAGATTTGAGAAGAAATCTCAAGGTTTTTCAGTGACTCTTAGGCTAGAAAAAAGGGTCGTTAAGGAAGACAGATTAATCAGTTTGTATGAAGGAATGATATTGAACATTTTTCCAAAATTGCCTTTTATGGTTTAGAGCTCTCTTTTATAGTTAGCAAGAATCCAGACTTAAAAAGTTTCTTTCAGAATATTTCTTAAACTGATCTATTACTTTTATTGACTGAAGTAACATTACCCTGGAATGCATAGAAATTTGGTAAATTAATAGCAGTTCACCATATGTTGGTAGTTTTAATGTACCAGGGTAGATAGACAAATAGTAGAAGATGTGCAGAACTAACTTAAATAAACTGGTTAATGGTATTGAGAGCTCTTCAAATGCTGTGTCTGTGACCATCAGTATGAAGTGTTTAACATGTTACTACATTTTTACCTAATTAAGAGCTTTTTAATCATTAATATTTTATTGCTGAAATTAGGTGTAGGCACAGGTAATAACAAAGTGAAAGAAGAAATGTTGTGGAGTATCCTTCTTGATTTACAGCTGTGTATTACAAAGTAAATTTGGTGTATCCAAGCATAGTACAAAATTCAGGACTTAGGGTGGAGAAGGAGGAAAGGGTGTTCTCTCAGAATTTGAAACTCTTCTAAACTGGTTTTAATTTTAAGGTATAATCCAGATGGTGATAATAATAGCAGAAAAAATGTTGTTTAGGATTAATTTTTTACAAACTTACTCTCTTGTAGAAAATAGAATTCTTCCTACAGCAGGGAAGTGGTTTTTAAATAAAAATATAAGTAACTTTCAGAGCTTCCTTAGTTCTAAGAGTTAAGATAATCTTCTGCATTATGTATTGGTCTGATTCCATACATGACACAGTTTGATTTTTTCAAGATTTTCTAAAATTAAAACACCTGAGGAAACAAATACTATGGTGTGGTGTTGGTAAAGTGATCCTACTTTTTCTAGGTAAACTGGAGAGGTGTAAATGTATTAAAATCCTTCTTAGAGACTTATCAATTCTATTCAATAATGCTTAAAAATTAATAACTACAGTATTGTACAACGGTACAAGCAAATACAGGAATCTGAACTGACACGCATTCAGCTTTCCTTGAATGCTTAGCTCAAATGTGTCTCTTGGTGTGTACTTTTCATTTAGTAATTATCCTGAAAAATTAGTTTTCAATGTAGGACTTCTGAGATTTAAATTAAGAAAGGTTTAAAAAGTTTGTGTAATTCCAAAAAACACTGCATACAAAGTGCAGCCACTTCCAATGGTTGTCCATCTCTGCAGCTGGTTAGTCAAAATGGTTCCCTAAAGTCTCCTCCTTTCAGGGTATTGCATATATTTTTAAATTAATGGGTTAAAGAGGGCACTGCTCATGTTCTAAATAAACCACTGTTTGTAACTGTTCAAGGTTATTTTCTTAAAATAGATGTTTTTTCTGCAGAGTGTAAACCATAAATTTTAAAAAATTTCTATCTATAACCTCTTATGTTGCTAAAATCAGTTTTTGTGAACAAATACTTTTTGGTAGGGTTCTTGAACAAATGTGTATGTCTACCGAGGGGAAATATTCTGGAAAACATGAAATCTGTTCAAGTTCTTAGACCATTCTCATCACAGAGTTAAAAGGAGCTAGCAGTGACCACCACTGAAGTGATAGAGAACTTGCTTTTAAGGAGTTATTCTCCAAATATCTCTTACTAGTAAGGATTTTAGCTTGCAGATCTTTTGAAAGAAATGTGCAGTATTTATCCACTGAACTGCTAAGCATCTTTGACCAATTACCAAATGTTTAGGTAGCCTTAAAAAACTATTTAAAAATAATTCAAATATTAGAACAAAGTAACATTTGTATTGATCAAATATAAAATGTTTAGATTTCTGAAGCATAGGGATTTTTTTTTTGCATTTATCTGAGCATTTTGATAATAGACAATTGTGTATTTTTCCTCTAATCAAAAAAAACCACATCTAGAATTGAATTCAATTTATATTGATTTTTAAATTGTGTGATCTCATAACTTGAATGTAAAACATTGATTAACTCTCAGTATAATCACTTACACAGATGCTTTTAAAAAATTATTACTTTCAAGGAATATAGTGACCATTTATATGAAATTGCATAGCTTGCAGTTACTAATGCATTTTAAATGAACATTTGTCCACCAAATATCAAATGCAAAACATCCTAATTGTATACAAGTTCTGAAAACCTAATATTAGCAGAACTGGTCACCATTACTGTAGGTTCAGTTTTACTTTTATTTAGATTGTCTTGTTAAAGTGTTTTCTATCTATATCAGTGTTCACCTGTTTCTGTCTCATCTCAGGACAAATTGCAAAAATTAGTAGAACTAGAGGGAGTTTTTTGGAAAGATATAGCTTGCTTTTAAGAGTAGTTGTGTTGCTAACAGTTTTAAAGGATGGGGCCTTCTCATAGGATGTATTAAAATTTTTGATATTTAAATGGACCCTTCATGTCTGGTAAACAGTTACTGTAGGATCATGGCATTAAAATTAACCATCATATATGTCAGGGGTTTGAGATGACTGTATAAGTACATACTTGACAGTGAAGAATGGGAAAGGATATATAGTTATTCTCCTGTTGAAGGAATAAATCAGTTTCTATTACAGCCTTCTCTGTAGCCTTCTTCTGTCCCCTTCCTGGTTCGTTGTCTGTCCAGAGTATTGAGATACCTTGTCAAATACATTAAAATACAATAAAAGAGTGATGGGCTTTTTTATTCATGACCAACACTAGTGGTTTTTATAGACTTACAGGGAGGCACAGAGAAAATAAAATGTGGCCCAATGTGTATTTGTTTAGAGGAAAGGAAAGAGAGAAAAAAAACCCCAACAGGTCTGAGCTAGTATAAAACCAAAAAGTGAGACAGAAAAAACGAATGTAGACAAGTGTGGCTATAATGCATACAACAGTAACTCAAAACTCTGAAGTAAAATAACTCAAATCAGATTTGAGGAAGTCAAGTGGGAATCAGGAAAGTAAAACCTAAAAATTGCCATCAGATGCAATTAAGAAATAACTATGTAAAGAAACTTGGAAAAATGCAAAAAGTGTCTGTTACAGTAAACTGAATTGCTATAATCTTCTTTTGCATTTAATGTGCTAAATTCCTCTCTCAAGGAGAATATCCCTAGAAATCAGATTAGAAAGTGTTTAAAGGGAATTATTTGTCAAAGTTGTTTTTTCACTAAAGTTGGGATAACTAATAATAATCTCTTCCATATTGCTGTAATAATACTTTATTTGATACAATTTAGCCATACAGATTGCATGTAGATTTACTTATGTATTGTGCAGGTAATTTACCAGTAGCCTGAGACTGTGTATCTCTAACTTTAAAAGCTTTTCTTTATGGTTGTGAGTCACATCAGATTTGGCAGTCTGCAAAGTGTGAAGTATTTCTTATGAAATAAGGTGTCGATGGCTGATTTTGCCTTATGCACATTTACTGTGAATTGCCAAATAATCAAAAAGGAAGGAGGATGTCAGAAAACTTACGTTCCCTCTTCATATATTGAGTGTGTGTGTCCTATGGAGTATCATATTTGCTAGTTGCATGAGTTTTCTAAAAAACCCTGCAAACCATCTGATTCTGAATTAATGAGATCTCACAGTACTACGTGTTTGAACAGCAGAAAGACCTTGTGTATGCAAATCAGATTTTACTGTCTCAAGTGCTTGTCACTTCTAATAAAACTGTTTACTGTGTGGTGTATGTATTTATTATGAATGTTACATTTATGTGTGGGATAGGTACAAACAAGCACACATTTTAAGGAGACATCTGGCAGTTTAGGGACAATATCATGTCTTTTGAATCAGTTGTGGTATAGGAATATTTAAGAGATCTTTTTGGAGGAAAGGAAAAAAGAGAGATTCTGGCAGCTTGCTATTAAATTTCAATCAAGCCAGTATAGTTAGTAATAAAACATTTACAAGTTTGTAAATGTTAAGTTTCTTCAAACTCTTACTGTCACATGTGGAATTTTCATCTATACTATTTTGCATTTACTGCAGCTGCCTGCATGCAAGGCTTAGTAATACTGCATTTATCACATGAAAGTATAGATACCATATAAATATATAAAAGTAGCAATTGCCTGCAGCTGTTCTTATGTTTTCATAAGACAATAGACTACAAAGGTGTAAATTTATGGTGTTAGCTACCTACTCTCAGTTACTGGTGCTCTTCTCCTCACAAGTACTTTAAGAAGAGTATTAAACTAAAATAAAACAAACACAAAATAGTGTCAGACTTTTGTGTTCTGTTTAAAAGTTAAACACAATATTGTTCAAACTTATTTTGTCCAGTGGAAGTTACTGTGGTCAATACTTGGATAATTTGTTTCATCTAGGACACTAGGAAACATTGAACCACCTAGCTTAGAGAAGAGCTTAGACATGGATGCCAGTTATTTAAATCTTTGGGGTTTTTTTCATCTGTGATTTGAAGTTTTCTTTTATTCTTTTGAACACTAGGATTGTGCTTAGACTAAACCACTCCTAATTATGCCCCAGCACAAACATATCGCTTATGGCTATATTTTAATCAGTTTCAGAAAAAGTAATAAAAATATTATTGCATCTGTCAAAGGATGGTGTTGCTACATGCTATTTTAAATGGTGTTTAAGTACAGTTATAAGCATACCAGTACAATGAAATCAGCTCTATTCCTAAACAACAAAGTTACATTATTTTTTACTTAAAAAGTTAACCAAGATCCTAATATGTTAATTATCCTAATTATTCAGGCTGGTTTTAGTATGTGTTGAAATTGCTTTAAAAAGTATATGTGAAATATTTATATCAAACTTGTTTAATTTCTCATTACTTGTAAAATGTAATGTTTTCCCAGTTATAATTTTAAAGGGTTTTTTATCTTAGCTGCCCAAGTGTATCTTTTTTTTGGATACACTCTTTTCTGAACCCAGCACTTCTTTAACTTAAAACTCTTTTGTTCTCTCAGAATCAGTTTGTGTCCCTTTAAGTTTAGCTATTGATAATTTTTGTACTAGAGAAATTGTGCTGAGGAATAGTGTGAAATTCACTTGAGCTGGTGATGCTACAAGTAGAAAAATTGAGTGCAGAGTAACACAGGAAACTTAATCATAAAGGTGTTTGGGTGATGGGAATAATCCCTAACTGGATGAATGTTAAACTAATCTGTGAGGAAAAGATGTCAGGTCTTGTAGCATTAGTCAGATATGTACTATCACTGTTTCTCATGAGAAATACTCACACACACTCCTAGTATCAATTGCTGTACAAGACAAACAGAAATCTAGATTATACTTTAAGAAATATTAAACTGTGAAATAAGTTTCTTGGGGGTTTTAGAGGTCTCCTCTGTAGTACATTATTTCACCTTTGAAAACTTGTCCACTTCAGAATATTTGAGAGCAAGTAAGTTAAGTCTACCTTGAGAAATACATTTCAGTGTCTAGTTCAGTTTTTATCTATGCATTGTGTAAAACAAACTTCTTCTTTTCATTATACTTAAATATTTGTACTGAAAGGAGAGTGCATTTAAACAGGTTTTTAACTGCATTGATTGCTCATCCATTTGATTGGAGTAGCAAGGTACTTTAGTTTGGGGAGGTTGAATATGTTTTATTATTTTCAGTTTTCCTGTAGTTTGACTGATAAAACAACTGAACATAAAAAGAGGCTGGATCTTTCTTCAGTCCTCAAGTGAGAAGACAGGTGTGCTCAAAAAGCTGTTCTGGTGGCTTAAATTGCTGCCCCTCAATCTCTCAAAATATTTAAATCATTTGAATTTGTGATATCAGTCATATAGTCGTATTGCAACCTTGAAATTGATAATATATTGAGTTATCTTGAGATGAATTCCATAATTCTTCATTAGCAAATTTAATTTCCTAAAGGTTTTGTCTGAGTAAGTACTTGAGTATTGTGCTGCTTGTTCGATTTTTGATCAGGAACCAAGCAATAGAAAGTCTTTCAACTCTGGGCAAAGCCTCGAAGATTTAATAGCTGCTCTAAATGTCCCCTATTCATGTCATAGTTTTAGGTGTTGAACTGTGGTTGAAGGTCAAATAATCCCTTCTGCTGAGCATCTGAATTTCATCATAAATGAGGTTGTTTGGTATTTGGAGGTAGTTTTAGAATGAAAGTTTCATGTAGGTAGCTTAACAAAAAACGCTAAAAGGCAGGCAGAAATTAGCTGTCAGGTTGCAAGTGTAACTGTAACTGTTCCGTGAAGTATTAGTTAAATCCCATTTCTTACCTTGGGATAGTAGGACACATAGTTTGAAGAAGAAAGAGCTTAACTAATTTGTTAATTCTTCCTTCCCAAATATGTATAAAATTTGCCACCACTTTGGCTAACCCTCTGGAGAGGGACTTTTTATAAGGGTATGTAGTGATAAGACAAGGAGTAAAACTGACAGAAGGTAGGTTTGGATTTGACATTAGGAAGAAATTCTTTACTCTGAGGGTGGTGAGGCTCCAGAACAGGTTGCCCAGAGAAGTGTGGATGCTCGATCCCTGGAAGTGTCCAAGGCTACATCCAAGGTGTCCCTGCCCGTGGCAGCAGGATTGGAACTGCATGATCTTTAAGGTCCCTTCCAACCCAAACCGTTCTACAGTTCTGTAATGTATCCAAACTTGTAACCTGGGCCTTTGTAGGAAGGTTTTGAGGTCTCCTGGACAAAGACAGTATTGCCTTTGAATTAACTTATGAATCAACTATTATTTAGCAACTTTGTAATTTGGTGATATGATTTTGTGTTTGGGGGTACATCTGAGAAAGGATGTAGGCAAAGTTACTTCACTCCCTGTCCATGGCAGAGTTCTGGCCCGAAGAGCATGTGTTCTGTCTCCTTGCTTTGAGTATTTTCAGACTGGTTATATGGGAGTAAAATAATTAATCCTTTTTATAACCTCTTTTGCATTTGTCAGTTGTTTAGGAAGTTTGTTTCTTGATATTTTCTTTGGATGTTGCAGTGGCTGGCAAAGTTACTGAATTATCTGAACTGTAGAATTTGTAGGTGAAAGAGGGAGATGGTTTTTCCCGTCTGATCTTTACCAGATTATTTGAAAGTTTCATTTTCTTTTTAACAGTGCTTTACTATAAATGAAAAAAAATTAATTTGAACAAGCACTCAGTAAAAATGTGTGGCCCAGGTTCCTCTTGCAAAGCTTATTGAAATGTAGTTGGATGCTAACAATTTTCACTGTGGACGTTTGAGATATGAAGCCTCTATTTTCATGTTTTCCAAATGTCACCATTTCCATCTATCAAATTCTATGTAGGTCATTAGTAAATGTGTAGTAGTAACTGTATGGTCTGTAATGCCAACATAATAAACCGTTCTCAGAGTGAGAGATCCATATTAAAGCTGAAGTGATTCTTGGGGAGCAAGTGGTATCTCTCCATGACTTTTTTTTTTGGTATTGTAGTGTGCATTGGAGATTGTCTCAGGTGGCACTCATTGAAAGGGGTGGTCTTTCAGGTTGGCAAGAAGCAAGCTGTTCAGGGTTTCTTCTAGTAAGGTAAAACCAGTATTTTTGTAGTTTCATTCAGAAGTTGGTGGTCATTGAGGGTACATCATGGAACAGTAGGGTCATGTACTTCTGGGCAGGGGATGCTGCTTAATGATGGAACTACAGTGTCCTGAATGTGGAAGGAGCAGACCAGCAGTGAAGGATTGATTGCTTTCTAAAGTGTCAACAGGGAACAGCTTTACTCTGGCTTTTACAAATAAATTAATTATTTGGAATAAGATGCTTCCTTTACTTACTGGCATTTTAATTTTTTCCTTCAGCATCAGAAATGGACACTTCAGGATGATTTTACAAGCCTGTCAGCTTAAAAGGGCAATTACTGTAACCACACATGAAGTTGAAGTGTTTGAAAAGTATTAAACTGTCTTGAAAGCAAAGAAAAATAGCTACTAATCTGGTGATATTTTTCAGTGAAGTAAATAATACGGAGGTGTCACGAGAGATTCATTTAGCAATAGCTCAGATCGCTCAATAAGAATGTTGGTATATTAATAAACTTATTAATATAGTACATAATGGACAAAATTTAGAAGAATGTAGTTTTCAATAACAAAACCATCATAACTTGATCAAAGGAAAAAATTACATTGTGTCAATATACATCCAGAACCTAAATATGCGTAGGTGTTCAGAACCTTCCATGATGGTTTCTGGAAGCTGTGCAAACACAAAGCTCTTCTGCTTCATTCAGACAGTGCATGATAAAGTGCTTTCTAAGGTTAGCGAGTGTTAGGTTTGTGGGTTTGAAGTCAGAACTAAAAGTGATACATAGAAAAGTGATACTGTGCTGACTTAATAGCACAAAGTATTTTAGTTCAGTGTTAAAAGTACATATTCTAAAATCTGTATGTGAGTGTTACATGGTTCTGGAGTTGACTTTCTAGAAATATGGAAATTACCTGGGAAAGCAAGTGTTTTGTTTTCTTAGAATGACAGTTTCCCTCTGGTGTATTTGCCTTTAATTGAATTCTGGTCTGTGATTTTTTTTTTTTTTATTTGCGCAGAATTGTGCTCATGCTTTTTTCTCCAAAAAACTACAAATAGTATTGTATTCCTGCTGTGATTATTATACATAACATGTCTGACTCAGCAGATCAAAAGTTATGTTTACTGGAAAACAGAATTAACATTTTATAATTTTTTAAGAACACTTAAAAATAGCTGTGTCAAGAGAGATTATGTTTTTAACATGCTAATCCACTAAGACATCATACATCACTCTGTAGACAATGTTTTTATTCTAAGCAGCGACCTCTTATAAGAGCCCATCTGAGAGGTTTCAGGATAGCACAGAAATATACCCATGAAGTTGCATTCTTAAAGAGTGAAACTTAACTAAATGCATAATGCCTTCATTATCAAATTGCAGAACTTTTTCCAAGAATTGTTTTAAATGTCAGCATGTTTTGGCCTGCTCTAAGGTGTTCTGGCTGTTGGGGACAAATTGATGATTAAAACTGGCATATGCAAAAAATTTTTCACAGTCGGAGGGTAGTAATTCCTAATTTTGATGGAGAATATTGTGTTGTGATTACCAAATACCTGAATAGAATACTGTACTGATTAGGGAAAAGATAAAGGAGCATGAGAATTTATGCCATCTGGATTGGAGACTTTGAGATTCATCTGGATTAGTTGTTTCAATTGCTAATCTTGCCCCATATTCTTCTGCCCCTTTGTTTTCTGAAGTTGTCTTTTCAATGTTTGTAATTGTATACTGTTGCTGAGTAAAGAGTCACACAGACGTGGGAAACAGCAGTACTGACTTGACAGAAAACTCTGTAAAGTGCAAAAAATGCAACAAAAAAAATATAGTTCTGTCTTATCTTTTGATTTCAGAAATCTTAGATGTTGCTTCTAAGAACAGTACATATATGTGTGATAGTCTGAAATTTAAGTATAGGTTGACTGGCTCTGTGTACTCCAATGACTACAATTGATTAGGTAATAAATACCAGTACAAGGAATTTGTTTGTATTTAGTTGAATTACAGTGCAAAGTTTGCTGAAACAGCATAGAAGTAAGCATTTCCATTTATTTTTAAAATGCTAATTCAGAATGATATGAGATGAATGAAAAGTTTAGTTAGTTGGTACTCTGTGATACTCTATTCTAGCTAGTTGTGGAGTTCTATTTAATGTTATCTGACAGATTAGAATATTTAACTTGAAAATGTGCTACTGCTTGACTGGCAAGTTGGGACATTGCCTACTGTGATTTCCTACTGGCAAGAAGTCTGTTTTAAAGCAAGTTTGGCCATACTTGAAACTAACAGAGTTAGCTAAGGTTTGATACACTGCTTTCTTCTTTAGGCCCACTGGAACATCTTTTGGAATTTGTGCCAGTGTATTTTTGGACTGTGGAGTATGCAATGTGTGCAGAATGACTGTAGAATGTAGAAGTGTATTTTATAGAATGTAGGACTCGTCAGATTTGGTGACATTAGCCCTGTACCTTGAAGTGGCTTTGTGGGGTCTTTGTTACTCTGGTAGTCAGTACACACGTATGGCCAGAGCACAATACATTGTTGCTTTGATCACATCCCTGTATAGCCATCTGCAAAGAACAGTGCCATAAAGAGACACAGGGAGAATATGGGAAAGAAAGTCTTATGTGATGCAGAGGAAAATGAAAAATCATCGGGCCTACGCTGGCGATGCAGCAATAGTCCAAAGAACTGACTCCTCACTGTGCTTTCCTGTAAGGCACGGCACCAAACACTGAGATAGTACTTCCTACATAACACCTAGAGATTATGTTAGTGAATAAAATATTTTCCACAAGGAGTTACATGTATTAGTAGACCAAAGAGCTGTGTGGAAGCAACTATGCCAGTCTTTATGTAAATTGTTTTTAAATAGACTGTTGAATAAGGTGGTGTTCCAAACAGTCACAGTTCAAAATCCTGATAAGGAGGGAATTGTTGTGAAGTGTTTTGTTCCGAAGCTGTATACTGAATCGTCCTGGCAGACAGAGTTCTTCATTCTTGCAGGGCTGGATTTTCACGGAACAATTAGATGAAGTTACCTACATTTGAACTGATTGTTGAAGTCAGCCCAGCTGGTGTGAGAGCAGTAACACTGAAAACTGGTACATAAATCACTTTGTGGAGCTGGTTTGTTAACTGTATTGGTAAAAAATATGTTCTTCGAGTTACCAATTTAAATATAAAAAACCTAAAAACAAACACCTAGAGAGTTTTGTATGTAGTTAGGGTAGGGTATTACTCAATTTACATGTATGGCCAATGCAGAAACAGAGAATGTCTCTAAATTCAGCAAGTGGTGTGTGTTGCTCTAAAGGCAGCAAGTGACTCATGTGACTGTCTTAGCAGCTGGGCAGCAAGATTAGAGAGCTACTATGTACACATTCCCTTACTGAGGGGTCCAAGCTATTGCTAAATGAAATTGTATTACTGCCAGAAAGTGAATAACAGGCATAAGAAAATACAATAAATAAGTGTGTCATCAGGTTAGTGCAGTAGTTATTTCAGACAGTCGTTGAAGTGAAGGAAAAAAAAACCCAAATACAGCTTTTCCCAGATTCATATTTAAAAGATATTTGTCCTTTTTTCAGACTCTAACTTAATATGAAACTACATGTGAAGTGTCCCTTTCAATTTAGAGATTTGGAAAAGTCGTCTTGAAATGGCTGTTTCTGACACTGCAAGGAATGTTAGTGAGTGAGGAATCTTATTCCAAAGAACTCATTTATTTGTAAAAGTACTAAAAATATGCCTGTATCATGAAGTATTTTGATTTGAACTGAAATTGGCAAAGTGTATACTTCTTGGTCACTTGCTAATTTGAAGACTTATTCATGATGTTATTCCTCATGTATTTCCTAATTGTAAGAATTTGTGAAGTTTGTTCCAAATTGTCTTTAAGTTTTCCTGGCATGCCAGTATGGATTAGTGGAATATGTATTCTTTTATTTTTTCTATGTTTCCTTAATCTAATTTTGAGCTTTTTTCTCAGATACTTGCTTTTCTTAAGAGAGTTGCTAAACATTTGTGAATGCTTCGTTCTTTACACATAATGTGTTTACAGTTACACATTGGATTTCAACTATAATTTATGGATTTAAACTAAAAACTGTCTCCCTATCAAACCTCTCTTCAGGATTAACCCTCGGGAGAGCTCCTTTGAGTCTTTAGGACCAAAGAACATACTCCTGACTGTTGCAATCGAGTAAATTGATACAGAAATCAAGAAGATGTGAATATGAAGCTCCTTAGTGCTATTTTTAGTGTCAACTTTGAGACCATAATTATGTTTTAAAGATGATAATGTATTTACTAAAGAGGAGCTTTTATATTTAAAAAGCCAAGACAGACAAGAAGTCGAGCCCATGATAAATTCCTTAGAGCAAAAGAGGACCAGAAGAATGTGTGTTCCTAGCTATCATCACTGCGTCCCAGTGTCCTCAACAAGGTTAAACTGTTTGCTTGTTATCTTGCTTCAGGTTTTCCAGATTTCTGCTTTCTCTATTTTTCTGTCTAGCAATCACTTGTATGTCATCTTCTTACTCTTTCCTATTTATTCCAAGTTTCTGCAGCTTTCCTCAACAATGGTTTTCATTTATATCTCTAAGGAAAGATGAAGAGAGTATAAAATAAGATTGTCTGGAGTAGTCAGTGCTCCTGAAAA
The DNA here is from genome assembly GCA_013399225.1 of Rhipidura dahli. Lineage (NCBI taxonomy): Eukaryota > Metazoa > Chordata > Aves > Passeriformes > Rhipiduridae > Rhipidura > Rhipidura dahli. The sequence continues at coordinate 749,522 of VXAC01014636.1, forward strand.
CTACCTTCTGCAGTTGGACCATCATTTTAATAACACTTCCAAACACCTTCCTCTGACCTTTTCATTTTTGTACATTTAGATTTCTTCATAATCAAGTCACTTATTGTTTAGTATTTTGAAATATTTGATTTATAGGAAAAGTTCAGTTTGGGTTTTGTTTTGATTCATTCTTCTTGGATGTTTCACTACTATTTTTTATAACGTACCATTTTTCTGTACCAGATTTCTTTTCTGTTCTGCTTTCATTTTTCACTCCCAAATTACTCATCAGTTGCAAAAGAAAAATGTTTCTGCACTGCTTAGTCTGATGGTGGTCTGTGACATAGGATCACTAGGAAGCAGGAATGTTTGTGTATTGACAAGTAGTTTCTAGATAAAGCACTAGCAGATTGTGACAAAGGATATTCATACCTGCAAAATATATCGATCCTCTGACTATTTGAATGCTTCAGTGGATTCTTGCGTGCTGTTCTTAACACATTCCTTGAGATGAACCATCTGAAATATCCATCTGCCAGCAGGGTTTCAGGTCCTGGGTCTTGCTGCCCTGTGTTGTGTGCTACAGCAGCTTCTCAGGCTTGGACTTCCTGCCTCCCCCCCGCCCCTCCCCAGGGAAGAACTCTGCCATTCCGCAGGTTTTGTTGAGCTGTTATCCTTTCTTCTGCAGTATGCTTTGTTTTTTTAGAGCACCTTTGCACAGCTGGAAGAATTATATAAAATAAACAGCTGCCCTGAGAGGATTTTTGCATGAATTCGGACTTCGGCATGTTTGTTTGTAACTTTCAGAATTACAGCCAAAATTTCTTAGCCACAAGTTTGTGCTGCTCCACTGAACTAAAGAGGGAAGTATCTTCTCATGGATTCTGAGGAGGAAAATTCTTAATCTACCTCTAACAAAAAATACAGTATTATTTTTAATAAATTTGGTATTCAAATGTCCAAGGAGAAACAGCTGAGCAAGATCAGACAAAAATATCTTGTATTTGTGTGAGATTGCCTCTTATTAGCAGTCATGCTTTAAGAAGAGAATAGGAAAGATTCTTTCTTGACATAGTCCTCCTCTTCCTGCTCTGTCATGTCATTCCATTCTTAGGATCAGGCATTATCCTGGTGTTTGGTTCTTAGGGCTGTTAAAAAATCATGGATATTTTGAAGGAAGCAGAGATGCTGTTTCTGATGCTATTTGTATCCTTCCGGTGAGAGTTTCACAGTGTCAGCTTGTGGTGGTGTGTCCCACCTGCCCAATATGCTTTTCTTTGGCAGGAAGGCCTACAAATAATAAGAAAAAAACAATTATGGGGAAGTTGGTAGTTCTTAAAAAAAAAAAAAAAATGCTCAACCTGTGCTTTCTGACAGCATTTTTTAGGGCTCGAGTTGCAGTCTCACCTCTTTCCTTGTACCGGGGAGGGGCTGGCAAGTTGTCTGGAAGCTGTAAGTTGATCAGAAGTGACTCTTCAGCTCTTCATTTTCAAATGTGATCACGGTATTTGATTCTCTTAAGAGCTGACGAGCTTCCCAGTGAGGAGAGAGTATTTTAGTAGCTACCTTTGGAAAGAGAGAAATCTTCATTCTGGTGTCCTTGGAGAGAGCAAGCCCTCTGGGGCAAGCTAAAAAGTAAAGCATGGGAAGGTTTGGAGCCTAGATAACTGAAACACTCTTCTCCAGTAACTACAGATACTCTGGTCTTTCACAGGAGAGCAGTGGACAGGAAGAATGTCTGTTTCCAAGTACTGATGACCAGAGAAGAATAAATAGAACTAAAGGAGGCTTTAGGAGTTGTGTTGCTTTGTTAATGTCTTAAAAAAAAAAATAGCATCCATTTATAGGATTCAGTGTACTAGAGGCTGAAAAGGAAAACACAGCAGGCATCTATCCTTCCCCTGACAAGCTAACAGTGTTACTTGATAGAGGAGAACTGAGACATGTGGAAAGGAAAGGGAAAAAATCAGTTAGAGTATTTGCAGTTACATATGTGCAAACTGTTTAATTTTGTGCGTGAATTTAACAATATGGCACAACACTGGCTGACAAAGCCAAATTATGTTCATCTCAGTCATCACCATGGGCCCTTCTATGCTATCCTGTTTTTCGGGCCGTGGATCACTGAAGGCAAATACCCAGTGGGATGCTAGTTCTCAGAGCAGTATGTATCCTGCAGATGGGAGTTCACAAGCCAGTTTTCTGGCTGGAAACTTATACATGGATCTTGACAATGGAACATATTTATACAGAGTTCTGGTATGCTCTCTAGCACGTTTGATGTTTTGCTTCAGGCTCTGGATACTTTGAGAAAACCTGCCCTACAGCCACAGTCCCTGCCCTGGGGAAATGCTGAGCTGCTTGGACGTTGTTTCTGACTCTTGTGATGGAGAGACACCTCTTGCCCAGCCTGCATCGTGATACTTATGCTGTAAAGCACCTTGATTCCAAAGGAGGAGAGCCTGCAGTGCATGCACAGGATAAAATGCAGAGTAAGAATAAAGTAAATTACTCTTCTGAGGTTTTTTCTTCAGTTGTTTTTTTAAGAATCAAATTTCTGCAGAATTTTTGGAAAAACCTGTTCTGAGATTACTAGGCAGAGTTTTTCAAAACCATTGTCTTCATAATCTGTTTAGAATGCAGCTTTCACTGCCTTTCTCTTCAGCTTCATGCACTAAGTATTTCTGCAAATCACTCCTTGTAGACACATGCCAAGGATTGGGAAAATTAATGACCTTCTCTGTAGCATTTAGTTTAAATGACACAGAGATCTCTAGTAGAATCTGAGTCCTCTAGGACAGGGTTCAATTATCTGACTCAAAACATTGATTTCTGAGTTACTAATGGGATTGTGGAATAAGTAATTAACAAACTGGCTGAATTTGGGTAGAGTATACAGGAATGACAGCTACACCACTATCCCTGTCTCATTTCAAGTCTCCATCCCAAAGGAAAGTGTTTAAAGGAAAAGTAAAAAAAGTTGTGCCAGAATTTTTTGACCCAGACAAAACTTTTTTTTCTATTAACCTTTATGTTTTTGAAATGCAGTGTTTTGAATGAATAAAGAGTGAAGAAACAAAACAGGGAAGTAGACACTAATTTGTAAAATTTCAGCCCAAAACAATGGCAGTTTGGCAAAGTTGTAGGTTGGCTTAAATAGAGGAGTTTATCATATAATGGCAAGTGTTTGGCAGCATGGTGAAATGTGATCCTACTCATTCTGCAAATAGTCAAATATACTGGATTTGAGCTCACATTTGTACGTACTGACAGCAGTGTTGGTTCTTGTGTAATTTAACAGAGGAATTGCTCTGCTTTGAAAGCAAGGGCTGCTAGAGAACTGCTACTGCAAGGCTTTGCAGCCTGATCAAGGCCTGAAATGACAGTAATTTTATTTAAGCTGATCAATGTTGATCAAATTCAATGTCTGCATTTTATTTAGTAAGAATAATTATACTTGTGTGCATATTAAAATACGGTGTTCTGTTTCTGGCACTAGCAAAACCAAAGTTGTCATGAAGAATTAGAGGAGTAGGAATGATACTCCCAGAGTATTCTCCTTATCTTCATTAATCCACTTGTCAAAGGCTACCTGAGCAAAACATGATGTATTTGTATTTACTAACCTCTACTGGACTTTTTCCATAACTTTTCGTGTGACCTTGAGCTTTTATAGACTCTAAAGTGTAAAAACATGCTGTTGCAAGGAGTTGCTCTGCAGAAGTGTGTGAAAAGCAGGTGCATTGCCTTCTCAAACCTGTGTCCTTTCATTTAATTTCACATCTCCAGCTCTTTAATTGGAGGAGCTGCCAGTCTGTTCAGCTTTCTTTCTGTCCAGCCACTAAAGTTCAGGTGTATCTGCATGCTGTTCTTTTGCATCTCCCTTTTCTGCATGTGTATTGATTCCTCCAGAGAGCTCCACTTGCTTCTTGGAGCTTGACTTTTCTAAGTTATGTTTCTTCTTCGCTGCTGTGTTGTATTTGTTCAGGTGTCCACTCCAGTTGTTCACTGAAGTTTATGCTTTCTTGCCTGGTGTAGATGTCAAGCTTACTGTAGTACTTCACTGGATATTGGGAAATAATTGTTTGGAAAGAAGTCAAACAGGCAGCAATCTGTGGTTTGTATGTCTCCTCAATACTGTACCAGAGCTACGTAGCATGGCAAAGATACAGGACAAAGTGATGAATGAAAAAAATAGTGAAACAATTTCCATGCAAGGAGGGCCTAAGTTGGCTTAGACTTTTCAGCTTTATTAGAGACTACAAAAGGGAGAGTACTGAAAATAGAGATTTCATATCGCAGACAGAATGGTAAAGGAACCATGAGTGATATTGATGGGATAAAGGGTGAGCAAAATCATTAGCTAAGAGGAAAGAGAAATAGTGGGAAAGGGGCTCAGGGCAAGCTTGAAGAAAGCTGTTGTTAATAAAATGTGAAATTAAGCTGTAGCACTCCTTGCCATGGGATGTTGTCAGTAGAAAAGCTTACATGGGCACAAGAGAGGGCTGCCAAAATAGTGGAAAAGGGTGGTATGAAATCTCTCTAGATGTCTTAGTCCCTAAATCACAAGTGGTGATACTTCCCCAAAATAACGCACACTTGTCTTCCTCATGATCTGCTGCTGGCTGTTACTGGAGCAAGGCTGCTGGGCTGATGGGCTTTTGCTGCAAGGACCATCACTGTGTTGCAACAAGTATTCAGGGACCCCGAACCGGAACAAATCACCCAGAACTGGAACAAATCACCCTGGCTGAGCCAGATGCCTCGCTGTCACAGAAACCATGTCTGTCTCTGTGAACCTATATAGAGCCACTTGCAAACTAGTGAATTTTTTTCCATGTAAACTTAAAGACAGTGTTTTGTTGTCTAGAAAGCCTTTTAATTTCCAGCCTAAACTTATTTTGATAAGCTAACACTTCCACTTCTTTGTTCCAGCTCTACTGCCTGTCTCTTTGGTGTGTTTATTAAGAACTTAAGTCTTTTTTTTTCCCTTTGGTCAGATATTTTGTTGCACTATCCCAGAAAAATTTTTGCAGATATGTATTACCAGATTTATACACAGCATTCCCAGCAAGATCTTGGTAATCCGCTGTAGCAGCATCTTCCTGCACTGAAAATACAGCTGCTTTTTTGAATCATTATATTTTATTTCTTCTGAATCGGACTTCTTTAGTGACTTTTACTAGCTGCTTGTAGGAGGGTTATACACAAATTTTTTCCTTCTCTGCTGCTTCCAACTAACAGTTCATCACTTGCAGCAGAAACCACTAGTCTCTAAGAGCGTTATTCTGTTCTTTGTTGTTACTTTTTGTCTTGTTTTTGTCCTTAAGATTTGTTACCATTTTTCTTGTGTTGTTTCAGTCTGCACTGTACTTCTGCTACCTCCTAGTTTCATATTTTCTGCATATTTTTGTGGTGCTCGCTTAAAGGCAAAAAAAAAAAATTCTAAATGAAAATGTTGAATCAAAAAGACTAAAGACCAGTTTTGGCAGAAGTCCATAAATAACATCCTTCCACCTTTTTCTGAAAGAAATCTGTTGTCATCTCCTCTTGATCTGCTGCTTTTCCTGCCATACTATTCTTGAACTAACTACTCTGTTCTAAGCTTAAAAAATTACTGCTCAGGTGGTAGTATAGCAGATTCCTTCTTGAGTGAGAGTAGAAGTGCTGTGCTTCTTTTGTATAAAGACTGTTTGTTTGTAATGTTGAAGAAAAGCTGGGTGTTTGACATGGTTCAGCTTTTAAAAATCGTGTGATATTTTGTGTAACTTTCTCTTTACCTTCATGTTTTTAATCTTTCATTGAAAATGTGCTCCAAGCAGGAGGCCATGCTATCATCATTAGTTGTATGTCCAGATAACTTTTCTCTACCTTTCTCAATATTGAAATAAGGCCATAAGTGCGTACTTAGATTTTATGCTGTTCTGAGAATGTTCCATGTCATCACAGCCTTGCTTCCTGTTGAATCAGAAGATAGTATTTCAATATGAAAGGTTATATAAGTGTGGTAGACTTTTTTTTTTTTAAGTCACCTTTTAGAAGGCCCTGTGTTGGTCTCTGTGGTTGACAGCCATCTGTGGTGAAGAGAACTGTAAACTTCATTATTTTCACTTTAGTAGGAGTTCAAATAGTTGCCTTGTGCTCTCTCTGTTGTGTCTGTAGATGTTTGGCAGACTTAGATCGCACCAAGTTTATTCAGGGAGATCTATGCACTGCCAATAATAATATGAACTTGGTCATTTAGTACCTTTCTTCACCCCTACTCAAGTGAGAGCATCCCCTGGTGCCATGATACTCTGTTAGTCTGCCCCATCATGTTGGTTCCTCTTGGATGTGGGGTCTGCAAGACAGAGCTGCTGCCAAATCTCCTTGTCCAGCAGGCTGCTGAAATTGCTGCCATTCCTGACTCTGAGTGGCTACTTAGTACGGTTAGTACCAAGAGACCACAGGAAAGCTGTGCATGCCCCTGGGGCTAGAGACGTGGGAATCCCAAACTGCTCATCCCTGTTCGGGAGGTGGCTCTTCTCTGCCTCCTCTCGTGCTGGCACAAAGCCACTCCAAAGCCTTAGACTGCATGCAAATGGTTGGAATTCTTGCTGTAGGGTTAATTTGACTGTTTCAGTTCTCTAGGGTTAACCTGAATGTTTTAGGTCTCTGGTATGGCATGGAGAAAGGAAAGGAAAGGACTGTTTCAGTGTGGAGGCATGATGAAAATAACTAAGCTCTGGGCATACTAACAGAGTGCTGATGTGTGCTGTCTTCAGCGTGACAGCTGGACAGATGTGTCCATCTCCAATCCCAAAGCATTAGCCAAGATGCTATGCCAGAGCTGTTAGCCCTGCCTCTGAGCTGCTCATGGATGAAAAGCAGAAAAGCTCCGCAGCTTTTGCAGCATGGTCTGGCTTGCAGCAAGGAGGTGGCTTGTGTCCGGCCAGTTTGGCATGTTGGCTGGGCATGATTGCCTTTGCCTATGGCTGACCCAGTAAACAAGGTGCTTGCTTGGCGGAGTTACCTCATTCTGGAAATGGCTGCTTTGCTTTTGGGATTGGATCCAGAGATGAGAAGGTAACTGCTGAAGTTGCTTGCCAAGGCAGCTATCAAATCTGATGAAGGATCATGCCTTGAGGTTAACTAACAGCAATTATCTTTACCATAGCTATATCTATTCTGAGTGATATTTCTGGGGTTTATTTTGTGTTGAGTTTTGTTTTGAAAAGTTGATGCCTCGCAGTGCTGGTTTGTGTGTTACTCAAGGGAAATAGCAGCCCTCATCTTGGCAAGTACAGCCTTTTGGGTACAAACCTCAAAGTTCTGGTGACAACTAGGATAGCAAATGTAAATGTCTTATGCGTTCTCGTATTTTCATTTGGGAATGGCTCCTCCAGAAGCACTCCCCTGCTTTGGTAAGGAAAGAAGTGATTTCATGAAGAAACATGTTGAAATCATCAGGCCATTGTACCCGTTTTGGTAGTGAATGTTTTTTCTTAGCCATTCATTTGCATAACCCTAGCTCTTTTTGACCGTTTTGTACCCTTTTCTTTAGCAGATGTTTCCCCCCAGCCTAGTCATGGTGGCGGCTTGTGCAAGGTGGCAGGCCTGGGTGAGTCTTGGGAGAGGGGTGGAAGCTACAGGTCATAATAAATAAGTGTATTGTGTATGGTTGATAATGTGTAACAAGTGTGGTTTAGTAAGATGAGCTTCCAGTTCTTCCCGCAGAAGGGGATGCACACCACACCTTCCTTTACTCAGGCACATTTCTGTGAGATGATAGGAGGCAGGAAAGAGATCTAATTTCTACAGCCAAGTTCCTGTGTGTTACTTTTTCATGTGTTCTTAGTTATAGAAGGTTTGGATGGATGCTGTGCTGTCAGACTGTATTAACTGGTCATGAATCCATGCTTCATGTTCACACGTATTGCTTTTTTCCTTAGAGGCTGCTCATTTGGGCAGCTACAAGCACTGATGGAATGGGCATGAGTCTCCACATCTTCCTTTCCTCCCTCTGGTACTCAGATTTGGGTGAGCAGGGCATTTGCAGTTTCAAATTTGTAATTGTAACATTATCTGTTAGAAGTAAAGAAAAAAGCTGCTAAAATAAGTAGCACGGAACACACTAGATCTGCTTCAGATAAAGCTGACCATTATTGTGTGCAATTAGAACAAGTGTTTTAAAGGATTAGTAGATGTTATATTTTGAATGATTGGTTAGTGGTAGGAAGTAAGGCTCCCAGTGAATTTTTTCTTCTAGAGTCCAAATGCAAAGATCTCTTATTAACATTTATTCAGTTGTTTAGCTTTTCTTAACAGAGGGTTCATAGGTCATAGAAACAAGTGCAGTATGAAATTTCATACTCAATAGTCACCTGCTTTTAAAGAAAAATAGTAATATTCCATCATTTTGGAAGATAGCAGTTACTGCTTTTTGCTGTCAACATATGCCCCTGTGTGTTTACATTCATCTGTGTCCTAAACTGGTTTGATTTTTGTTTTGTTATTTTTATTTTTAGCAGTAGAAGCCCTTAAAGGCTCCAAAGGATTTAACTGGCTTTCTTTCTAGCCACTTTTTCCTAAGAAAAGGCGATTATAGCAATGATGTGAAAAATCCTTTCCCCAGCATTGCCTTGCAATTTGTTAACACTGCTGCTTTGCCTCTGCTTGACTTTGTTTCACTTTTTAGTCTCCCTTCTCTTCACAGGAGTCTCTGTTTTGGGGATTTTTTTTACCAGCTTGTCATCTGCCATATAAAGGGAGGGGTAAAGTGAAAAGAGGGCTTTCTTATAACTGTTTGATTGAGTGAGCCTTGTTGTTCCTAATTCACCTACAATTTGTCTCTGTTTCCTCTTCCCTAATCTCATTTTGCCCCTATTTCCTAACCTCCTCACCTTCATGCTGATGACTCCTCCCTCCCTGATCTTTGGGTTTGGAGGAAGCTGGGAGGCGTGGTTAGATGCCAGAAGCGCTCAGTTATTACACAGGGAAACTTCATCCTGTCTGACAAGCATACTATTCGTAGCCTTGAGGGATATACCTGAAGGGCACTGAGTTTCCACTCAGAATTTAAGTAGATTAGATTATGTATACATATTTGTTGTGACTTGGCGGGTATCCCAGTGCCCGAGGTTTTAGAACATACACTTTGCTATACTCGAGGCAAGCTCAACTGCGTGTTTCAAAAAATGCTCTGGGGAGTTGGGAGGCTGCTGTTTGGAGTCCATGAAAGTGTTATCCTCTCTAGATCTCATACAACACAGGAATTCCAACTACCATTCTGTCTAGTCCTGTATTTTGTCTTGATATTAGGTGCTATCAGATGCCTCAAGGTGTGGTATAAGTGTAAGATACAGAGGAGAAGATCCTCTCTTATTTAACTCTATGCTGATTTGTATTTTGTCCTGGAAAAAGAGGGTTGGTAGTATTTTTTCCTGAAGCCCTCTTGAAATCATATTATAATTCTGGATGATCAAGTTATCTATGCAAATCTTGTCTCTCTAACTGTATGCTACCTTCTGGCAGTTAATCTCACAGGCTAGTACTTTGCTGTTATAAAAACATGTTTTGGTGTTTATTCATTTAAAATTTGCTATGTTGTGGCTTTATTGAGAGTGTCTGTCATAAGAACAGATGAAACCTGTTACTGTGAATCTGAACAAGTTACTCCACTGCCAATAATTTTAATAGCTTTATCTTGTCATCTTGTTAAAAAAAAAGAAAAAAAACAACAAAGACACAAACAAAATTACTCCCCACATTTCAGGTGCTGAGGATAAGCTGGAAGGATCTGTGAAGTTAAACAGCTGTATTTTATGAAATTCTGTTTGGTATGGCACTTTTCCTTATAAGGACCAATGACCAATTGTTTTGATTATTTAGAAGGAAAAAATTCCATGAGAACTGTTACTGAAAATGACTAACTTGGCATTTGTGATCTGTTGCTCTCTTATGGCATTTGATGCAATACTGAATGTAAGATAGCTGAAACATCCAGTTAGCCACTCAGTGCTTCAGCTGTTACCTGCGTGACCTATTTATTTAATTTTCTTGTAAATTGCTAATGATATCTGTAAATAAATACTCCTCCTTTTTGTAGTGGCGTCTTCTTAATATCCAAGCTTTTGTAAATAAAGAACAGCCTGTGCATCTAATAGAAGTCTCCAAGACTTGGTTTGCGATGCACAGTGACCTACAGGCTTTTGCAGCAAGGAGCTGAAGTTGGGTTTTGCCACCAGAGCAGGGAAGCCTTGGAAGGAGGAATGTGGCTCTGCAGTTTCTCATGGGCAGTGGAGGCTCTGAAAGAGCACAGTGGTTAGGGCTGCACTTCAGAAACTAGGGATGGATGGGTCTTGTTGCAAGAGGAGGGAAGACTTGACAGAGAGGTTGGCTGGATTTGGTTAAGTAGTTTTGTTTCTGTCTTTAAGGAAGGACTGGAAGGTGATAAATATGTGTAAGCTGATATGCCTTAGATATGAAGTGCTTTTCTCAAAATTGCAGCGGTGGGTGTGAGAGAGGTGGGACCAGGACTTAGCAGATCTGAAATGTGCATATCCTCCTGGCTCCTTCCTTTGCTGTCTTAGTGGCTTACAGAAGATGCTTGAATACAGTTACAAATGCATTTGTGTTATCTATTAGAGTAGTCTCTTAAAGGTAGAGGATGAGGAATAACCCATTGTGGGGATTTTTCTCTTTTCTTTTTTACATTATGATATTTTTCCTGTATGCTGAAAAAGAATTTTCGCTAGCAAACAGAAACTGCATGCAAAATTCACTGCATTTTCCGTTCTCTACTTCTATTTTCCTTTTCTAAGTATGGAAACATAGGATTCACTCAAGCAGACAATAGGTGGAATTGTCCCTTTGTGAACTTTAAAGTGGATGAAGTGAGAAAGAATGTCCAGGCTGATGATTACTGAGAAATAATTAACAAATCCAATTCACTATGGCTTTGTCCATAGTAGTATGTTGCCTTGAACACAGTGCAGTTCCCCTTACAGCATCATGTGTCCATGCTGAACTGAGTTCTCAGTGTTGCATCACAAAGGACTACTTATTGTAGTGAATGCTTGTTGTGGTGAGCTGGGTTCCACTCAAGGTTTCTTTGGGTTGATTGCTTATAATGCACTGGAGTTTTTATTTCTTCCCACCTGGCTCACTACCCATGTCCTGCTTTACTCCTGATCATCCTGAGTAGGGGTAGTTGCTCCATATATGGTGGCAGAGTAGGCGAGGGTGCTGCTTTTTGTGGTGGGAGTTGTCAGAAAGTTGGTTACAATAATCAATTAGTTTTGAAGAGTCTGTCAAGGCTCTGGTGGCCTTCAGTTCATATATGACTGTGAGTTGTTACGGGATGGACAGGTACAGGTCACTACCCACCTAAATGAAAGAGAGAAAGCACACCTGGACCTGGCCTTGGGAATGAATCAACACAAAGGACCACAAAGGATATAGCAGAAGACAAAGAAACTCAACAGGATTCTTGATAAGTGCCCTCATACATGCTCAGGGCTGTGGCTTTGCAAGTGACGTTGCCACCAAATCCAGGAGTGAATTATTTGTTTTTCTCTCAGATGGTGCACAGTGCCACAACAGAGGCCTGAGGTAACTGAGTTTAAAAAAAAACAAAGCAGCAAAAAAAAAAGTCACTAGCCTCACCTATGCCATAGTGTCCTCCTGGGTCTGAGCCTGGGTCTGCTGCAAAGCACTGTGTCTCCTCAGCTGTGAACAGTACCCAAGAAACAGCTTCAGGATCCTGTGGAGGCTGGAGGAGGAAACTGATTCGGTAAGTATTGCATGCCCAATTGCACCATAACTTCACAGGAGGGTTTTAACTACTTTTTCTGGAGCATCGCTCTATCACTCAGGTAGCAGCCTTTCCCTTGCCATTTGACTTAGCCATTCTCAAACTTACATCATAAGACTCCTGTTTTATTTATTTTCTCTGAGCTCCTCATCCACACAGATGCGCTGTCACTCACTGAGCACCTCCAAACTTGCACTCCAGCTGCTGTCCCTCCATCCTTTAATTTCTTTTTCACCCAGGGTATCAGCCGTTACTGTCAGTGTCCCCTACTCCTCTCCCTGGTCCTTGCTCAGCTAGCCTTGCCTATTTACCAGTCCAGCTGTACTGAAGGACTTCTCAGAAACTCTACTGTATCAGCTCCCTGATACCTCCATGTGTTCTCCTTCCCTTTGTTCTCTGTGCTCTTAACCCTCTGTGTAAAAGACCCATTTAATGAGGAATAGCATCAAGTTACCTTAACTGCCCAGATCAGTTATCTTCACTGTCCAAATCTTTGCAACTCTGTTCCTACCTACCTTGCCCTGTTTGGAAAGCCTAGCGATTTCCAGGAGGGTGCTGATCCTGCTCCTAGTGCTGATGTCACCATGGAGCACTCTGCCTTCTCCCTGCCTTGGAGGCCCTGGGGCTGTGGGGAAGGCACCAAGCAGCCCAGCCCAGTTAGACACAGCAAGGAGCTGCCTGTCTCAGCTGAGCTGAAGCCATGGCACAGTTCCATGCTCCCCAGAGCTCCACTTCTCACGTTGGGTGCAAGGGGAGATAGTCTGAAGGCTGGAGGGAGCTGTGTGTTCGGGGATGTGAACAGACATAGAGAATGGATGGTGCTGTATGGGACTGCTTCCTCCTGCTGCTGCCTGCATCCCTGCCTGTGCGACATCCTTCAGCTTAGCAAGCGTTGGTTTGCCTTCCTCCCAGTCAGTGACTGTCACGTCTGTGCTGCTGACTCATGTTTTGTAGTTTGTCCAGTACCTGACTCCACAATTACAACAGCTCTTGATCACACTTTTTGATGCTTTTGCTTTTTTTTTCTTCACTCTTGTTCCCCTCACTGAAATGTCCTCTTCTCATCAGTCTTACTTTAAAGCTTTAATGATATATTTCTTTGCTGTGCCAGGTCCCAGAAATGATTCACATTTTTCTGCCTCCTTTCTCAGCTGATTTGATCTCCTTTCATTTCCTCCTCACTAATCACAGCCTTCCCCAGCTTTGGTTATGCTGCCCCCCTGCTCCAGACCTTAGTCATGCTCAGTGTTTATTCATCCTAGAGCAGTCTCAAATATAAAGCTGTGCTGTTGCAGAGTTTTCATTAGTGTGCTCAATCTTCACTCAGGGTGAAGTACACAAAGAATTTTGAACTGTGTTGCTGTTCTGAATTTTCTGTGTAGTAGAATGAGCTTGTGTAGATCTAAAAGCTGCTGTAGAATTTTCTTAGCTTTGCAGTGTATTTTACAGTAATTTTCAGAAGCCATAAAAAGAGTGAAAATAGTGTGTAAGAGGGAGGTTTGGCACAAAAAGTGTGAGTAAAGGAGGTGTTCAGTTGTTGGTTTTGGGGTTTTTTTTTCCTTTAAGGAAATGCTCTTCTAACACTCCTGGATGAAGCTTATTGATAGGTAACCTTGCAGTGCATTATCACAGTTTGTCTGTTGTCTTTATAAATGAGGCTCTTAAGTCTCCCAGGAATTTATTAAGGAATAATATCCTTCAGCAAAAGGACAGCTGGTTTCCCATGTATGCAGTTAAATATGAAATGCATATTAGTTTTTTTCTTTAAAAACAAAACCAAGCAAAAAACCAACAACCAACCAAAAGCAGAACTCTTTATACTCAAATTCCCTCTCGAACAGTGTCTGACCATTTCAAGTTTTGAAACAATAGCAACCAACTTACCCCATTATGTATGTCTCAAAAAAGCCTACAAAAGCATATGTAGTATGTGGAAGTAATTTGGAAGGCATCTTGCAGTTTTGAAGGGCACATGGTGAAAAGAGAAACTGGGAGAAAAGAATCTAAATGTGATCATGAGGGAAGAAACTAGTTAGCAGCATTTAAATAGACTTTGTAATAAGTAGGGTGACTAGTAACATCTTTGTTTGTACTGATTTCTCTTAGCACATAAAAAAGCTGCAGCCCATATGAAGAGGGTAATTAGTAGCTGAAAGATAGCCATCAGATTTCAGAAGATAAATGAAAGGTGGATCTGAACCTTTAAATTGTCAGCTCAGCAAAGGCAGAGTGGTGAAAGGAGAGTTTCCTGGAGAATCCCCAGAAGATTGTGATGGATTGTGCGTTTCTGGAAGGGGACAAGAAACAGGCAATACAAAGGTGCTAAACATAAACAGTTCTGACAAAACACCGGTCAAGCATTTTACCTCCAACACCCCGCAAAACATTGAAGATGTTTCATATTGAGACCACTACATCAGTTGAGCTGAAATGTTTCCTGACTAGTCAGATTCTTGTGTATATCATCTAGAGGAGCACTCTGTGCAAGATTTGCTTTGTTTTTAAGGTCATTATTTTTCACTGAAAAAAATTCACCGTCAACTAAATCAGTAAATAAATCCATTTGTCTAAACACCTGTCTGAAAAATTAATTGAACACACGACTATTGTAAAACTCATCTTCTCACAACTTTTTAAAAATAAAGTTAAGCTAAACATATCTTTTTGATTGCAGATTTTTTGCTAGGCTAGAGCTACTTTCCCACAGCATGAAAGGAGTTCAAGCATCTTGTAGGAGAGCACTTTAGAGGCAGACGTTCTCTGGGATTCACAAAAGCATCTCTATTTCATGTTTCCATCTGCCCTCCAGGATTTTTTCCCATAACGTGCATGAAACATTGATGCATACCATACAGTCATAAGACTATTTTTGTTCCGTCTTTTTTGTCACCATCTTCCTTCCACCTTTCTGGAAGCCTGCCCTACTAGCAGTTTGCAGCTGTTCAAGGCAAAGTCTTGCATGTGTTTTTCTCATATCACTTAATGTAGGCTTGAAATCAGGAAAGCAGAGTCTACTGAGTTGCTTTTAAAAAGGAGGTGAATTTGTAAGTGGCCTGGTATCTTAGAGAAGGTATTATCTGTGGAGAAGAGAATTTATATTTCAGGACATCAGGGTCTTCCATCGTAGATCACCCAGTGTTGGTGAATGCTTCCTGTGGTAAACTGTGTCCAGCAAGACTGAGGAAGTCTTAAGCCAATGTGTGCGGGAGGTGGAGCTGGGACAGAGTAGGGCAACACGTCTGCATTTCACAACCTGCTTCTGTGAACAGGGAATACCAGGGAACCCTATCCCTGTCCCCTGACACGACATGGAGAAACCTTGTGCTAGTCAGCCTTCCTGACTTGGTTGTCCTGCCAATAACAAGATGATTGCATTGTGATTTAATGGTGAAGTTGTTTGGTGACCACAACCATGTTGCTTGTTATGACATTTCATCAGGCTGACAGGAGTTCCCAAAATGGTTTTCTGTTGGTGCAGCTCCAGGACAGAATCTGTGTGGACTTCTGGCAGATTCTGGCTTTTCTGCCTAAAACTGATCCTGTCACTGTTCCCTGTCACTTGAATCCAAATATTGTAATCCAGGTGCCTATTCTGGATACTAACTGCCTGGCTTATCTCCCACTGCAATGTTCACTTGTGTAACTCTAAATTATGCATGACTGCTTTTAGTTGTTCACTAATCTGGCAACAAATCTCAGAGTTCTTATGGACTGTGATGTGCATCCCAAATCTCATTGCACGGCATCACAGCGCTCTGAGCGGAATACTCAGCATGCCAAATGGCAAATGGGAACAAATGGGGAGCTATGTATTTACCTCATTCACAAGGATGCTCTTGTAGCAACAGGGCTTAAGGGCTCGTGGGGACTCTTGAGAAGTCACTCCAGTCAGAGGAAAGCTGTTTGGGTGTGTGCTAACAGCAGTGCACAGACAAAGCTGGTACATGAAGAATCAGAAGTACATCAGCATCTGTGCCGTGCAGCTTCAGAAAGGCTCACTGGTTACAGCTTTGAAGAGGGATTTGCTTTGTTATTACCCTAAATATTCTGCATTTTCAGTTATCCTTCCCCAAGGCTTTTGTGTTTTAGCTCATAAGGTCGTTGATACCATCATCCACCATCACAGCTGTAGCAGCAGTAGCAAAAGCAATCCCAGCTAAGTGTAACACATTCTATTTACTGTAAAGCTACAATAAGCTATGAAGTATTTTCTTTTCAGATAGAACAGCAGTTTCTTGGCTGTAGGTTGTATTGGAAGTTTGTGACTGCTTGGAAAGTGGCCACTCTTTCTTTCTTGTTGCCTTTCTTTGAGAGCTGGGATAAGAGGCAGAGGAAACAGGGCAACCAGGATCAGCATTTTAGTTGGAATAGCTCCAATAAATAATATGAAAATCCAGGGCTACAAAAAAGCAGTGGTAAACCCTGTCACAGCTTTTGCCCCCAGGCAGTGTTGTTCAGGCAGTGTGACTCAGAGCAGAACTGGGCTTCTGCTATAGGCTTTGCAGGAAAGCATGGTTGCCACCTATACTGGGGATGTGGTGTGTGTACTGGCGAGACTACCCTGTGTCTCAGTCACTTTATAGCAATCCTGCATGAGTTGTCTTTTTGCTCCAAAATTGATCTTGCCAACCATCTAGTGCAGCATCATAAGGGAAATTAGCTCCTGTGGAAGGCCTTGTCCTGGTACAGTCCTTGCAGCTTCTATGAGGTATTGAGATTTTTTTCAACCACTGACTTGCCCCTGTTATTTGAGCTTGTGTTAACTAGCAGGAGTAGAGCACCAGCAACCCTTTTACTTGAATCATAGCTGAAACTGTTAAAAACATCTTTAGTTATGATTTGTTAGGTGACTGTCTCAAAAAGCAAAACTTGTAACTTCCTGTCCAATCTGTTTGTGCTCTGCAACCTAATTATGTTGTCTAAATGGTACATGCTCAAGTATTCAGGTTCAGAAAAATCTTCTGAAATGCAAGTATGTAAAAATCATGGTTTCAGGGTGGTCTGGGCCCGGCAGGCCTGTACCAGGCAAATCTGAAATCTGTATTTGGTTGGTAGCTGCTATAATAAAGCATAGAATTGATAGGCACCTGCATAGGAATGATGATTTGAGAAGAGTCAAAGAAGCATTTGTAAGCAAGTCCTGTCTTGGGCAATTGGAGTTCTTTGGAGGCATCACCAAGAAGAAAAGATGTTCAGGTTCAAGAATCAAAGTGGACTTTATCAAAAAGGCTTTTTAAGGAAACTAAGAAGCCATGATGTAAGAGGGGAGGTCTTTGCAGAACCAAATCACAGTTTAAGAGGTAGGATCAAAGGGTAGAAATTGGAGGTCAATTCTCAGTTAAAGAAGGGTCCCAGTTAAGTTTCACAGAGAAAATGTTCATGAATGATTTCAGTAAGGGCACGAGTGATTGGGTGAGCAACTTTGCTGTGAAGAAGTGAGCCAGCTGTGGAGAACATTGGAAGGACATTAAATTGCTGAGGACTGTGCAACAAAATGGGTAATAAAATTCGGTGTAGATAAATGATGATGATAACTGGGCAGAACAATCCCCATTGTATATTAGATTGTGAGTTTGAGCTAAGTATTACCATTGAGGAGTAAGATCTGGGAATTGTGATTGGCAATCCTGTGAGATCATGAATTCATTGGTCACTTAAACACAACCCAAATATTAGAGTAAAAAAGTACAGAATAAATTTTGAGAATGTCATTAGAAGGGTGTATGTTCCAGTTGCTTCCAAGTACTGTATGTACTTCTGGAGCCTTCAGAGGTTTATTAGAACTGGAATAAGCTTAGAGAAGGTTGGTAAGGATGATGAGCTACATGGAGTGGCTTCCATTCAAGACTATTTCAGTAAATTGGAACTGTGGTCTGGGAAAGGAATTAATTGAGAGCAATGTTGTGGAGATCTGCAGAGGAAGGAAGATAAAGACTAACCACCACCTTTCAAAACAAAAGCATGCACAGTTAGGAGGGAAGGCAGTTTCAGAGCCTTCAAAAAGAAGTTCTCCTTGAAATCAGTAGTGGAGAGACCTGTGGGATGACTTGTCAAACATCAGATATTGTAAAAAATGATATGGTTTCCAGGAGAATCATGGACTTGCTTGGAAGGGTGATGTGCTAAAAGTTGCTGTTGTAACAGAAACCACACACGGTTCAGGAAGTCCCCAACATTAAAGGAGTTGGTGGTCAGAAGAGAATCAGACAAGTATCACTTGTCTGTCACCTGTTCTGTACTTTTGGCTATTACTGAAGACAGAATACTGGCCTAGATGTACTGCTAAGCTCACCTGCACACCCACACTCATTTTAAGGTGTCTTGTGACAAAGGAAAATACTTTTCCTTAAAAATCTCAGTTAGTTCCTGACCATATTAGTGTATAATCTCATGCACCTTTAGGTTGTGTGCTTGTGCTTCCACATGCATCTACAGGATTTGCTTTTGCATTTTATTATAAAAATGGCATGGTCCTATATGCAGATTAAATAGTAACCAAAGTTTGTTTTCATAGAAGCATCACTTTAAAAATGGGTGCAGATTATTCTTGAGGAGGAGGGGTGGTGGTGATGGTGGGATTCCAAAACACATGAAAACACTTCCGCAGGTTTTAAAAATTCTAACAGCAATTACACTAACAATGTCATTTGTGTCACAGTCTCTCCAAAGTTTTAGAAAAACATCCATGCAGTGCCATAGAGATTCTTAAAAAGCCCATAAAACCACAATCATCAGATGGGTTAGCTCTAGGCAGCTCTTGTTTCCTTTAATTTAGTATATAACCAGGAATCCTTTGGAACATTTAGTAACCAAAACTGAGCTCTCAAGATTTAAAGTGGACCTAAGTAATCTGAAACATGGAAAGCCCACAAAGAGATGCTGGATGGTGTTGTGATTTTTTTTTTCTTTAAATTACAGACTATTAGGTCATGCTAAAATAAACATTAGTAAGTTCATGTTCTACTTTTCCAGAAACTTAGGGAGAAAAAAAGGCAAGATAGAATTTTTCTTCTATATTCTGAAAAAAAAAAAGTTATGTAATCCTCTTTCTAATGTAGCATATTATAAGAATGAGTTACTGTCTAAGATTAAAAAGCTGTTTGTCCAAATTTCATGGCTGTAGTACAGCTCTCAGAACTAGAGTTATGACCGTAGAAAAAACATACTGAACTTAATAGTCATATCTACCTATTTTTGTATGATGGTTACTATCCGACAGGAATCTAGTAGGTTTTTTCCTCCAGGTGCTTGCTTTATTAATTAATAAAAGATATATATATTGAACAGATGTCTACTACTGAAATCTGTGTATTTACTGCGCATAGGAAAAGAAATGTGTTTAATAATTTTAGTGCATTTGTTTCTATTGCTACCCAAATTTCAGACTAGTTTGAAAGGATTGGGATTTTTTCCTGCTCAAACACCTGCAGTTTCAGTAGGTTTCTCTGTTTTGTGGATGTTTTAAAAAAAACCGAAACGAAACAGCAAAGCCTTAAATAAAATCTAGTATTGATGAATCTTGTATTTTTCTATCTTCTATATAATACTCATTGCAGCATACTCATCGTTCTGCACACAGTAGACATTAGTAATGTGCTGTCTCTAACAGTAGACTACAATAGTTGCCTGATTTTAGTTTCAGTGCTTCTGTTATTTCATTGTGTTCTAGATGTTAGGCTGTTCCCCTGAGGGTTGAACTCTTATGTGTTACTATCTCCAAGTCATTCTTATGTTTATACCTGAGATCGCTGGAGAGATATTTGCACTGTTTTGCCCACATCATTCCATTTTCCTGCAGCAGCTTTCGCAGGCAGTTCTGCTGCTGCATGCTTGGATTTGGGGATTTGGTTGTGTCTTCCTGCAGCCTGTGCATGCTCTCACTGCTGTCCTACCGTGCTCTCTCAGCCCTCCCTCTACACTGTAGACTAGAACTTGAATCCTTGGAGCAAGATCTCCCTGAATTCAGCTGCCTGCTATAAGCAGGTCTCGAAGTTCAAGATAAGATAAATACAGCCTTACATTTATTTTTTTAAAAACCCACACAGCCAAACTGTCTGTTCTTTTGTGATTAGTATATATATGTGTGTGTGTGCTCCTTTACATGAAGCACCACTGTACAGTAGGGCCAGGGCCAATAACCATCTTTGAATGGTTATTTGCAGTAACTGTTGTCTGAAAATGCAGAAGTAGCATTACCCACCTCTCACTGCTGTCTTGTCCCACTGGGGTGTCAGTGTGTTTTCACATCTATCTGTCAGCTTATGAGAGAAGAGAAGCTGTAAAACCCTGGCTGATTCCCAGCTGCTGTCAGGTAGGGTACTTGCCAGCTCTCCCCCTCACTGCTTGCCATACGAAAGGCCACAATGCCAGAGACAGGGCTCTGGGGGCCAAGATCTGTCCCTCTTGCCATTTTTATAAATGTGCCTTATTTTTAGACAGTTGTGCCCAGTGTCTGTATATGTTGCTTGCTGATCAAATCTCTTCCAAATTACACAGAAAAGTGGACAGAAAATTAAATTTCACTTGGTGAAAGTGCAGGTGTGAGCCTCTCTTGACCTAGGCAGACTTCATGGTCAAACCCACTTTCTGGTTGTCTGACCCCAGCAATGCACAGTCTTCCTACTTTCTGTCCTGCAGCATCAATGCCTAAGCTTGAGTTTCCAGATGGAAGAGAAACACAGAGAGCCCTTTGTTGCCCCTTTCCCCCTCTAACCCCATTCAGCCAAGAACAAATGGGGGACGATCTGCACCTTCCTACCAAAGCCAGGATTCTCTATGTATGGGCAAAGGTGAGCAGGCTCCCCCAGCTGTCTCTTTTAAAGAGTGACATGCTGTTCAAATAAATTTAGATCAAATGGCCTGCTAAGCACAAGCAGGGATGTAGACCCCTGCATCGGTCAGAGGACTTGATTGTAATTTAAGTTGAAGAAAGGTACCCCTAAAGTCATCAATACTTCAACATCATGGCATGGTTTTTTCTTACCTGCTTGACTGTTTCTATTGGTGGGATCAGCTTCTCTGTCTGAGATCCTCCCTTACAGAACTTCAGTTCTCTGTAAGAGGGACCTCTGAAAGTCACAGGTGGGCAGCTGGATCTTCTGCTGCTTGCAGCTACTCTGAGGTGAAGCTTCTGCTGCAAAAAATGTAGTGTTTTTCTGGAAAGCTGGTCAGACCTCCTGCTCTCTCTCTGAGGTCTGTACAAGTGTGCAGTAGGCACGTTGATCCTTGTTGATCCAGGAAGGATGTCTGAGCCTTGCAGGGCTGCAGGTCTGAGCATGCTGTCCTGGAGCAATGCAGGCACTTTGCCACTTACGCCCTCAGCCCCTTCCAACAGCAGGACAATTAAATCTGCTCCCCCACAAAATGGAACTGCCTAGTGAGAGGCTTGTGTGTAAGCCCACAGCACAGGAAAAGCCAGAGGAGGCTACAGTGGTGCTTCTTCTTTGGTTGCCTTAATGTGGGGCTGGATTACTTCATCTTCAGGATCTCTGGTAACATTTGTGCTGTTTATTTCAACAGCCCCAGCTGAAAGGGGCAGATATGGTGAGATTTGTAGTTGGAGTCCTAGAACAGTTTGGGTTGGAAGGGACATTAAAGATCATGTAGTATCATCCCTTATGCCGTGGGCAGGGACACCTCCCACTAGACCAGGTTGCTCAAAGACCCATCCAACCTGGCCTTGAGCCCTTCCAGGGATGGGGCATCCACAGCTTCTCTGGGCAATCTGTTCCAGTGACTGCCTCTCTACAAATGAAGGTGCTGTCTCACAGTCACTTCAGCTCTTCTGAGATACATCAGCTGTCTCTTGCTGATACTTTTACCAGCTCAGCTCCCCTAGCTATCCATGATTGCTCCCACAGAGCAGGTTTCGTTTGTCAGTAATTTTTATTCAGGTGACTGCTTGTCAGTCTATTGGTCACCTGGTACAGAAAAGAGGAAAAATCATTACTTACACTATGGTAATAGTGGCTCTTCCAGGTACATTTGCAATAGAGGCACCAAAAGTCATCTATTGTGCTTCACTCTGAATGAGTCTTTACTGTTGGCAAACCTGAGAGAGGTTGGACTGGGGCATCATGAAATTAGTTTGCTCCACTACCATCCTGTGTGGAAGCTCTTGCTTCTGTGAGCTACACTTGTTCATCTTCTCTCTTCCTCAGCTAGGATGCCAGTCTGTGTTTCAGCTTTCCAAGCCTCTCATAATACTTCCAGCTAGGATATTGACTCTTGCCCATGTGTTTCTCTCCTGTGACCCTGCTCCATTTCATTAGCAACAGCAAACCTTGCCAGCTCAATTCACATCGGCTCCTAAACCCCTGAGATGGGAGCCCAGGTTTGGGAGCAGCAGGGGAGAGGAGGTCGCCACTTGCCGAAGCAGCGCGTTGATGGCAGTGGCGCGTGCGTTTGGATTTGTGCCGCGGCGCGAGGGCAGAGCAGCGGTGGGAGCTGCCACTGCTGCTGGCCCTGTTAGGTGGGGCTGTGGGGAGCGTGGCACTGCTGGGGAGTCCTTTGCTTTGTGCGGAGCTGGGAGGGTTCACAGGCACAGCCTGGATGGACATAGCTGTCTGCAGAGGACTTGGTCCTGTCCGTGTGAGTACGTGCTCACCTGGGATCTGTGCGGACAGCACTTCTGTAAGAATCACAGTTTCCATAGGGTAAGTAACCACTTTTCATTTTGTTTCCTAAATAAATATTTAAAACCCATGATGGCTCTAATGCTATTAACTCCTTATTGAGTTCTACCGTTATTATGATTCTCATATTTCTAGGACACTTCCTTTGGTTTAAAATGGATTGATTTTGGGAATTGAAGCTAGATTTGCTGTTTTATATAAAAGGCAAAATGACAAATACTGTGTTCTTGGTACTGTGTTCTCATTATTGCTCTTTTATTTTGAAAGCAAATAACCATGAAACTGTTGTTTTCCTTTACTGTGCTTGAACCCTCTTAAGTATGAAATGCAAGTTAGGAGGAGGATTATTGGTTATATTTCTGTATTGTCTTCATTATCCTTTTAATTGAGATATCTTTTAGTAAAGATATCCTTTAGTCGAGTTTAATAGTTTTAAACTATTTTTAAGTGTAATTATTTTCTCAGATTTTTAAATAGAACTGTGAATTTTGAAAAAAAATAGTGTTGCTCTTTTTTAATATTGAAAAGGAATAGATTGTTTTATATTTATATTTTATATTATTTATCTTCCATATAAGGGTTTTGGGGCACTTCTTTTTTCCTCCCTTTTTTATGGTTGAAACTCAAATATTATATAACATGGAATTATCAGGGTGTTTGGAGAGTTAGCAAAATGAGTGCCTCACAAATTCTGCAAGATCTGGTAAATTGTAAGAATTCTAAGAATTCTGACAAGTTAGAGAAGTCATATTTTGTTACTATCTACCCAAGTTGGCTTTGGGCATGTGCATGTGACAATGCATTTTGCAGTGTGATGCTTCTCTGCTTCACGTGGAGAATAATTTGAGCTTTGTTATTCATTAAAAATTCTTCCTACCTCATTTAGGTGAAAAGCTTAATAACACTATGACTGTAAGCAGTTAAAAGGAGAATGGTACATCTTTGTCCAGTATTCTGCCTGAGGGATTTTCTAGCACCAAAAGCTTCTGAGAGAGGTGGCCTAGAAATCAGCATTACCATGAACAACTTTTGTATTCTACACATGAGGAAAAGTCTTTTATCCACTAGTGTGTTCATTGTTGCAAAGCATAGGAATTATTTTACCTTTCCACTTAATCTTGTCAAATGTAGTAAATGTTTTCATTATTGGCACAAACATAGCCCCTTTTGTATGTATGTTGTTGAGCTTATTACATAATAATGGCCCTGTAGAAATTGAGATCCCACTAATTGTTGGTGTAGCATGGCCCTCACTTGGAGCCACTGAATTGTGATTTTGCTGTATTGGTAAGGTAATGAATGAATTAGAGTACCTGACTGTCCTCCTTCATTCTGCTCAGCGTTTTAGCTATATCTCATATTTTTCTTGTTTATTTACTTGTTCCACTTGCTTTGTTTTCCCCCAATTCAATAGTCTCTCCATGTCTCTAGTGGCCTGTCTCTGAGGGCATCTGCTTTTTGCTAGATGTGGTGAGCACTGAGGACTATAAACATTTAAGAGAAAATGTTAAATGCCACTGAGTGGACTTTATAATATTTTAGACAGGATTTGCTGGTTTTTTTTTTTTCCAAGTAGGAAGTAGTCTGTAAATTTGAATAGTGAAGGAACTAAGTCCATGAGGACTTAGTCCATTACATCTATGTGTCTGTCTTAAATATTGTCTGCTTACTGTGAACTACATTAGTAGAAACATCTGGGAAATGAAGCTCTTCCTTTCCTCTGTGACACTGGAAGATGTTGAGATGGGGATTGCAGGGTAACTGATTTATAAGGGTCTTGCTGGGAGAGGAGGTAAGGAGTCATCAGCATTTTCTCCCTTAAACAAGGTGATGTGGGGACCTCAAAAAGTGGAGGTGACAGTTGTGCTTATTAGTTGAAAACAGAACTTTTTCTTCGGGTACTAGAGCTGTTTCTGCCTCCTGCCTGTATGTACAAAGCCCCACACAAATGTTCCTCAGCCATCAGAGAGCTTCAGTCCGTTGCTCTGAAGCACTTCTGACATTTCTAGGTGTTCAGGGCCACCTGTTTGCTCACATTCATGCTCACCAACAGAGCCTGCTGGGGCTGTGTGGAGCTGAATACTGTATCAAAAGGAAGAATGATTCCTGGAATGAATGGGAAGCCAGAAGGGAAGATGGTTTATGTGTGGGGAAATGTTACATTACTAGAGGGCTCCTGCCAAATAACTTCATCCTGCTGTGGGGTATGTGCACTGTGTAGGGCTTTGCCCTTACACATCTGGAAGAATTGGACAGGATAAACCTCCCCATTGCAGTGAGGCACTGAACATGTTTTCTGTGCATGCCTGTGTCATCCAGGAGGCCTTCTAGCAAGAAAAGGAAGACCTGCTGCAAATTTACAAAAGGTTGATGGCAGGGGAAAGGGAGATACAAGGGAAATTCCAAAAAAGGCCTCTCAGTTTGTTCAGGCATACCTAGACATGCCCTCTTTTGGGATTTACCTGTAGCATGTTCATCATTAAGAGGTTGTATTATTTTTTTAAATTAATTTTATTTTCCTTTGCAGGTCACCTTTTAAGCTGCTATTTCCTGTATAATTAAGCAGAATGAAGGCATTAGGTTCTAGTAGAGTTGGGCCTAATCCAGAATCTTCTCTTAGTTAGTCCTTTCTGAGTAAGAAACTCAAGTCTGGGCCCAGAATTTCACATGTTTTGCTGTTACTTCCAAATTATTTGTGGTCTGTGGATTTTTTTTTTTTTTAACTTCATGAAAACTCCTTTGCTTTCATCTAATTTTATCTCTTTACATGTCACTGTCCAGCATAGCATTAGTTGAAATTATGTAAGTATGCTGCAAATTGAAGTGCGTAATTGCTGCTGATAATCCAAGAATGATTCCTACAGTTTATAATTAACAGTATATAATGTTCTGTGCATGGGTTGGATCTGTCCCTTTTAACTTTTCCTTTCCAATTCTTTCCAATCCCTGGTCTTGCCGCATCACAGCCTTTAGGAATGTCCTGGTTTTGCTGGAGTCTAGTCCATTGTTCCTTTTGTTTTTCAGACCAGTAAAAATGGGAAGTACTGGATTCTGGTTTCCTCCAAGAAGAGTCAGCGGAACTGGTTAAGACCAAAATCTGAGGACTTTAGTGGGCAAACATCAGGTGTGCATTGAACAGAGGCTGCTTTAATCCTGCTTTAAGTATATGCTTCTTTAAAAATAGTATTATATATAAGCTTTTGTGTAATGTGTTATATTTGATACTGCATATAATCATTCATCCTGCAGTTGTGAAAGCACCAGTAAGAATGTGGATTTTAAGTGATAATATGTTGAGACACAAGCAGGCAATATTACTCATAAAATTCTTTCAGCTGGTCTTTGGAAAATTTGATATTTGAGGATCAGTGTTTTTTTTAAGTTTTATCTCCATTGCTCAGTCTATATATCCACATCCAAAAAAAAGGAAAAGAATTGGTTATTTGCTATTCAGAGATCAATACTGACGTTCTTAATTGCCTCACCTATTGAGAAATGGTACTGAGATAATAGTGCACATGTGGTTTTTAATAAAATTGAGATTGGATCCACACTATATTTATTCTAACGACGCATTTTTAAGGACACTTAAACACAGTTCAAAGTCAGCTTAATTACTTTTGATCATAGAGGAACAAAACCCAAATTCTTCATCCCTGTGAATGTTCTGACTGGTACAGCAGCTAGGTTACCTGAAGTTTTGGGGAAGATAACAGTAATGTTATATTGGCCGGAATATAGGATGGCCTCCAGCCTGAGGTGTGATCTCTGCATTGAGAAAAGGAGTGAGAAGTTGTCAGATGTTAATTTAGCAGTTAAGTTTAATATGCTGTTTCACAACAAACGCTGCTTCTGACATCACCTCAGACTGCAGAGCACCCTTCTGCATGGCCTAATGTCCTGCATCTCCCCAGCCTGATGCACGTTCAGCTCCTTCCCACCCACCCCAGTGTTACCATTCACCACTATCCTCGTATCCTCACCCCTATCCTTAGATAGTCCCAATGCCTGTGCAGCACTCCCTGAGCCTCCCTGGCCCCTCTAGCACTCTCCCTCCCCATGGCAGCTCATCCTCCTTCCCTGTATCTTTCCTGCTGTTCCCCTGTCCCCGCTTCCCTTGTCACTGCCTGGGAACAGAGTCCACTTGCTGCTGAGCTCTGGACCCAGCATGGTCAAAGCAGCCTCAGTCCTATGCAGCAGCCTGTGGAGGCTGTTCCCTTGCCCTTTCTGCTAATCCTGCCTGCCCTGTCTCAGGCTAGGTGTGGATTTGGCAGGGGGGCCAGAGGGGCTGTACCCCTTGTACCCCATTGGGACTGTAAGTGCCCTGGCCATGCAGTGAGGGCTGTGACTGCTGTGCTCTCTCTCAGCTCTGTGTGGTGGGTCTCATGCACGTGCCTGTGTGGTATAAAAGTAGCCTGTGCAAGTGCAGATCAGGTTGGATTTTTTTTTCTCCCCCCTAAACTTTATTTGTCATGA
This sequence comes from Rhipidura dahli, assembly GCA_013399225.1. Classification (NCBI taxonomy): domain Eukaryota; kingdom Metazoa; phylum Chordata; class Aves; order Passeriformes; family Rhipiduridae; genus Rhipidura; species Rhipidura dahli. The sequence goes on from VXAC01014636.1 coordinate 776,405, forward strand.
GAGATTAGACTAAAACAAAATTTCATTCTACATTCAGGCCAATATGCATTGAAGACCGCTGTGTTCCTTAACAGAAGGGCAAAATTAATTTCATTACCAGATTCTGATTAAAGCTTATATTGAAAAAAAAAAAAACAAACTGTCAGTCCACAGATATGTCACAACTTTGATGTGAATCAGACTCTCCTTTTGATTATATTGGTGGTTTCATTGAATTCTTTGGAACTGGTCTTCATTTACTTGTATTGAAGAAAATTATTGCTCACAGGTCTCCAAATAACTGTTCCTTATGAACTAGAATTAGTGAACCAGATTGTTGATTATGAGACAGAAAATAAAATTAAGCTGATACTTTGCAGACCTGTGCATTTTCCCACTCATGGAACTGATGTCTCCAGGCTTCCTCCCACGAGTGGGAATGACTTTGAGAGAAATCTGAAATCAAAAGAGTCCTTAAAGAAACGCCTTTTCTGTCACTGGGTATCTTTAAAAGAAGTTAAGTGTTTCCTTATGAAATTTAAGGGAATAAAGGTGGTATTACAAAACTGCTTATTCAAAGAAGGTAGCATAGCTTAGCCTGTCATTCTTCAGGGTTGAAAGGAAGCAGAATTCCATCTTGGTGTGCGAGCACTTCTCTCCTCCGCTAAAGACAAGGGAAAAGTTATGGGTAGGAGGGAGGAAAAGACTTAGACAAAGACATACTCTGTGTACACATTTCAAATGGAGATCTCAGTCTGAGGATTTCTTAAAATGCAGACATTAAAGAGGCACTCCCCGTTCTTCCTCTCCCCGCTTCTCCTGTCCCGCCATGCATTGAGGAAAACATATGCTCTCCTTCCTTCTCGCTTTTTTTCCAGGACCACGCTGGGGCACTTGCAAGGACCGTGTAGTTTTCCCCCAGCACACCTGGGCGGTGCTCTCCGCTCCCCTCCGAAGCAGTCGGCTCCCTCCATCTCTGCTGAGCCTCAGCAGGGGTGAGAGGACAGCTAAGGCCAAGCCCCGGCTCCCTCCCAGCTACCCAGCCTCCCTCACAGCATGCTAGCAGGGGAGCGCCCGGTTTGTTTCCCGAGGAGGTGGGGCTGGAGCAGCTGCAGCCCGGTGGTGCCTGCCCGGCTCCAGCTGCCCAGCTCCACCTGTCCCAGCAGCTGCGGCTCCCCGGCCCTGCTGCCGGGGCTGTGGCTCTGCCCGGACGCCGAGCGCTGGCCCGGCCACTGCCCGGCCCCGGTGCCGCCCGGCCCGGCCGCCTCTTGCGCAGCTGCGCCGGCAGAGACCGGCGGGGACAGCAGCTGTCAGCCACGGCACCGGGGCTGGGGGTGGCTGGTGGCACTTTCAAGGGAGAAAGGCTAAATTTTGGGGCGTTCCAGCCCTCTCAAATGCTTGCATTGAGCGCTGTCCTGCTTCCTCCTTGTCATCTCTGCTTCAGACTTCGCACTCCACCCTTCCCACAACGGGTAGCCCAGGATTTTGGTATCTGTAGTAGCAGTTGTGCTCCAAGGATGATGCAAAGCTGTCAGCAACCCCTGACAAAGGAGGGCTGTTGAGTGCCCTGTGATGGCAGGTGCCCAGTTGCCACTATATGATACCAGATGACGAATTTAAAGCTGCTCACCCACAAGTCAGACACAAGGATCACGTCATGCACCTCCTGACAAAGCCTCCAGTTTAGCTCACATTTTGCTATGCCACAGGGGCAGGACTAGGAGCCTCTATCCTGAGCTAGCCTGAGTCTGAATGCTTACAGCCCTTGTGTCTCACAGGACAGCATAAGGAGGGCGGAGGTCTCCAGCACTGGGCTGATAAAGCCCTGTTCTATCTAATCTATCCCTAATCCATGGGACCTCTGCCATTCATAGATCAAGTCTCTATTAGCAGAGGGTGCGTTTACAGGAGGATTTCACCTGGTGATAGGCGTCATGGCAGCACATGCATTTTGCTGGAGTAGCTGCATAGACGTGCAGTAATCACGGGGAAGGAGGTGCATCCAAGAGGGAACACGAGCTTTGCCCTCCATACTGTCAGCATGGGTAGTGCCGTGGGTGGTGCAGGTTTTCAGACATTTAGAGGCTTACAGACTTTCCCTGTGATAGTTGTGTACGTGTGTGTGTGTGCGCGTGGGGATGTCTGTGCAAACACCGCAGGCACGGCTGTAATTCCTTTGAAATCCAAAGCTGCCAAAAGGTGCCATCTTTGCCTGATGCCTCCCTTAATCTGACAGAAACGCTGCTGTTCTCCATCAGTGCTTGAGGGGAAGGTTGTGAGGCGTGATTTCAGGGCATATGTGGATCTGTTCATCCTGAGCAATGCGTTTTAAGAGTTGCAGCAAATAGTATAAAGAAACCTGTAGGTATTACATTAGACCAGCTGAACCTAACTTTATTTTTAAGTTTTATTCAGAAGCATCACATAGCAAGTAAACTTCAAAATCTAAGTTTAGTTACAAACTAGTTGTTTCTTATTTTTTTTTTCCAGTCCCCTTTTGCTTTCTTTTACGACCACATGAAACTTGAGAAGCCATCTAAAGCTAAATCATTTAGTGGAGTTGGGCAATTCCCAAGTGTCCAACAAGAAGGCCTGGTTTAGGCTGCGATGGCCACTGTCATTCCTGGTGATTTGTCAGAAGTAAGAGATACCCAGAAAGTCCCTTCAGGGAAACGTAAGCGTGGTGAAACCAAACCAAGAAAAAACTTTCCTTGCCAACTGTGTGACAAGGCCTTTAACAGTGTTGAGAAATTAAAGGTTCACTCATACTCTCACACAGGAGAGAGGCCCTACAAGTGCACACAACAAGACTGCACCAAGGCCTTTGTTTCTAAGTACAAATTACTAAGGTATTAAACTCTATTTATCTTTCAGATTATATTATCTATTTTATGTTGGCCGTGTTAAGCCGTGTAAAAGTATATATTTCTGTACGCCTTCAGCTGATTGCAGAGAGGATGTGTTAATTAAAGTAGCCATTGGATTGTTTCTAGAATTCTAAATTACCTAAATTTGCAAGCTAATGTCTTTGATTTTGTTTCTTAATTTGTTTTCTGCTTTTGTTTTTCTGTTTGTTTGTTTTTGTTTTGTTTTGTTTTGTTTTTAATGAGCGTAGAATTTTCATTTGTATAAGGAATTGTCACAAGAAAGAGTATGGACTGAAAGTTCTTTGGCTATGGACTTTTACACGAGTACTTTCATACTTGCCCATATACCCCTGTTACAGTAGCTAAAACCCACCAAAACTAAAGTGTCAATTTAAGAGAAATGGCTCCCGTTTTGCTATATTTAAATTTGTCAAACTGTCTTTGTAGTGTCATGCTTTCAGTTAAAAGGTTCTGTTGCAAAGCAGCCCTTAGTGTAGTATTTAGCAGCCATTAAAAAATGAGCACGTGTGTTTTTTGATCAAAATAATTACTTACAGAATATATCTGTGTTTAAAGGCATATGGCTACTCATTCTCCTGAGAAAACCCACAAGTGTAATTATTGTGAGAAAATGTTTCACCGAAAAGATCACCTAAAGAATCACCTACATACACACAATCCCAACAAAGAGGCCTTTAAGTGTGAAGAATGTGGAAAGAACTACAATACCAAGCTTGGGTTCAAACGTCACCTGGCTTTGCATGCTGCAACAAGTGGTGACCTCACCTGTAAGGTATGTTTGCAGACTTTTGAAAGCACAGGAGTGCTGCTGGAGCACCTAAAAACTCATGCAGGCAAGTCATCGGGTGGAGTGAAGGAGAAAAAGCACCAGTGTGAACACTGTGATCGTCGGTTCTACACCCGAAAGGATGTCCGCAGACACATGGTAGTGCACACTGGAAGAAAGGACTTCCTCTGTCAGTACTGTGCACAGAGATTCGGGCGGAAGGATCACCTCACGCGCCACATGAAGAAAAGTCACAACCAAGAACTTTTGAAGGTCAAAACAGAGCCAATGGACCTTCTAGATCCCTTTACCTGCAACGTTTCTGTGCCTATTAAGGATGAGCTGCTTCCAGTGATGTCTTTACCTTCCAGTGAACTGACATCAAAGCCATTTACAAACACTTTGCAATTAAATCTCTACAACACTCAGATTCAGTCCATGCAGAGTTCTGCATCTGCACACCAAATGGTTGCCACTTCGTTACCATTGGGAATGCCTTGTCCAATAGATATGGAGTCTGTCCACCCTTCTCACCAGCTATCGTTGAAATATCCGCTCGGTACTACCTCATACGCAATTTCTATGCCTGAAAAAGAACAGCCATTGAAAGGGGAAATTGAAAGTTACTTAATGGAGTTGCAAAGTGGTATGCCTTCTTCATCCCAGGATTCTCAAGCATCTTCATCAAAACTAGGGCTGGATCCACAAGTAGGGCCACTAGATGATGGGTCTGGGGAAGTTTCCCTTTCCAAGGGCTCCGTTCCTATTAGCGAACCTCTAAACGCCCCATCATTGGACTTTTCTCAGCTGTTCAACTTCATACCTGTAAATGGCCCTCCCTATAATCCTTCTGTTTCAGTGGGAAACCTTGGAATGAGTTATACACAAGAGGAGGCACATTCTTCTATGACTCAACTTCCACCACAAACCCAGGACCCACAAGATCCTAGCAATAGTATAGGTCTTGGGTCTCTGCACTCATTGTCAGCAGCTTTCACAAGCAGTCTAAGCACAACCACCACCCTACCACGATTTCATCAAGCTTTCCAATAGGATGTACAAAGCTGGCTTGTTAACTGTCTATTTGTAGAAATGCCTTAGGTGACCATTTTTAACTTAGTGCCTACTATAAGACATTATAAATTCTCTGCTTTTGTACAGTACCAATCTCATGAAGCCAGTAAGAAATTTAAATTAACTTTTTTAAAATGTTTTGAAAGTGTTTCTTCTCAGCTGTGTTTACTTTGGTTTGTTGGTTTTTTTTTAAACAGTCTCATTGTATTGTTTTCATTTTCACTGCCAATTTACACATTTAAATTGTTCAGTAGAAAGTCATCCCAAGCAAACTGGCAACACTCATCCCGTTTTTAAAACCTTTTCAACCATACCAGCTATTCCGTTTTATTGATGTCAGTGGTAGAACTGCCATTTTTACCTTTTAATATATTTTAGTATTTACAGTAATCCATTTAAAATATGTATCACAAAGATTCCTGAGATTTGGGAAAAAAAATTCTCCAGTCCGTTTCCAAACAAATCCTCTTCCCAAATGGTGACACATCTGACCTGTTCTATTATGACAAATCTAAATTTTTTAAATAAATATAGAATTCAGATTTTTCTGAAAACTTGTATGTGTATATATAGAAGTCCATATATACACATGTACATATATATAGCATTTTGACTTGTATTGAAGTCATTATAAAAGTTGTTAAGAATTTTGCCATTTTCTGGCTTAAATTTTGGTGGCCTGTTATGGATAACAGAAGAAAAAAAATTAGTTTAATTCTCTAAAATTAGGGCTCAACAGAATTTCGACAGAGAATCTCTGCTTGCCTAAATGACAAATGTTTCAAGTTGAATTTGGAACTGTGTTGTTGTGCTTTCGTGACTCTGGTATAGGGAAACAGGCAAAATTAATGGCTGATCTTGAAATATAAAAGTGTCGTAATGTAGTAATGCAGAATATTTTGTCGCAGTTTTTGTTTTAATTCTTAACTTGCTGTTTTTTCTCTTTAGTAGCATAGAAAGAGTACTGCATAGGAACCTTCCAGTAGTGTATCCACATTTGTAGGCATCAGTCTTCTCCCTGTTGCCACCGCCAAAGGGTGGATCAAGTCCAGCCAGAAAGTGTGTACCTATTTTCAGTTCAAAACTAGCGTGCAGTCAGAAAGTGAATGTAAATTTGCAACTACCGGTTTCTTTTGTTTTGTTTTGTTTTTATTGGAGTGATCTTTTCAGTTGTGTTACATGGTGTGTTATGTCCTCCTAAGCAACAAGTTAGATGTTAATCACACTTTCTACACCTGGGTACTTGGTTAGGGACTTTTTGCCCATTGCCAAGATTTAAAGACAGGACTCTTAGGAGTGAAGTAAAAGCATATTGCTTACACCACTTTTACCTAATGCAATATATTCTATTCCCCAACCCCTAATAACCAAAAGAGGAAAAAAAAAACCTAAAAAAACAACCACCCCTGTGATGTATAAAAGCAAACTCGAGTTGCTGTAATTCAACAATAACATTATTTTCCTTGTCATTTTTGTACAAGGAATTAAAAAAAATGGAAATCAAGGACATTAGTATGTCTCAGACAATAATGAGGATTCATATAAGGTTTTAAGTGGTTAAACTAAATATACTTCACAGAAACAAAAGTTGCTCCCATTTAAGGAGCTCATGCTCCAGATGTTTTATAAGTGGCTCCTACTGTTTTTTTTAATTCTAGGAGCAATATGCAGGTGTAGTTTTACTATTTTATACATATGTGTATTTAAATTTTATTACTGAAAGATAACATTTTTATAAATGTGTTCGTGTTCCAAAGGCATTAAAATAAGGATGTATTAATAAGGAAATTACCTTTTGAAATTCTGCAAACTACTCCTAGATTTTGGGTTTAGGAGCACGTTATCTCAAAAGTGGGCATTTAGCTCTGCTTCACGACTGCTTCCTCTGGTTTCTGTGAAACAGATTGCTTGCTTGCTTACATCTTTAGTTGAATGATTTGTTCAATATTGCTTTTTTTCTCTTCACCTTCCTAAGGGAAAGAAAAATACAGATGAACAGAGCACAAGCGGAACGCAACCGAATGTAACTCTAGTTTAAATGAGCAACCATAACGCATCTAAGAAAAATTTGGGTTTATTCTCAATCCTTTTAATCAGTCTGAGATGAAGACAAATGGACTTAATTCCTCCAGTGGGTTACGTCCCACGTGGAGCTGAGCATCCACAACTGTCCTTGCAGCAGAGGAAAGCTGTGAGCGCTTGGCATCCTGCAGTGCGGCCGGGCAGCACTGCCCTCCCTGGGCAGCCCTTGGCACACAAATGTCCAGTCTGTAGCCACTTTTTATCAGCCCCGGCTGCCGAAAGACTTCACAAAAAACAAAACCCAGGGACACTTTGCCAACACCTGTTTCTTAGTGTGTAGCCAGAACCCTTACTCACTTTGTTAGTGCCTTAGCTTCCTGAAAAGGGATTGACATTTCACTTGGAGTTAGATGTACATTTCACTTGAGAAATAGAGACCTCAGACAAGATATTGAACCTCATTCAGTCAGAATTTCAGTGGGTGGCTGCACCCAGTGTTTGCAGCTGAGCTAGGACGTAGGGTAACATGGAAGCAGACTGATCCTTAAAGCAATACCAACACCACCAGAGTGCTTTTGAGCATCACTTAGGCAGAGTCAATATTGGCCACAAGTAAACCATCAGTTTTTAAACCCCGTTTTCTTGATTTCCCATGGATTCTTGGTGGGAGGGGGGAGGGCTGGCTGATCATGCACCACTCTTTGTGCAACTTCTAAACTTCTAGTAAGGTTGTTTTGTCGTTGGGTTTTTTTTTAAATATATATATTTTTGTGTACTTGTTGCTTGTGCTTTATTTAGTAGTAAATTGTGGAATAGAGTGATTTATTGTTAATTTGGCAGTAGCGGTTTTTAAAAACCATATACTGACTGAAACATGAGCCAGAGCTGATTGCTTTATTAAGCTAATAATGAATGTTAAGAGTACATATTTTCAGGATCATTTGCCTAGTGAGCTAAACTTGTATTATAGGCCAATATTTTTTAAAATAAAGCTTGGTCAACCTCTATGTTACACATATTACAAGATATAGCACTTTCAAAAAGAAAACCTAAACCTTTTAAGAAAATTTCTTACAGGTTATGCTTTTTATTATAAAACCTTTTATTATAATTTGTTTCAAGTGCCATTAGATTACATATATGTAGGCCTTTGGTATAATGCTTTGTGTACAAAATGGTAGACATTGTAATTTTAAACAGGTACATTTTTACAGTGTTTTCTTATCAATTTGCTATATTGCACAGAACCAGTGTGTCTTTCTTAAGGGTTTTACAATGGTTTTTACTAGGTTTACATGTTTCAAACTACACTGTCTTCTACTGCCATTTTGAATACCAGTCAAAAACAATTAGGAGTTTGTCCTTACTGTTTGCAAACTGTGTCCTCTGGAGTTCCTGATGGTAAACTTTGTCAAAAATATTAAACATGCAGTATTTGATACAGAGTTTTTTTATCATATCCTATCATCGCTATGCTGCTGTCTGAAGTTAACTTAGGGCCTGATCCTGCATCCGTAAATGCTGAGGGGATCCTGCATCCTCTGTTATGTCTGTCTCATACACTGGTTTAGCAGCTTCTCCTGTATTCTTCTCAGTCTATAGATAAGCCTCTGAAATATATGTACTTATCTGGTATGTAGTAAACCATTATAGGCTTAGCTGCCCATCCTGCTTCCCCCCAGTGTACAGTTTAATTAGCATCATGCTCAACTTACAAGTAACGCCACAGCAGTTCAAAATGTGTTTGGGTAGTCCCAAAGCTTTTATGCAATAAGGGTGTCTTACTTGTGTTGGAAGGCAGTGTCTTTTGATAACAGTTATCTAGCCCTGGAAGTGACACAGAACTATTGCTAATCATATGTAAACACTTTTCAGTATAAGCTTCAGTGGTACAGTTGAACCAGAGTGAATGTTTATCTCCTCAGAAACACTCCTGCAATATTGTTATATTGGATCATGCTGCTAATGTAACTTGGGATACAACTCCTCTCATGGTGCTACAAACCTCCCTGTCTCATTCAGATGTATTTTTACCCATAGAAAAAAAGGACTATACTAGACCTATAGTTGTATGATATATTTTTATACTGTGACTTTATTTGTCATTAATGAACTTTGTGCAACACCACAATGTATTCATATGCACTTGCAAAAGTAATATTTTGGACATGCAAATTTAAACGCTGACAAGCCCAGCTCTTGTTCACAAAAATAGGTGACTGCTCGTTAATGTTAAATGTGGGCTTTTTATATGGTGTGGAGTGAAGAACATACTATATGTTACTAAAAGCCTTAGACAAAAACTGGGAAGAGTATAATGGGGAACGATGACACACCCAAACCTGACTCGGATTGCTGAAATTATATTTTTAGCTAGTGGAAAAATTGTTTGGACTTGTATGCTAAAATGTTTTTGATGATAAAAGTTTTGAGTCAAAAAAAATAGAGAAAAAAAAATGAACACAGAAAACCCTGCATTCCAGACTGAATTTGTATATGTTTCTTGCATTTAAAATTTGCTATCCTGTGATATGGGAAATTGAGTTGCTTATCATGTATATGTACTTTAAAATGTATTCACAAACTACTGTTGTATTTGTATAAAATATAGACAAAAAGATTGCATATATATTTTTGTGTATAAGCTCTGTAAAATAGCAATCACATTATGAAGCTGCAGCAGAACTTCATTTTAAACATTCACATCCAAAGAAACAGACTATTTATTGTCCACATACCCTGATTATAAAATATACCTTGCTGCTATTAAACAATAGTGCTGCAGCTTCTTGTGGCCTACAGTGTTATGTTTGCTGTACAAAAATATGTGAACTCCACAAAATATATCAATAAAATTACAGAATGGTTTTAGTAAATGAATAACTTATGCCTGGCATTTCAATAGATGATCTTGATCTGCATGTTTGGGATTGCAATAAGTAATTGCAGAGTACATCCAGTTTTGCTGGGTGTAATTTGCAAAGGCATAACTGTCTTCCTAATTTATGACTAGTAAAATGTCAGTTTTTCAGAAAATCTTAAGGCATAAATATCTGCATTTCATGATTTCACCAAGGAACAAATGGGATGATGCCACTGTGACAAGACAGATCTTAACTGAAGAAAGCAATTGACTTTGCCATCAAATTGCACTTTGAAACGCTGTGAGACATTGGAAGGTGAGTATGGGGTATCCATAGTAGGACCGTCCCTTTGGGAGACATAGGTGAGTGATTCTCCATCATTTCAGATTAATGCAAGTCTCATCCATCGATGTTTATAGTTTGCAGGACAAACTTTAGGGGCATGGCACGTTTTAGACACGGGATGTGCGTTGTCTCTCTGCAGTGTTTCCTGGAGAAACTCAGTTGCTTTGATCCCAGAGATGTCTGTGTGCCCGTGGCACTGACTTCTGAAGAAGCTAGACTCTAATGCTCGGGGAGGAGTTGCCAAGCAGCCTGCACACCATTGCAGAAACTTACCTCTCTGCTCATTCCATGCAGTCGTTCCCTAGCACAGACTGTTTGCCAGGAAAGTAAAAGACTAGCATTTCACATTTCACTGCTTTTCAGAACATACTTTGTTAACATTTTCAGCACTGTCTGTGTTTCCCTGCTTGAGTTCCTCTCTTTTTCAAGTCTTGGCTTTTTAGGTTTCTTGCTGTAACGTGACTGGAGAGAAATTATTGTTAGAGAGAGTTGTTGGCTTTCACCTTCTCCACATGCAGACATCTTTCCTTTCTTGTGATCCGTACCCCTTTCCTCTGATCTGACTTACCACTTCTGTGCTACAGGTTTCTAACTTGGTTGAGGGGGTTGGCATTGTTATATTGAGAGTCAAAAGTTCAACAGATGCTCTACAATATGAAATACCCTGCAAAACAATTTCTAACCACCCACAAACACATACCCCACATTTACCCGTTCAAGAGAAAACCACCATTCATTGTGTTGCTGTCCCAGCTGGCCTCACCCACCATTGCTGATTTAACATGTCCTCCTTCCAAGCAGATACTCTCTAAAACTTCCATCAGCCTCTGCAACAATTGGAATGTGATTGCACAGATGACATCTGTGTTTTATCCAGAGATCTCGTGGTGCAGTCCCTCCAGAATTTCCTTGTTAAATTCAGATCCACGGCACCTTCCTTTCTCTCCTATAACCTCTTTCCAAAACTTGTGTAAGAAAGTACAGAAAATGGTCCTGTAGTGTCCTCTATACCTGGTCTCACTGTCCTCCAGGAGTGAAAGAGGAAGGTTGTTCTGGTTTTCCCCTTCACTTTGCCTCACTCTTTACATCTTCTTTTACTTTCCACATACAAGCATGCCCTAGGATGAAAAATGTGTTTTGACAGAGAAATCCAGAACTGCAGAGCTACTGCTGGATGAGCAAGAACTGAGCAGCTACATGCTGTTGATTTCCCTGCTTTGCAAATCAAAACATTGTATTAAATCGGATAGAAATTAAGTTTTCCAAGGTGGCAGCTGCTCTAGTTGGCACAGCAAGGATTGGCGATCACAAACAGGCAGCATGTGGGACAGCAAGATAAACTCTGCTACAAAATTTAGTCTGTACTTAATAGTTTAGGAAGTATATTGGAAGATTAACTGGTGCTTATCAGTGTGAGCTGGGGCCTTTAGCAAATAAACAGCAACACTGTATTTCTGTTTTGTACAACACTGGAGATAATGGTGTTGAAAATAACAGACCCCAGCAGCAGTGTGAAGTTTCGAGTTCCTGCTCATGTGCTATATCCCAGGTAATAAAGTATGAACTTCCTCTACTCCTAATAAATGTGTAACAGCTTGCCTGGTATGTTTATTTTTCTATAATTTTATTTATTTATTTATTGTCTTGATCTGCATGTCTTCAAGAAATGAATCCTTTCAGAGAAATAAGTATTTGTAGAAAATACAATGAACAATTCTGTTCTTCACTGTCATTGTCATCACTCAGCCTTGTCTCATTTGGGGATATTTGTATCACAAGATCACCTTCTACAAAGCTAGTTTGCCTCCTCAGAGGAGACTGAAGAGACATCAGCTGTCAGCTGAAAAGAGGCCTATGGTAATGCCTGCTGTGGCTGAGCTGGAAATCATTGGAATTGATCCCTTGATAGTTTATCCACGGGGCTGATTCTCACTGTTGGCTGAACTGCCATGTACAACGAAGAATGGTTTAGTGTCATTTTCATGTAAGTCAGTTCTCTTCTTGATGTGTGTTAAGTAATGCAGAGAACCTGAATAGTCACAATTTCTAAAAATTAGTATACTGTTTAAACTCTGGTGTATGTATGCGTGCACATTTATGTATGCACGTATGCATGGAAAAGTAATCTAAGCTGGAAAAGTTGATAAATTAGTTTGGGGTTTTTTTAATTTTGGTTTCCTCCAAAATGTTTATGTCTAAAGTGTTTGTGTTTTACAAGTCCAAAGTGAATCATATTGTTTGTTAAGGTATCCCCTAGTTAACACAGCATGTGTTTCCCAGGCAAGCTGGAAGAACTTCTTCCAATTACTTGATTAATCTCTGAGAGACAGCAGTTTATCTAAAGGGTGCACAGACTCCAGCGAGGAAGGTGTTTGTCAGCTGGCCTTGTGTACTCCCAGATACAATTTCAGCAGAAAAGTTCTGTAGGCTGTGCCTCTGAAGTTAGGCTCATCTCTGGCTTACTGGCTTTTGTGGTAAATTGTTACACACATGGTCATGGGTAAATCCTTGAAGTTCCCTCACAAGTGCTTATACTGAAAATAAAAATAAAATACAGGCTTTGTATGGTTTAGGGGTGTGCCATAAGTGAGCAACATCTGAGCTGTAACATAAGACTATCAAATATCAAACATTCATGACAAATAAATGCAGACTAAACTCCCAAACTTTCTGAAGTCTATCCTCACCTGAAAATTGTCTCCTTTTATTTTGTCAGTGTTTGGCTCCTTACACCAATAAAGTATTACAGAGCTGCCCCATGGTTTATATGCTCTGTTCAGCTTAGGCTAAATTCAGCAGTATTTTTCAGGAAGCTTCTGCTTACTCACTGAAAGCCTTGCAACAATGTACTTGAACTGTATGACCCATTATAATGTCAGGCTTAAAACCCTTTAACTTAAGGCAACCTCTGAGAATTGCAATGCCCCACCAGCGTACTCAGGCCATCATTTCAGAGCCACCAAACTTAGCTGATTCTCTTGCCTCTTCCCCTCTGTAACGCTCCAAAGAGGTGGTGCTTGCAGGAAGCCACCACATTTGCTGTGACGGGGTTATTTAATACACACCACAGAGCTGGGCATGATCTGTGTTAATGGGATTGTGCTGGCTGCAGGGAGAGACTCATCCCTTTATGCATCAGTCTAGGCATCAGCATTAAATCCATGGACCTGGCAAAGCAGCAGCCCCCCAGCACCAGACTTAGCACTAACATTCCCTCCCTGCGTTCTTTGCTGTACATGATTCATTTTTCTCATTAAGCACTGAAAGTCTTTTCTAGTCCTTAAACTACAAGTCTTAAATTCCACCACTATATTTGGTATCTCCCCATGACCCAGCAAAGTCAGCTTTGCTCCAGGGCAAGACTGCAAAACCAGTCTTGGACAATTTGGCTGAAAATAGCGCATAAGGTCCCTGCTATGTGACAGCATTCCACCTGCCAGGATAGCAATCCACCTTTGCATGGCCAGGAAATACTGCTGTGGGTGAGAGCCTGTATTTTACATTTCATTGTCTTTATCTGTAAGTTTGGATTCTTCCAGCTTGTCACAAGGTGCTCTTTTGAAATTGTGGTATTAATCTACAGCAGCAGGTCTCAGATTGTTATCCCTGGTCCACCTTGGTCAGAGACCCCTGTAAATTAGCTGTGAAACCTCACCTGCCTTTCCAGTGCCTCCAGTTAAAACCTCTGTGTGTTCAGGTAAGGAGAGCCTTTGCTTCATGCTCTTCAACACATGGAGTAACCTTACTGTGAAGGAAAAGAAGCATCAAACAGCTGTTTGGCAACGTGTGTTTGAAACTTGATCTTATTGTTTATAAACTAGGGTTTAACCTTTTAAAATGTTTATTATTATTATGTCTCAGCAGTAAAACAACATTACAGTTCTTGCAGATGTATTTTTTTTTCTTGTGTTTGGGTTTACCTTTCACTGCTTTAATGAAAACTTGCTTGTATTTGTGCTTCCGAGGTGTCATTTTTCTCACCAAAACAGCCAAACTCTGAAACATGAACTGGATTCTTTGCTGGCTTGTGCTTGTAGTAAAAAAAAAAAAAAAA